>JAFIRS010001532.1:0-340102 GCA_018342105.1 Gonioctena quinquepunctata
ACAATAACTACAAACCATATGAAATTGTACCCGTACAAATTTTAACACAGACTCATTAGAGGAAAAGGCAGGAATTTTGCCAACAGATAATTCAAAATTTGATTGAAGATCCCGATTATTTAACTAGAATACTATGGACTGATGAATCATCCTTTTCAACAGCAGGAGTTATCAATAGGAAAAATCGAAGGTCGTGGAAAAAAAAAGACAACAAAATAAGATTGGTAAAACAAATGAAGAAAACAGGAAGAAAAACTGTTAGCGTTTGGTGCGGAATTTTCATAAATAAAATTGTTGGCCCCATATTTCATGATTATATATTAACAGGAGTTACCCATCAAGAAATACTCATTCCAGGAGAATAAAATATTCTTTTACATAATTTTTCGGGAGCCGAGCTTGCCAGTATGATTTGGATGCAAGATGGTGCAACCCCGCATGGTGTCCTACCCGTTTAAGAACATTTGAATAATGTAGTCCCAATATGGATAGAAAATAATGGAAGTATTAAATGGCCACCTAACAGTCCGGACTTGACCCCTATGGAATAATTTTTTAACGATTCGAGTTTTATTAACACTTATATTCTTCATTAATCGAAATCCAGTAACCACCCTATCTGAAAATCCCTTCAAATATACACATTGTTGTAAAAGCCAGTCATTCGTAAGGTACTTTGGTTTTGTCCGTCGAAAAAAGTAACTCAATGTTCTTTTTGATGGAAATTTCTTAATAATTTTGGAGTTCACGAAGTATTTTAGAAATCTCTGCAATTTATATTTCCAAATACTCATTTTGTAGATCGCCTTGAGAAGGAAAATAAACACTTTCGAAAGCTCAGCTCAAACAAGAATTTACTAAGAATTGGTCTTTTCCTGACTGCAATCCAAATAATGTCTACTAATATATATATATATATATATATATATATATATATATATATTATATATATATATATATATTTATATATATACATATACATATATATATATATATATATATATATATATTAAATAAACGGTGTGAAGTGGTCACCAAATTATTTTGAAAAGCTTATTATGTATCAGAGTAATATATCAAATGATTAAAATGGTATAAATGTTGAAGAAATTGATATAGAATATTTTTAATTGAAGAAGAGAAGGAACAAAAAATACTTTTTCTGATCTATGGGTTCTTAATTTTCTAGAGGCAATTATACTCAGAATATCATCAGGATCTGAGGTAAAGCTCAAATAGAGCATAGAAAATAACAGTTTTGGTAACGTGAATTGCGGAAGCGAAGAATATTTTGGACAGTTAACTTCTATCATACGTTTCGAATATCCAGATAATCCGATCCACGGAGAATAACTATGAACCATTTTCTAATAGTAACATCAAGTTTTTTCAAACCACCCGGAATTTTGCTATCAGTTTCTATCTGCCAAAACACGCCACCATCCGTATCGCACGTTCACAAAGAAATTGAACCAAAATACAAACAAGGGCAGAACCCTGCACAACTCGTTGCATTTCGAGTTCAAAATGAAGACGAATGACCGTATCAAAAAGCCTGCCACACTATGGCCAAACGATAATCAAAAACAAGAGCTCTGCCGAACTCGTGTTTCATGTCATGTCTATCATCTGTTTGTGTTACTAATATATTTTTATTTCTCCACATTTTACAGCTCCAATGTAATTTTTCATGCACCATATGATGTTTTCCATGAATAATATGAGGGATCCCCCATCGAAATGTCGGAAATAAAAAAACACGAAACCAAGAAAAAATTAATTGTACCAAACATATTTTTTCTGAACCCCAATCCCAAGAAGATTACACAAACATAAGATGAACAGGTTCAAGAATCTCAACTCAAAAATATATTGTTATGGTGAGGTGATTGCGGTTTATTTTTATTTTATATTTATTTATTCATATATTTTCACAATCAGACATCATAACAAAAATATATTTTTTTGTTTTACTATTTTTTTTTACTATTTTCAAATCTCTTTAGCTAGTTGCCCTTTGAATTTAATTTGATATGTTCATAAATAAATACCCATATGAATATTTCTTATGTCCGGCTATGTATTTAACCTTTTTTCCATTGACACTTTTACCTTATTATCTTTACCTCAGCTAACTCAATCAGTACGCCTATGGAACCTCAGGAGTCAGTTCCACTGTGGAGCCCTCTAGAAGTTCTTGATGTCAGTTTCAGAAAATGGCAAAATTGTTATGATCAATCATCGAAAATAAAGCTGAAATTCATCAAAATAATAATCTCCTTTATTCAGGAAGACTTAGTGTTACCTTTTCTGCGATGATAAACTCAAATTAGTGCTTCATAGCAAAATATACATGAAAAGTGAAGTTATGTGATGATAAGAGTGAAATGTAACTCATTTTGTAAGTTATGTGGTCTATATACTAATTCATGAAAGTGTTTTATCGAAAGGGTTCTTAAAAAAGGTTTATTTTGAAAGTTTAGTAACTTTTTATGGTTCGAAGTACCTGTGGCTTCTTGAAACGAAAATGTTCAGTGTTTCGGATCACTCTCCCGTTCCTGGAAACTGCCGTTCCAATCTGCAGCCCCCTTGTCGACAGTGAATTCGCCCTCGTTCTGGTATATGTCTCAAATGTTATCAGCTATAGTTCTTTATAGTATTTCCTTGAATTTTATTGGCAATTAACTCTTTTGTATCGAAAATATGATAGATTTTTCAAATTTAAATTTTTTGAGTTGGTTCTTTCAAAATAATTTTTTCTCAATCTTCGAGTTCTTTGATTTTTCCCCTCGATACCACACATCCTTTGTTTTCTTCTCGAATTTCAGATTCACACGCACTTTTTTGTTGCACTTTTCATTATTTTCGTTTATTTGACAGTTTTTATTCACGAATCGTTTCTTAATATCTTACGTACTATATACATGATATATATAAAATCATTTTTGACGTTAACTGCATTTCATATTTCCATTATTTTTCCTGGCTATTGTATTCAGATCTAATTTCATACACAGAATGTTCTAACTTCAACATTTTGTTGTCTGCTTGTGCTCAAAAATATATTAGTAAATTTTGATTTCTACAATTTTATGAATTAAGCCAATTGCTTGTGATTTCGAGAACATGTTCATTTCAAACATAGGTATCGACTAATATTATATAAGGTTTCAGAAGAAACGGTAGAATCTTCTGAAAAACTGTAAAATAACATAGCATAACTCACTAAATATGAACATTTTTTCATTTTTATTTTAACTCTTTGAACATTCAACACGTACTCCTGAACATAACATTATATATATATATATATATATATATATATATATATATATATATATATATATATATATATATATGTATATTTATATATATATAATATGTTTTAGGAAATGTTATAAAATAATATTATCATTATTATTAGGTATTTTAGTTATCGTCGATAATGCTATGTTGTTTTGCAGTTTTCTTACCTTTTACTACTTATACTATGCTCCAGTCGGTGCATATGTATCAAGAGGGCAGTCCTGAAGTAGTTCTATCATAAAAAGTATGTGACCAACGAAATATCTAATGAAAATCCACAATTAAATCATGTCAAAATTCGAATTTATAGAAAACATTGAATTCAAAGTAACATCAACTGATATATATATATATATGTTTTGAAAATCCTGTATGACAATTCACATCAACAGGAAACCCACCAATGGGATATCGTGACAGTTTGTGTGGGAAAAGTGATGATATATGAAAGATGTATAGCAGAAACTATAAATATATAATTTTATACGAATTTGTCAATAGTATTTGAGATTTAGAATTAGATTTCATTCATAGTGGAAATCAGAATAACAAATAACTAGGTAGGAAGTGACACTAAATTCAAAAATCCGTGAGAAAATAAAAAAAAACGAAGCCACGTACGAAAATTTGAAATAGATATTAATAGACAATTCAAGAAGAAACTGGTTGAAAGACTCCCGAACGAGAGAAATTCCTAAAAGGCACAACTGGGAGAAATAAGTTATCAGAAATTTCCACTTACCTGGTATAGAAGGGAAATCCATGAAAGAACGCAGGTAAGCTGTCATTGAAATTCCAAAAGTACGTCCACGGGGCTGGAAACATCACAGGAAAAAGGAGCAACAAGGTATTCTGATCACCGAACTCACCAAAGTGCAACTTTTCGTATATCTATCCAATCACTTCGAGTGTCTGATCCACTGTTGACATTGTTTTGGCTGAACATTCATCAAAATTCCATACTAAAGGACGGACCATAATTTTAAATATTCTTCCTATTAAAATCATCACTTGTATTCAGGTTCACTGTTTCATATTTTGTTTTTTACGTATAAGGTATTTTCCGCAGAGTGGGGCAGTCTTAGGGTTTCCATCTGAATAAAAACGATCAGTTTTTATTTTCTGCAATCTGTGTTTTATCTAACCACACTTTTTCCCCCACTGAACAGCATTTCTTATCGAATCGTTAGTGACAAGTCGGCAATACAGAACACAGAACCGACTTCTGAGAAGGAGCTGACTCATGTTCATAGGCGTACCTGACTGAGCTGCGATAAGGTGGGAGGAGGTTTAAAAAGAGAATGGTAAGATAACATAGCCGGAGTTTTCATTTGTTATGATAGGAATTCAGGAATTTAAATCTGTGAAATAAATTCACAAAATATATATAAATTTTAAAATATATATATATATATATATATATATATATATATATATGTAGGTTTTTATTTCTTTGTCTAGGAGAATGATAGTCCCAGGAGTGAATGAACAAGTTTATTCAAAATAAACTGTGAATCAACAAGAACACTGACAGCTTACTGAAGTGTGTACGTCATCATATTCAAGTACCTATTTGATAAATTTGAACCCTTCTGGTTTCTTAAAATCTTTGTATATCCGTCGCGGCTCGCTCAATACTACGTCTTTTCGTCTTTCTAATAAGTTGATATTCCCAAGAAAAACTTCCACTTTCTTGAAATATCCCGCCAACGTCAAAAATATATTCTTACTTGATTCCCTCAAAAAACCAACCCCAGCTAAGGCAATTCCTACCAAATGCCGAAAATACAATACTGGGTGAAATTTCAACATACTGCAAGGAATAATAATGATAATAACGCAACCAACATAATTGATAAAAATATGTATAAACTGAAAGAATTGAAAATATAGCCACCTACATATATATATATATATATATATATATATATATATATATATATATATAAAATAATAATTATGGCAACAATGAGGGGGTGGTAAGATAAATAAATAACATTGCTTTTGTGGTCAGAGACATAATGACAGTTTCAATGTAGACATAGTGGTAGTAGTATAATCTATTGAGGGTAGTAAAAACACAGTTTATGTAACACTTAATATATAGGTAAAAATCAGAGGTTGTGTAACATTTAATATACAGTGCTAGTCAAAAGTCCCCTCCCCCCCTCGTATCTTTTGAACGGGTATACTTATAATAATGAAATTTGGAGGGTGGAAATAAACGGATGTAGGCTTCTCAACTGGTCATAACAGGTGACGCAATAGTCATAAATGACGTCCCAAGGCCACTGTGACCAATAATTTTAAATGGGACTCTATGGCAAGTGACAGCTCGTTTGAAAGGTATTGAAAATACCTATTCAGTCATACCAATTTTGTTTGGGTTTCGGCTGATTTTGATTGATAAATTGAAGAAATACGAAAATTATAGTTTCGCATTTAATTAATAAAGATTTAAGAACCAGTTCTTATAATAAGTGTTCAAAATGTGCTCCATCTACTTCCTGGCAGTAATGCATCCTATTGCTAAACTCTTGTCGTACTCGTCCCAGTGTGTCAGCGGAAATTGCCCTACATTCTTCAACAATTCGTTGTTTCAGAATGGCAATACTGTCAGGTGCTGTAGCGTAAATCTTAGATTTCAAGTACCCCCATAGAAAAAAATCTAATGGTGTAAGGTCCGGTGACCGAGCTGGCCATTCGATCGAACCTCGTCGTCCAATCCATCTACCACGATATTCTTCATCTAGGTAACGTCTTACTGCACCGTAATAGTGTGCAGGAGCACCATCTTGTTGAAACGTTATTTCCAAGTTGTCGAATTCATCTGGATTATCTTTCAAGAATTAACGCCTCAATATCATTTTGTAACATCTCCAGATACAATTCACCGGTTAAGTTAGCATTGAGAAAAAGAGGCCCAACTATGTGGTTTCCCAAAATACCTGCCCAAACATTTACTTTTTCTGGAAATTGAGTATGTTTTTCACGAAAGATGTGAGGATTTGTGTCACTCCAATACCTCACATTTTGAGTGTTAATATTTCCATTGAGAAAGAAAGTACTTTCGTCACTAAAACAAATTGTCTGTATGTAGCCTGGTTGTTGGTTCATTTTATTGGACATAGTTTCACAGAATTTAGTCTTACACACCATTGTGTTGGTCACCATTTTTAATTTGTATGGATGTTTGTTTTAGCCAACACCCTATGTACTGTCCTTTGACTGACTTCACAGATAGACGCAACTTGGGCTGTGGAAGAAGTAGGGTTTACTACCATTTCTCCAATTATGTCAATTTTTTTGTCATCACTAATTGTTGGTCGACCAGATCGTTTGGCATCTTGAACACTACCTGATGCTTCAAACTTCCGAAGAAGCTCCCTCAAATAAACCCTCGATATAGGGCGATCGGGGTACCTCTCATTAAACAGTCGTTCCGCTGCATGGAAATTGTTTCTACATTCACCAATTATTAAGATAGCTGCTACTTTGTCGGCTACAGTACGTACCATTTTGCCTATGTAAACACTTAAACGTCTCGTTAAACAATAGCTTAGGTAAATTTTCAAGGTATAAACACTTTGACAAGTACAGAATTCAAACACGACAACCTTATTAACAATTAACCAGAGACATACTTTAAAATATTTAGTAATTAAATGCGAAACTATAAAATTCGTATTTCTTCAATTTATCAATCAAAATCAGCCGAAACCCAAACAAAATTGGTATGACTGAATAGGTATTTTCAATACCTTTCAAACGAGCTGTCACTTGCCAAAGGGTCCCATTTAAAATTATTGGTCACAGTGGCCTTGTGACGTCATTTATGACTATTGCGTCACCTGTTATGACCAGTTGAGAAGCCTACATCCGTTTATTTCCACCCTCCAAATTTCATTATTATAAGTATACCCGTTCAAAAGATACGAGGGGGGGAGGGGACTTTTGACTAGCACTGTATGAAACATACCATGTAACAAAATATATTATGAAATTAAATAACATAGTACCACGTTAAGACGAGGCAAAATATGTTCATTTATTCATGAAGTTATGTATATTAGCACGGGGTTCAGATAGAATATATTTTTTTCAGATATCTCCTAAATGTTTTTGAGAATTTTCAGTTCGTCTGGAAGATGGTCGTACAGTGTTTGGCTGATATATCTGTGGCTTCTTTGTCCGATAGATTCATGCATAAAAGGTGTCTTATATTTTTCTTCTTTATTTCTGGTTTATATTTATGATGATTTTTCCCGATGTTGTCTTACTGGCTGTTCCCTAAGCAAGTATGCCATATATTCGAGGAAAAATTATACAGTTCCTAGGGTTTTTTCATCGAGTATGTCTCTCAGTATTCTGAAGCGGTTTATCAAGAAGTGTATTCTTTTTATTATAACATTTAGATGAATGTTCTATTTCAAATTGCAGTCGAGGGTCCGGTTCAATTTCGAATGAATTCGAATCATTCAGGTTTTACGGTGGAGGGGAATTTAAAATTCTCGTATCTATAGGTAGGTAATAATTTTTATTGAAATTAATTGTTAAGAGTTTATGTGTAAACCATTTTATAATACTTAGAAGATCTTTCAATTTTGTTTTCGTGAAAAATTGGGGTGTCGTCGACATATGTAAGATTTTTCCAGAAGATGGTATTAGAAATAAGTCATTTAAATTAATATTGAAATATATTAGTCCTGAGATCGTGCCTTGTGGTACACCGTATCAAAATTGGCGATTTAAATCTTTTAGATAATTTCAGACCTATTTCCCTTATTCCCTTTTTAGGAAAAATATTCGAGATAATTTTGAAAAATCGATTATCCATGTACTTTGAGAAATTCAAATTGCTGCATGAAAATCAGTTTGGTTTTCAGTTGGAAACATAGTAGAAGGATTTGAAGACGGCAGAAAATCTGCACTGACTCTATCTGACTTAACAAAAGCATTTGATTGCGTGAACCACGATTTGTTACTAGAAAAATTGAACCTATACGCTGTAAGAGGTATAGCCTTAGCTCTTTTCGATTAATATTTTAAAGATAGAAGACAGGCAGTGTGCTTAAATGGTATCACGTCAGGAAACAGTAGAAATGAAATATGGGGTACCGCAGGGCTCTGTGCTGGGGCCCCTTCTATTCATCATTTACGTAAACGACTTATTTTATCATCTAGTTGATTCAACCTGTATCATGTTCGCAGATGACACCACATCTTTCATCAAAATATAAACGAGAAAACAATAAATAAATCCACTGAAAAAAATGCCGAACGTTGGTTTGCAGCAAACAGTTTGAAACTCAACGCAAGCAAAACGAATCAAATAACAATTTCTTCACAGGCAACAAGAACCAATGAACCCACAAAACTTTCAGGAATTTTTTTAGATCCATCTCTTAATTGGTCGTTTCACATCGAGAAGCTCTGCTCTAAACTTTCAAGCTCGATTTTTATTCTGAGGCAACTGAAAAATGTAATGAGTTCTGACACACTGATGAATGTCTATCATGCTATTTTTCACTCACTCACTTATGGGATACCTCTATGGGGTAATGCATCTGACTCTATCAAAGTATTTAGGCTTACAAAAAAGCTATCCGAATTTTTGCTAATGTGGCCTTCAGAGACCATTGTAAACCTTTATTCCAGAAATTCGAAGTCATGACACTACCAGCTCTTTATATTTTCCACCAAATACTAGAAATTCATGATAGAAATAATGAACTAAGTGAAAATTCAAACTTTCATGAATATAACACTCGCGGTGCTGGGCATCTCAGACCACAGAGATTAGATTAAACAAATCTGCAAAAAACTCCCTAGATATTGCTCTCTATAATAAATTACCATCCAGTTGGAAGATTATAGACATTACTTTAAAAAAATATAAACAAAAAAAAAATCTTTCAGAAAATGGGTTCTATTCAATTCAGGAGTATATGGACACACCTGTCAGTGATATGCGTAGTTGTAGTAATACCTGAAATAGTAGGAGTGCCTACTAGTTTATATGTATATATATATATATAATAATTTTATTTTAATATATATTATGTGCAGTAGTATATACATAATATGTAATTGATTTTATGTGGAGTTGAGTCCTATTACAGGACCTTACAAATGTTCATTTTCCTGGACCTGCTACAAATATGCATTGTATTTACGTAGTTAAATAAAGTTATCTATCTATCTATCTATCTATCTATCTATCTATCTATCATGCGTGGTCAACTTCTGTAACAACTGATTCCCGTCTTCTGTCAATAATAGTAAATATCCCACCTATATGAAGTTAGCGAGACAACTCCGAAAAAGTTGATAACAATTATTCCATAATTTGCCGCCTTTTTGTCGCTAATTAGTAGCGAAGAAAAAAAATTTGCCGCTCTTTTTTTTTAAAAAATATGTGATGTTTCGCTAACTTCATATGAAGTTAGCGAAACAACTTCTGTAATATCTATCTTTTCTCAGTTCTGAAGTATCCAGAATCTGCCGGTTTTTTGTCGCTAATTAGTTGCGGAGAGAAAAAACTATTTTCTTAAAAATTATACGATGTTTCAACAACTCCCGTTATTTTTATCTTCTCTCACATTTTAGGCACAAATTGCTGCTTTTTTCGATAATTAGTTGTGGAAAGAAAATATTCGTCTATCCTTTCTTTAAAAATTTGCAATGTTTTATAACCTTATGAAGTTAGCGGGACAACTTCCGTCTTTTTTTTATTATTTTAAACGGTCTTATTCAGCTCACAGTCTTGTTTATTTGTGTGGGTTGAATCTAGTAATTGAAATTGTATTCCCTTCCTGTTGAGCTATTAATCTGAAATTTGGTACACACCTTTAGTTCTGATGACAATGCAATTATGTATATTCAGTATCATTGTAAATCCAAGATGGCCGTCGCCACAAAATGGCGGATGACATATTTTGTTCAACTCCCTCAATATGGGTATCAAATGAAAGGACTGAACCAGTACAAAGATAGTACTTCGTGAAAAAATTTCCAAATCGAAGATGGTCGCCACCACAAAATGGCAGATTTCTTTGTTTTTAAATCCCCTCGATATGGGTATCAAATGAAAAAAAAAATGTCTCGAAACCATACTGAAACAGGGAGAAGAATTATTGTGTGGGGTATATGAAGTATTCGAAATGGGAAAAGTGGTTCCTAGAAATTGATTATGTAGCAATTTTTTTTTTAATTTATTCAATAATTTATGTTTTGTCGAGTTTTACCTATTATAGATATGAGCATAACTTTTTCATACTTTTCAGTCACGATAGATATAAATATAAACATAGCATTGATGCCCGTTTTTGATTTCTCACAGTGTCGACAATTGGTCCTCATATATGTCGGCGATTGGTTATTCATATTTTTCAGGTGTCGAAAATTGGGGCATCTGATATGCGTTTTCATTTATTTAATTTGAATTATTTCACCATGTTATGATAAGTTTTTCTTGTCTGTTGAAATGGAAGTTACAAAGATTCAGAAACTGAATATCGCAACCACGTAAAAATTCCCCTTGAGTTCGAAAAGTATTCGTCATTTTCACGAATACCCCATTGTATGGATATTTATGACCAACCTGATAATTAGTGGGAAATTTGAAACTTTGATTATGTTGAGTTTTCTTCATATTGTGGGAATTTTGGGGAAAAAGTTTTAGTTTCAAAATGTTATTGTAAATATTGCTCAATTATCCAGGTCTGTATTTTTGTTTATACTGTTGGTATCATTCTTGATGGAAAACATTTTTTAAATAACCATTTATGTAAGTCATTCTCTGTGTAAAGTACTTCAAAATGGTTGTAATCCAAAATGTGCTCACTGGAGATGACATTCTCAGCCAGTGCCAAAGTTAATTTCTTTGTATTGCTATCACTTTTATGGGACGTTAGGCATCCAGACAAAGTTCTTGATGTTTGTCCAATATATGCTTTGTCACAAGTCTGACAGGGAATTTGGTAAACGACATTTGATTTTTCCATCCTTTTCCAAGGTTTCAATTGGTAAGTTTCAGAGGGGAGACTATTAGTAGTAGTGACGATGCGTTGGGCAATTTCGATATTCTCATTTTTGAAGACATTTATGAGCTTTAACGATTGAAAATATGGTAACAAACAGAAAAAATAAGTGATTGAAACACTTTTGGTTGGGAGGAAGAACTGAGAACAGATAGAAATTACGGAAGTTGTTTTGCTAACCTCATATGAAGTTAGCCAAACATCGCAAATGTTTAATTAGCGACAAAAAGGCTGTAAATTATGGATATTCGGAACTGTGAAAAAATTGAAATTACGGAAGTTGTTTCGCTAACTTCATATGAAGTTAGCGAAACATCACATATTTTTTTAAATGAGCGACAAATTTTTTTTCTTCGCAACTAATTAGCGACAAAAAACCGGCAGATTCTGGATACTTCAGAACTGAGAAAAGATAGATATTACAGAAGTTGTTTCGCTAACTTCATATGAAGTTAGCGAAACATCACATAATTTTTTTTTTAAAAGAGCGACAATTTTTTTTTCTTCGCAACTAATTAGCAACAAAAAGGCGGCAAATTATGGAATAATCTGTTATCAACTTTTTCGGAGTTGTCTCGCTAACTTCATATAGGTAAATATCCCCGCAGTCCCGGACTGCAATGGAAATGGCGATACGAAGCTCAGCCACAACTTGTTTACATTATGGATTCCGAATATTACAAATTGAGTGGTTCCTTAAGGGAATCACCTCACAAGTGACAATCAACTGGGCTAATGATGGGTGGCCTTCAGAGTCTTGAAGTTTGTTCAGTAATGCTCTGGAAATACCGATACGGCACGGAGGTTGGCCGAAATATATCGTGATGAATAAAATAAAAGTGCCCACTGAAACGACAATTCCATTTGAGAATTTCCCTTGGTGATTCCGGAAAATATAGCGATTGGAGTGCGACGAGTGTAGATTGCCTTTATCTGAAAGTGGATGTGGAAGACTGGATCGGAGTTTGACAGGATTTCGACAGGAAAAAATGCTGGAAATTCATAAAAAATTGATTTATTCACGAAGAGTATTGAATAAACGTGTCTCAATATGCAAAGTGGAAATGGAGTTTGGAATAAGAACAAATTGTTATGACATTAGAGGGTGAAAAAATAATCAGATCTCCATTAGTCGCGCTTTGCCTGCCTCTGTCAGGTTGAATATGAAAAATTAATAAAAAAATAAAAAAATTGAAAGACAAAATTCAAATATGCTAAAAAGTAAAAAATAAATGGAAAGCTTGTAATGATTGCTTTGGATCTGCGACTTCGGTTATTCAATGAGTTAGAGATTCAAGAGCGTGTCGCGCAAAGTTTTCAGTTTGAATACAAAAGAGATAGGCTCTTGAATCTATAACTCACGGAATAACCTACGCGCACATCCAAAGCTTTTATTTATTTTTTACTTTTTAGCGCATTTAAATGAAAGCTTGTCTTTAAAAAGTTTTTTTTATCAATTATTTCAATTTGTGCTCTTTAGTAAGTACGCCTCATCTATGTATTTTCGTTACTGCATCGTCATAATGAGGTCTTTTTCGTGTGAGTTCTGAGCTGTATAGTTCTTCAATGAGGAGACCATCTAAAGATCAACTCCTCCTCCATCCTGGAGCTGCCATCTTCAATTTATGAATTCTGACAAGAAATCTTCGACTAAGTTCATAATCTCCGACACCGAAAACCCCTAGATATATTCCAATTTTGAATAATGGTCATAATCACAAAAATTGCCCGCCATATTGTGGGGGATCAGGGGGCAGTTTCAAGCAGTCGACCCAACTCGCATTGCATTTGAATTTACCGCTTCAGAAAAATAGTATATTGCATTACTTGTAAGGTGGTACAACTGTCAGTTAAATATTGTGAGCCTAGGAGTTGGAGACAGTAAATTAAAAAAATAATTATAAAATAGTGCACTGCAAGGTAAGTTTTCTCACGAATTACTTTTTAACCGACGAAACTGTTGAGCCACGTAATTACAGAGAAACTTTCTACGATGCAAAACAACGTAACATTCTTGAATGAAAAATTGATAAACAGTAAAGGTCAATAGGGACCACATGCTAAACTGAAACAGCTGATAAGCATACGCTCGTTAAATCATACGTTGTTATTGAAGAACAATTAAAAAAGTAAACAAACTCGTAATTCACCCGGGGATCGACCCGTCTAGACGCCATAAATTCACCGCGTATGACAGTCATTAAATATAACTTTTCCTCGAGAAGGCATAAAATTATGTTTTATATATTTTTATCTATGACAGGCGCGGTTAGACAAATCATCACGTGATCCGATAAAGGGTTATACAAGCGTGAGTTTTATGTCAACAAAGGTCAGTCGGGGTTCCACAGTGAACCAAAGAATATGTCACTCTCAAAAGTTAGGTTAAAAAGTCAGTCGAACTACAGTATCGTACAGTAATAATGAGAGTTTCCAAATCAGTGTAGTGAACTTCAGCAAACATAGAAACTCAGCCAATTCAAATCAAGTATTGAAGCTCTTAGTAAAAACACGAGTGAACAGCATAGTTTTCCACAAATTGTCTATTTTGTCAACGCTTCCAGAACAGAGATAATACAACGAGAGTCAGCAATTCCATAGTTCACGATCTCTCAGAAAAGCCATAGCCGTATTAAGCGATTACTACAATATCGGACGAATTAAAATATAATAACCAATTGACGCGGAACTAATCGACCTACTAAAACATTTAAGACTAATTGTCGTGTAAAAACCTACTCGAGTGAATAAGTGTGAAACAAGGGGAGATGTGTAAGTTTTTCTATATTTATGTTTATGGCAAAACCCAACCTTTGGAAATGTGTATGTGTCTATAAAGTATCTCCATAGTTTTCAAGATTACAAAGATCTCAAAAGAGAATTATTTCTAGCCGTTTGTGGCAATTGAATTTCAAGATTGTTCTTTTAGTAAAATTATTCCTATTGTGTAGCCCACTGCAGAATTATCTGCCAATACGCTACATTAGCTTTCATTGTATGAAGATTGTTGCTTATCATTCGTCCATAGACGATTGAGAGAATTGTGTGAATTTTTATTAAATATATATGTACATTCTTAACATTTCATGAGTGCATTCTTTTATTTATTTTCTTTTATGAATAACTTCTCGAATCTTTCTGAACGGTAGTATTTCCTGAATAAACAGCCCATGTTCCGGTATTTAAGAGAAATGAAATTAGTTCTGAGCCGCTCCAGACCTAGTTTCAGTATCGACCTTCTTCAGACAGTCGATTGCTCTTAATACTGTTTTTCCAATCTAACGAATAATGTCTGGTATTACAGGTGTGGTGTGGTAAGTCACAACACCCCGTAGTCAGGGCAAAACAAAACCAAAAAGGAGGAGGTTCTCTAGTCGACCCGTATATTTTATGTTTTTCCATCATATTTTTTTATGTATGATCACGCATAACTTTTCACTGAGGCATCCGATTCCGGAAATTCTTTCCTCAGTGGATAGGGTGTACTTCGAATTTGGTCCCATTTGAATTTAAAAGATGAAATCCACCCTTAAGGGTAGCGGAATGAAGGATATTGATCACTCACCCTCTGAATTCTGGTCCGTTAACCGATTCTATCAGGCATAACTTTGTACTGGGTTCTTCGATTTGGATGATTCTTTTTTTAATAGATAAGGTATACCTTATATTTGGATTTCGAAAGGAATCGGCCACCCTCACGGGTGGAAAAATAGGGGATAATTGATTTTTCACTAGTGAACATTGGCACACACATACGTAGTTGACAATGACAGATCGCTACTGACATTATTCTCGTTCAGTATATTTTATGAGAGGATGGAATGATATACAAAGTAATGAAATAAACTAACCAGAACAACGAAAATAATTTATATTACAACAAATAGTAAAAGTAGATAATCATATCATTTAACTGGTAATAGTTGGAGTAAGGTGGGTAAGTAAGTATTTTGAAAGTAATCAAAAAACAAGTGGGTAGTAATTGGTAAATTTTAGCCACAGAAAATTCAAAAATAAGAACTTTTTAACAAAAAATTAAACCGACGAAATACGGAACTGAAAAGTAAAAAATAAAAACTTTTTAACAAAAAATTAAACCGACGAATAAAAAAAAGCAAAAAATAAAATAAACCTTCTTAGTCTAAATGATAATTGAGCTCCCAAACTAATGTAAGTAACTGCTTTCGAGTCGGCGCCAAACAAACTAGCAATTGAATTGGGTGAAGCGTAAAATGATGGCAGCGAGATGCACGGCTGCGTTTTGATGACTTCTTTCATAGATAATGATCTTCGATAATTGTTTGTTTGGCGCCTACTCAAAATTAGTTACTTACATCTCAAGGAGCTCAATTATCATTGAGACTAAGAAGGTTTATTTTATTTTTTGCTTTTCAGTTGATTTTTTCGTCGGTTTGATTTTTTGTTAAAAAGTTTTTATTGCAATACCAACAAAGTTTAAAGCATTACTAACTTATTTTTTATTGTATCTTTTTTTCATCATTTGGAAGTTGTATGCCACCTTGAAATCAAGCATGTTGACAGGACATATGAATATTTATCAAAATGTGCAAGGGGCAGATTCGGCCACCTAAACAAGAGGCACTTTCAGTCAGTGGTCGAATCTGCCCCATCCTAAACCGCGTAAAAACTAGGTAATATTATTGAAACAATGGTGTATTTCATATGGTACGAACATATGAGATATTTAGTTCAGTGTTTAGTGGGCGTTAAAGTTTCCTATATTTTAGATTTACCCACCGCTTCAGTTATACCGGAAGACCATGCCATTACACCAGAAGAAACAGTTTTTGGTAACTAATTTATTCATTCAGACATTCTCAAAGAAGTTTTCTAATTATGTTTTACTAATTTCAGGGTCAGTCAATTGATCAATCAATCAATATCATTTATTGTATCTAAAGAATATTCTTATTACAAGAGAACTAATTTCAGGGTCAGTCAAAAATGTGGTAAATTATTCCTACCCCAGACTTAGTACGATCTTCCCATAGACCCTGTATTGAAAAAACAGAGAAAACGGTAGAAAATAATAAAGGAAAATCCCGGATTCACACCGATACTCCGGAGTAGAATCGGTTAGAACAGCTGGAGTATGGAAGAGGGCTTCGTGAAAGAAACAAAGAAGAGAAGAAAATACAGAAAGTGATTAAGAAAGTTTTTCCAGAACATAACGTGAATATAAACTGAAGCGTAAACGAAACATTAGCGAGAGTAGTTATGATTCAAATCATACAGTGGTTTTGGACTAGCCGAACCCAGAATTCCTTCATTTATTTGCTTTTAATACCAACTCATGATCCTATAATGGGGCAGGTACATCCACTTATTTGCATTCATCATACTTCATAATAACAATTTGGAATTGTATTGGTTTTACCTAAGAAGTAAGCAAATTTTAATTATGAGGTATTAACTAAGAACCCTCATTTTGTAATAATGTTCGATTCTTAGGAACGTATCTCGGGAATTTCCATCTGAATATTTTGAATCGACCTGACTATTTGCTATAGTAACTGTGCCCAAATATTCACCTCAATTTCTTCAAAATAACAATTGGTGGGTAGTTCAATTTAGACTT
This sequence comes from Gonioctena quinquepunctata, assembly GCA_018342105.1. NCBI lineage: Eukaryota > Metazoa > Arthropoda > Insecta > Coleoptera > Chrysomelidae > Gonioctena > Gonioctena quinquepunctata. Next base: position 16,948 of record JAFIRS010001532.1, read on the forward strand.
CTTGACATATTCACTTGATTTGCCGTACTTCCTGTTTGACCAGAAATGACCCCAATTTTCGATTTTTTGATGGGACATCCTTTATATTTTTTCTTATTTCGATCGAGAATGACATTCCTAATCCAACAACACCTCACTTGTCGTTATTTGACAAATAAAGTAATTTTTATTCCCATTTTTATTTTTCGATCTAGAATGCCATGGATCGTGTAAATCGCTTCATTCTTGATCAAGTAACATGAGAAAAATACGACTTTGAGGCTTATGACTTCACAGTCGTTCTAAGAATTATTTGAAAGTCGCAAATTAGTCCATTAAGGTTCTAAATTTTCAAAATGGCCTTCTCCTTGATCACGGCAAAGTTCAACTTTTTCAATTGTTGCGCGCACCACATTGATTAGCTGTTCCGCAGTGATGTTCTGGAATGCCACCCTTACTTCATACTCCAGTTCTTGAAGAGTAGCTGATGCTGTGTTATGCACCTGAGAAAGAAATCGAGCATCTGGTGCTCTAGAATATGAAAAAGAAATAATACATTATGAAAAAATATGACAACTTAAGGATGTATCTCGCAGGCCACTGAATAGATCCATAAGTGCCAATCCACTTTTCTGTGAAGATGTCATTCATATGTTCTCTTACGAGTTGAGAAATGTGAGGTGGCGCTCCATCTTGTTGAAAATAGATATCAACTTGGTTAGCCAGTAGCAGATCTTCAATGAAATCAATAATTTGATTTCTAAGGAACTGTAGAAATCTTTCCGCAGTAAGTTGTCCGTCGAAAATTATTGGCCCCAAAAGTTTTATTCCGATAATATCCATCCAGCAATTGAAACCAAATTTCTCTTGAAAATTTCCTCCTTGCATAAGATGTAAATTTGTTCGAGACCAGAACCTAATATTATTCCGATTGAACTGACCCAAGTTGGTGAATCGAGTTTTATCTGAATAAATAATTTCAAATGGAAAACGTATATCTCCTCTGTAATTAGCCAAGAACCAGTTGCAATAAGTTAATCTTCGGTTGTGGTCGTTATCGTAAAGATGTTGGTGTAGTTGGTACTTGAATGATCAATAATTATATTTGTGAAGAATTCTCCAAAAGGACGAATAACTTATATCACACTCAGAAACACTTTGGCGATTGGACGCCGTACAACTCACTCCAACATAGGCCAACACGTCTACTTCTTCATTCATTTCGCATTTTCCTTTCCAGATTGAAAAAATAAAAAAAGATTAGGGAATCTCTGAGCATAAATTCGAGCTGCATCAGTAACATTCTTTTTTGCTTGTCCGTAAATCAGCAACATGTCAATTTTCTCGTTTCCAGTATAATTTTCCATATCAAATTATTAACTACGCATCGAATACATTCTTGGAAGTTACAGCATATTCATTAGCCTATTTGTTTAGGTAGTCCTAGCAACAGCTCCAAGTGTTTGTCACAGATAACTAGAATAACAGAACTCAGTGCATAAGTATACCTAATACGTATTATTTGTTATTGGGTATGATCGCTTCCTGCAATTATTCAGAACAATAGTAAAAATTAAGTGGAAGTGTGTGGTATCAAATTTTTCGTCAGAAAATGTTATTTCACAAAAAGCTGACGAGCCAAAAAAAATCAAGTTAACTAGAAAAATTAATATTTGCTACTTTTAAATAATTCTTAAACGGAAGTCGTATTGTTCACATGTTATTTGATCAGGAATGAAGAGATTCACACGACACTAACATATGCAGCGAGCATCCACGCCAATACCAATAACCCGACATATCACCACGTAATTGCAGATCGATTCAGATATATTTACAGAGAGAAGAAGAGAACCGACCCCCCATTTTACGAAAGAGTAAATCAATATCTATCCTATCTGAATATCCTTATCCCAACAGGCTACGAATCTAACATACACACTCCACCCCCCTGGTCAATAACCCTCCCTATCTCCGACTTAAGCTTGACAGAACTTGGCAAAAATACTGTGAACCCCAGAACAATTCGGATTCACTTCTCTACACTATTAGAAAAATACAAAAGTTACCACCACATATACACCGATGCTTCTAAAACAGAATCGGGAGTAGCAGCAGCTTTCATATCAAATAATTATCAGAAGTCCTTCAGGATACCAACTATAAGCACTATCTATACTGGCGAACTCTTCGCCATACTGAAAGCGCTTGAATATGCGAATGAAAAAAATATAGATAAATGTCTAATAATCACCGATTCTCTAAGTGCCATATCAGGATTGAATCAACAATACCCCAACCATCCAATACTTCAGCTGATAAAGAGGGAACTCTACTATCTCCAAATGAAAAAAGCAGCATTGCGTGTAATATGGGTACCGTCGCACGTAGGAGTGGACGGCAACGAGGAAGTAGACAAACTAGCACGGGAAACCACATCCAACGAAGACATCCCAAAAATCGAACAAACTGTAATCAGCGACACGAAGGCTTACATCCGGCAGAAAGTGACCAACAAGTGGCAACAAGAGTGGGATCGTTCTAACGCCAAACTGAAAGAAATTAAACAATCAGTGCTCCCTCGTAAAACCAAGTTCAAATGCCGAAGAGATGAGGTTACTATCACACGTATGCGGCTGGGTCATACACGCCTTACCCACGAATATCTCTTAAAACACAGTGAAAAACCTTTATGTGAAGTATGTGCCACAAGTCTAACAGTGAAACACATTTTAATCGAGTGTACGAAATACATTAAGCAGAGACAAAAATATCAAATTCAAGAAACTTTAGCGGATATCTTCAAAGACTCTAACGATAACTTATTATTATACTTAACGGATATAAATGTTAAATCTAAAATATAACTGTATACAGTCGCTAATGATCGAAAGATAGATGCGACTCAAAAAATCCAAATAAAAAAAAAAAAAGATTCACACGATCCATGGCATTCTAGATCAAAAAATAAAAATTGGAATGAAAATGACTTTATTTGTCAAATATTGACAGGTGAGGTGTTGTTGGGTTGACAATGTCATTCTTGCTCGAAATAAGTTAAAATATATAGGAAGTTACGGCAAAACAAGTTGATATGTTGAAAATGTGAATTGAACTATAATACACAACCCCAAAATTTCGTTTTTCTATCTTCGAATAATAAAAAAAAGTTATAGGGGTGAGTCACGCTCTCCCATTTTCGGTCATGTTTGCAAGAATTTCTCACCTATTTATCAACATTGTAAAGCAACATTTCTGTAGTAATATAGTAGTAGTAGTGGTACTGCACTTCTATTTGCAATATGTCTTCGAAAAATTTAAATCGGATTACCTATGACGCATTCAGGCTTGCTCCAATAAAGTGCATTGAAAAATTCAAATTGCAATTGTGCGAAAACCAATAATCCGACTGCACCTGATTTTTTCACATATAGAGTACATATATATCACTACTAGTAACGAAGAAACTGCGCTTCGACTTGAAAAATGGTAGTATTATATATTTATATTGGAATTCGTGGAATCGAAAACAGACTATTTAAAAGTTATTTGGAAAACAGAAATCAAATTGTAAGAATAGAAAATATAAACAGCGACAACCTCCCAATTCAATATGGTGTCCCTCAAGGTAGTGTCCTCGGCCCAATATTATTTAATATATATGTGAATAACTTGTTCTCTATTGCGTCGAATGGTACCATTGTGGGATTTGCTGATGATACGGTAGTCCTATATACTGCAGATACGTGGCCAGAACTCAAACAAAAAGCAGAATTGGACTTCAGCACAATACACGAATGGTTGAAATACAAACTATTAACTTTGAATATCGAAAAAACATGCTACTTGCCATTTTGTTGCAATACCACCACAATTCCACTCTTTGATCAACTCTCTATCCGAGATGGCAGTCAGACATACGACATCAAAATGGAAACCAAAATTAAATATTTAGGAATATATCTTGACATACATATGAAGTGGAATGTACACATCAACTTTGTATGTAAAAAACTCAGATCAATGCTATCAAAATTTAAATACTTGAGTGCAATTCTAACAATACCACAGTTAAAAACCCTATACCATGCTTTAATCGAAAGCCACATAAGATACGGGTTGGTCACATGGGGAAGTGCATTGAAGAGCCATTTACATCCACTTCAAATTTTACAGAAATATCACCTCAAAATCATTTATAAGAAAAAAGAAATTCTCATCCAAAGAACTTTTCTGGAAACAGAGGTGTTAGATATACGTCAACTATATTACTTTAAAGCGGTTGAAAGATACCACAAATCAAAAAATTTCTCTTATCCCAAGCATTCGTACAGCACTCGACAAAAGAAGTCACAGCTTGTACCGCTAGCGCAAAAAGCAATTGGACAACGCTCTTACTCCATCCTAGCTCCAAAATGCTATAACACCATACCACACAATATTAAAGATACCACTAATCCATACAAATTCAAAAAATTACTAAGAACTCACATTATTGTACTGGGACAACAATACGCCACTAACTTAATAGAACAAACTAATTAAAATTTACTGATTCATCCTTTTAAGACTCTAACTAACTAATACTTCGTGGAAAAGTAGCGAACTTTACACAACTTCTACAGGAAATCATCTCTTTTTTATGATACTGAATCTCGAACAGTTCTGCTTTTGTGATATTCAACTTATGAAATTGCAAATAAAATAATTGTTTCACTCCATAGATATACCCACGCTCAAGGCTTTTTCCTTGTGGGATTTTTTATTTAGAGATAAAAATTTTTTTTTAATAATCTTTTATTCTTCTAGCATAATTTTATATTTATATATAGTAAATGTACCAAAATATTGTCATATACCCACGCTCAAGGTTTCCCTTTTGTGGGTCTTCCTTGTTTATTCAGAGGAATTCTTTTTTTATGATACTTGTATAATTTAATATTTTATATAGTACTATATTGTGACACTTATATACTTGTGGGATTTTTATTTAGAGATAATTGTTTAATAATTTTCTATTCTTCTAGTATAATTTTATATTTATATGTAGTAAATGTACCAAAATATTGCTATATACCCACGCTCAAGGTCTTCCTTTTGTGGGTCTTCCTTGTTTATTCAGAGGAAATTTCTTTTTTTATGATACTTGTATAACTTTATAATTGATACTTATATTCTTCTTATAATCTATATGCTATACTTCTTGTAATCTATATGTCATAAACTGAATAAACATTATTATTATTATATAAATCGCAAATTTTTCCGATTTTTCTCGGTTGATTCTCTACAATTCGCCGATTGATATCATTATTGAGATTGCTTCATTAGTTTCGAAAAACGAAAAAAAAACACGGTTTTTTCTCTTGAATGTTTATACAAATCAAGCAATGATAGTTGCGAGAAGGAAACAAAACAGTATTCAACTACGGATCGTTATGGCACAGTCGGTTTCCTGGTACTATTTTTGTCACGAAAAAATATCTAATATTGGCCTGGTACTGCATACTCGAACATGCACTGGGCGAGAGAAACCCAATTTATTGAGGATTAGAGAATCCAGAAATTATATTTCTCAATTTTAAATCCCAGTTTTTTTACATTCCGCTTCACTACGCTACTACCTATTTCCATGAGGTCCCTCATTCTCTTGTTCGTGTCTTCATCCAATTGTTTTCCTCTAGAAGCTACAACAACTCCACATAATCATACCGAATATTATATATCGATAATAACCATGGTTTCCATAACCATTTGATTTCGAAAAGGAAAACATTCTCAATTGAATATTGATAGAAAGATTTTTCTGTGAATTGAAAAATCCACGATTAAAATGAAGTTATTTTTTGTGAATGTTTAACAGAAAACGACTACTTCCCCGGCTAAAGCCACACTGGACATTGAACTACATCTGATAGATATTCTGAAAAGGCCCTAACTCAAAAGAAAAAATCTGAAATTGAAAATTTGCATTTTCATTCAGATAGTTATTTGATTTTCTATTCCAGTCTCAATTAAGAACTCATAAAGATGAATGAGGCAAAGGAGAATGTTTTCCAAAAGAAAGTACTTAACAGAAATTATTCGTAACATTGACGCAGGAGAGACATCGCATTCACTAGGTCTTCAATACATTTTTGTCGACGAAAATCTATTTCACGCTCCCACGATCATCAGGAAGACCGGAAGAGATGGGAAACACATTTTCAAGAAGCAATCTCATTTTGCAAATATGGAAAAAGTTAGAATCATTTCTTTTGGAGAGACACTTTGAAATTAGTGTTTTCTTACATTAAAACCTGTCATGGGGTATGATAGATTGCTTTGTTGAAAATATGAACAGAATGTTCATGAAATCAGATGTGGAATCATCTGCGACTGAAAGATAAACTTCAGTCACTATCTTCCATCGTCAAAATAATCTCTTGTGGGGTATTCATGTTGAAAAGGGAAATATTCTCAATTGAATATTGATAGAAAGATTTTTCTGTGAATTGAAAAATCCACGATTAAAATGAAGTTATTTTTTGTGAATGTCTAACAGAAAACAACTACTTCCCTGGCTTGAGCCACGCTGGACATTGAACTACATTATCTGATAGATATTCTGAAAAAGCCCTAACTCAAAAAAAAATCTGAAATTGAAAATTTGCATTTTCATTCAGATAGTTATTTGATTTTCTATTCCAGTCCTAATTAGGAACTCATAAAGATGAATGAGGCAAAGAAGAATGTTTTGCAAAAGAGAGTACTCACCAGGAATCATTCGTAACATTGACGCAGGAGAGACATCGCATTCACTAGGTCTTCAATACATTTTTGTCGACGAAAATCTATTTCACGCTCCCACGATCATCAGGAAGACCGGAAGAAATGGAAAACACATTTTTAAGAAGCAATCTCACTTTGCAAAGATGGAAAAAGTTAGAATCATTTCTTTTGGAGAGACACTTTGAAATTAGTGTTTTGGACATTGAACTACATCTGATAGATATTCTGAAAAGGCTCTAACCAAAAGAAAAAATCTGAAATTGAAAATTTCCACATCTGATTTTATGAACATCCTGTTTATATTTTCAACAATTCATTTGATTCCATCAGAAAATTGTTTCTCCTACCGTACCTACCTTTGTTTTTTGGTGGAATTCATTTCTTTTGAATAAACTGGAAATATGTTTGGATGGATGATGCAGATACAGCAATCTCAACCCATTTCCATCTTCAATGCATTATATGGAGTTTCATTAGAAATACCTCACGGATTCCCAACACAAATGAATCCATATCAATATGCAAATGTCATCTGTAACAAGTGACATCAAAGGGAATGGAAATCCAACTTTCGTTCCGGCCCAGATCGTAAAGGATATCGTGAAAGCGTTTCTTCCACCCAAAATGAAACTCATAAACTATACAACACGAAATAATCAGCAAAGCACCAACAGGAGAACGATAAAGAATTTCGGATTCCTCAGAGATATGCCGTCTTGAACGTAATGTTCGGGCATTTGTCTTTTCAGTGGAAAGGAACAGTGATTCCAGATGATATAAATGTATGAGGATTTCTGCCATTGAAGGCATAGAGTTTTGATTGATTATAGGGCGTGTGTGTCATGATATTGGGAATTGGGAATTGGTATAAGTATTTTTTTCTCAAGAAAGTATTGTACTTGGATAGACCTTCATCATGTCGTCATACATACAGACAATTCCCCATCGAATAACTCTACAGTACCCGTTTCAGGTTTGTATAGTTTTCCCAATATCGATTGCAGAAGCATGAAACAGTCTTGCGGCGAAATCCTGTGAGCAGCAGTGGCGGAGATAACTGATTTTATTTAGATATTTTAAGATTTTAAAATACTTCATAAATAATGAAAAATGAAAAAAAATTAAAGACAAGCTTTTATTCATACAAATACATTAAGAAAAAAAACTAGAATATCCTACAAAACTAGAATATCCTAAAACGTATTTCGATCGGCACACACCAAGACCACAGACGCTACTGGTTTTTAATCTTTCAGAGCTATTGAAACACAAATATAAAGCGTGATTTATGACTTCCCATCGTATAGCCACACCTGAAAGCATTGATGTCCGACTTGATTGGCCGGACGAATCGGTTGTAGAACAGTCAGCAGTCACTCAAGTCCACGTTGACTATCGGCTCTTTTGATCTACTGTTTGCCGACGGAGAATGTTTACGAGTAGTACAGATTATTTTTCGTTCCATTTCTTCGCATATACGCTCGTGTTAGCGAAGTGAGTTTTTATTTGCTCCCTATAGAAACAGCTTCTGCAATTGATATTGGATGGACTTTAACTCCAGTACAGTATATCCATTCTTAGTTGGAGGAGGATGGGATTTATCATCCACTCCTGATAACACATAAAAGGATTTGCGCTTTGATTGAAAATGTCGACCATAGTCGTAGATTTATACTTCAAATGTAACTTTGCCTATTTTTGTTTAAATTCAAATTTCAGTGAACTTTCTGGAGAAGGAGATTATTGAAGGATTTAGAAGGGATTTCTACTCATAATTTTTTTTTGTACGTCTATTCGGTGATAATGAGAAACGGTTCGAATCTTAATAATAATTATATTTATTTTGTATCCAAGCGAAAATATTGTAACTGTTGGCACTACTCTACTGGCCTCATCAACCCCTTTAAATTTTCGATCTTTTCGTTTTTTCCAGAGAATGATCTACGACATATCCTTGTTTCCTCAAGATTCCTTTTGTGTTGTTGAACAATGAAATTTCGTCTGCCTAAATCTGTTCGACTATTTGTATAATTGTTTTTTATGGAAACTATGTTGGATTTGAAGGAAATTCAGGATTTCCGCTCTATTTTGTATGAAAAATGAAATTAGCAATTCGAGGAAACTCTTTCAGATGTGGGAAATAATTCATTTTGTTTCTCATTGAATCATGAAACAGTTGCTGATTGCTACTGAAGTACGCTGAAAGGGTTTCTGAGCCGTGAAACCGAAGTATGGCTTCATATTTAGAATATCTTTCCGTTGAGTGGAAACCTCTTTTCTATGAATTGTCCAAACTTCCCAATGGGTTAATTGAAACTTTCGCTAGAATTGTAAGACAAAATATGATCCTTTTGCAACCCAATGCATTTATGATTTCCACATCTGAGAAACCTTTTTCTTATTAAAAATTTCATCTGTCACAGAAAATATATTTTTCTTTTTGCACAAATCGTTAATCACGTTCATGTGAATAACTGATTTGGAATAAGTTCGGATTTATCGAAACATGTCTTCGATAAACACTCAGCGCTCACTTGATCGCGAAAACTGGGTTTTTCCACTTCGTCAATGTACCATTTTTTCTTCTTCGTCACAATTGTCATTTTTAAACATTTAAAAAGAGTTTTTCAGACTTTTGTTCTTCTTTGAAAATGTACAAGATATAATTCGAACATCAAATCGAAATAGAAAAGAAAGGTATATAAGTTACAAAGAGTATAAAATCAATAAAACAACGGATAATTAGGAGAAGTATAAACAAAAAAGGAATATAGCAGTGAAAACAATTAGAAAAGAGAAAAAACTATTCATAAACAAAAATCGACTCAGATAAAAACAATCCTACTAAAATGTGGAAAACACTGAAAATATTAATCCCAAATAATTACCAAGAAAACTATATTGCAACAATTGATATGGGTAATGGTGGAATAATTTCCGATATGACCTCAATGCCAAATAGCCTGAACAGATTTTATATCAAGAGTATAATACATATTACTAATGGAATTTATACCAATTTTTCACATAGCTTTCCTATTATGAGAAAAATAACATAAAATAAATTGTCCAACTTCAGTCTTATCAATAAGGTAAATTTAGATAAAATTGACAATTTTTTTTAAAATGAAAGTAGTCCAGATGGAGTTCGTAAAGAACTCCCAAGGAAGTAATTCAGTGCCATTTCTAATCCATTGTTGAACATAATAAATGGTTCATTAGAACGAGGTGAAGTACCAACTGAATTGAAATAATATAAGATTATACCTATACGAGAAATTCCAAATACAAACTGAGACCAATAAATATGATCAATGCTACAGCCAAGGTATTGAAAAAGGCTGTATATGAACAGAAAGTAGATTATTTGGAGAGCAATGAGGTACTATGCGACTATCAATGGGCATTCGTAACAAACATAATTGTGAAACTGCATTATTAACATTGATATTGAAGGAATGGCATTGAAGTGTATGATGTATTACCTGAGCAATAGGCAGCAGAGGGTTGGAAGGGTTCATATTTTCTCAATCAAAATGAAACAGACTCCAAAAATGCGAGTCATGCTATGCGAATAATTTTACAATGCTCGAGACAACACCAATAGCGCATATTCTCCAGACTCTTCAATGGCTTCCAGTTGATGAACTCCTTGAGTATTAAACACTGATGTTAATTTTCAAAGTCAAAATTGGACATTCACCTGTATATCTCCAGAATAAAATAACATATGTTAATGAAACACATGATTATAATACTAGGAAAAAAAACAGTATAAAAGTTGAAACATATAAAACAAATGGTACATATAATTCTCTATCCCACAAAGGAATGACCTTCCACAGGAAATTAATAATAGTGTTTCAATAAATACATTCAAAAGATGCTCGAAGGACTACCTATTGAAAAAATAGTTTATTAGTATATTATTATTATGTATGCATTTCTCTGTAAATATTTTTATGTGTGTAAGTTTAACTGATTCTATTTATTTCAATGTCAATTGACCATTTTATGTATGTATTTTCAACTAAACTGACCATGTATTTACTTTTGTAAATGAATTAGTTTTGACACAAATAAAAAGAAATATATAGCAAGCAAAAGACATTCATTTCTAGTGCTCAATCTTCGGTGAAACAAATTCAACAAATAATAAATATTTGAATCAATGCAAGAAAGTATTCTGACTTTGTGTTCAATATCGATCTCCAAACTTCCTAGAAGGTCGAGTTTGCAAGTTTTTTTTAATATATATAATAATTCAAACTCGTTTACAAAATCTACCAGCTATTTTGATCCTATATGGCTCATTTAGAAAATTCAAAATCCTAACTGTTGTAAGCTTATATATACTGGAAGTTTGTACATACGTCTATAAAAATAAAAACGCGTTTTTGAATACTACTGAGAAGCATGACCATAATACACGTTTCAAAGGCCAACTACAACCTGAGAATCACCGGACTACGCTGTACCAAAAAAGTTTTTTTTTACTGGCTGTAAATTATACAACTCTCTTGATGAGCATATTAAAAGCTCCCTCAATTTAAATATATTCAAAACAAGACTGAAACAGCAGCTAGTTCAGAAGGCCTGCTACACTATAGATGAGTACTTAGTATAATTTGTGTTATGTTCGCGATATATGCAATTGATTTTATTTGTATTCAATATAGCATACTTATATATACGATTGTCTCTCTTGTTGTCTCTTGTGCATTCACGTCTTCTACCTTTTTATGATATATTGTCCGAAAAGTATGTTCCTGCAAAGATGAATTTCTCAATTTTTTATCATATATTTTAATCTAATGGTATGTATTTTATTTTGTTTTGATGTTTAATTTATTTTGTTTTGATGTTTATTTGTGACTTGTTATAAACATGCATCTGTCTTTGGTCCTTGTGATTGAATTTATATGTATATTTTATGATGAATAAATTGATTGATTGATTGATTGATTGAATAATAAATGATTAGTATTGAATACTCCCATTGGTTGTTGTACAAATTACAACAGACTGAATTTTTTTCAAGACTTACATATCGAAGAAGAACTAGTCAACAATAATATTTGTTTAAATATGGAACAAAACTTGAACAGCTCTTTCATTCCTTCACATAGACGTCTAAAAAGTTAAGTCAGGAAGTTACATCTGCACCTGTTTGCTTGCTTGTTTTGTATGGCCCATTCGTACGAATAATTTGCCAGTATCGGGAATCCACTTCACCACAGAACTTATTCTATGACTTTGATTACCCTTCGGTAGGCAAACTGGATAGTCTTACTCTAAGTGACACCACGAATGCCCGGAACTTTCACATCAATAAAATAACTTCGCGATGCACGCGGAACGGATGTACAATAACTAACATTCATATCATAGTCGACCGACACCTCAAATGGAACCTTCAAATAGAGAATATAATGAAAAAACTAAGAGGCACGCTCTCAAGACTCAAATACCGGAAAGACTATCTTGACACTGAACATCGTACTGTACTATACTACGCATTCGTACAATCACAGCTAACTTATGGAATAATAGGATGAGGAGGTGTAAATGATACACATCTTGGCAACTTGAACGTTCTCCAGAGGTGGATTCTGAGAATAATATTCGGTAAGCTACTCTTATTTCCCAATGATCAATCATATGTATTGTCTGGTATGTTCGACGTGAGACAGTTTCTCTGTGTGTCCATGCTCACCAATCTCAAAAAACACAAAAAACTCCAGAACAAGTGACCCACAACTACACCACCAGACATAGATCGCAACTACTACCACGTTGTGAAAAAACAATAGGTCAACGTCACTGTGACTATCTTGCACCCAGACTCTACAGCTTGACACCTAGCCCGACTAAAGGCATAAAAAATGTAAACTTATATAAACAAAACTATAAACTGGATCTCTAGTATTGAAAGGAATAATATACACGATTTGGTTAACCAAAAATATCAATACAAAAAAAAACACCAACTCCATACTACCATAATGATTTCAAACATAAAACGGTATAAATGGCTCCATAATAGATGCTATGATTTTATTATATATATATATATATATATATATATATATATATTTATATATATATATATATATATATATATATATTTATATATGTATATATATGTGAATATGTGTATGTATATGTGTTGTATATAAATCTGATATCTACTATATGTCCCTTTTGTCTTAACATAAAACCCTACTGTTAATTATATATTTACCCTACTAGTGTAAGAATGCGTTTACATATTGCATGTTTATGTGTTTTTATATTATATCATTCATTACACTACATCACTTTTGTCATAACTAACACTACTTTATTATTATTATCTTTGTCATAATTACGTTATATACGTACAAAACCACGTACAAGCGATAGTCCTCCGGAACTAAAGCTTCTGTGGTACCCCATGTTTATTCGCTATAACCACCTTTACTATATAAATACTCTTGTTGTTTCTTAGTTTCTTAGTGAATAAACGTTTTCATTATTATTATCAGCAGAGAGAGGTCAATAACAGTAATCACCTGTATGAATTCTACCGGTGATATTGTATCTCCAATGATTATCTTTTCTCGAAAGAATATGAAGCAGGAATCAATGATGTGAGCTCCTGGTGGATTAATTCACGACTGTCATGAATCGACATGAGTCACAAGTGAGAGCTTAACAAGGTGGATCGACCACTTTTTCAAATTTATCAAACCTAGTGCATCTGATCCTGTCCCACTAATTTTAGACGAACACTACTTATGAATACGCAATATTGAACTGAAAGATTAAGCCAAGCAAAACCACGTAACCACTATATGCCTACCTCCACACTCTACCCATGAAATGCAACCTCTAAATATATAAATGTCGTTGGATTTATGTCGCCTTTGGAAACTTATTACGTCCAAGAAGTCGAAAACTGGTTACGTGTAAACCAACTTAGTACGGTTTCACCGTATGTTGTTGCTGCATTGTTTGGTGAAGCTTACAGTCGAGCTGTTGCAATGGAAGTATCATCGAAAGCTTTTGAAAAAACTGGGTTGATACCCTTCAATCGTTATATGTTTGAAGATCACGATTTTTGCATGCATCCTCAGCATCAACACAACCATCAACAGAAAATATAACCCCAGCACAAGATTCAATGTTAGCGCAAAACCTTAAAAAACACGAAAATATGGAGAATCTTCCATCATGTTCTTCTTTCTTGGGAACAGAAGATCAACGTAAGAATTAAAGAACCCCATCACCTCCGAAAGCAGAAAACAGACCACTGTAGTGCGAAAGAGATATTTCCTTGTCATCTACGAGTCAAGAAGTTGTTCGAAAAATGTTGGTATCTCCTAAAGAAATTTGTCCGATTCCAGTACATAAAAAAACTAAAAAAAGAAAAAATTCTGGAAAAGCTGCAGTTATAACAACAACTCCCGATGAAGAAGATCTGTTAGAAAGTATAATGAGAAAGGAAGCGAGACAAAATGAAGCTGAAGGAGTAAAAAAAGATATTGGTTAAATGGATAAGAAAATGGAAAGACCGAATAATCAAGGAAGAGGTGGTGACGCAAAACAATGAAACGATGCAGTGTAGATTTCACTTCATTTTCCCTCGGCTAATTTACTCAGAACAAGAGACTTGTGTGGGAACTGGCCCTTATAGATTCATATAGTGTGATGTTAAATATAATTATTTTGTGGCCCTTTATATTATTTTTGGACGCCACTCAGTTAAACATAAAACTAGAAAAATGATCTTCTACTACAACTGAGAACTTGTAGACTAAAACGTATACAAAAACTATAGATAATTTAAAAGATACTCTGTGGATGGGTTTATTTGGAAATCAAACTCTGGTGGCTTATAATATCCAATGTATTTCCAATTATCACAATAATGTGGTATCCCACATTATAAAAATCACATTTTCTCTACTGTACAATCCTTGGGTTACGTTTCGAAGTATAGTATCGATTCAGGCGTTTTCTCGAATTTAAAATAAGGTTGATATGTGAGCATCAACTTTATAAAAACAACGGTATCGGTACTATGAGCATATATACAATTGTACATTGCTGATAACGTTTCAATGAGTACAGTTTGTGAATAGGGCGTAGAAAATATATAACAACAAAAATATGAAGTTGAATCAGATTTTTAGTGAATAAATCCATACGCACTGTGAATAGACAATGGAATCTAAAGATCGACATCGCAATTTGTACCAACAACGTAATGTGTACAAGCACTTCCACTCACAACGAGTTATAAAAAAAAATATCCCAGAACAGTATAACCTTAACAATCCTGGGGTAGAAATAAGTATACACCGACAGTGCTACTAGTCTGGATGTCCACAGGAACACTGCAAATCAGCCCTTTGGTGGGACACATAAGCTTTCTGAGTTGTCTATATGTGACTTTCTGATAAACCTGAACCATGAATCAATTGACCGTTACCAGGAACCAAGAACCCTTTATTCAAAGAAGGGCGATTTAAATATATAGAGAAATTTACACTTTGAATCCATCAATTATCGAAGTTGGCTTGTGTCATTCTCCATTAATAACTTGTGGCGTAAATCTCGTGCAGAACCGTAATTATTTCCAACCTTGTGAGAAGTGTAATCGCATTCATATAGTTACCATCAAAACTACAATAATGGATTAAATCATTATCACTAGAAATGGTATTCGAATCTACACTTGTACTTTCTCAAAACTACTACCAGAAGAGTACCACATAAAAAAAAATACTTTTTCCGGAAATCTCCTTCACTTTCATTTTCTCAGTCGAGAACCGGAAATCCAAATTCCGTGGGTAATTTGAATTTACCTCTGAACTTTCTTTTCATATTTGAATAATTTTTCCCAATCTATTGAGAAGGAAAAGGACAGAGTATATTCAATGAGAAGACTTATTCCCGATCAGCTGTTTTGACGTCATGTGGTCGTCTCACTCCCTACAAGGTTCCTAGAACTTATCGATAGGCAACCACTGATACTCGCCTCACTAATGCGGGTGACCAATACCTATTGATCGCTTGCCATAATACGCTAATGAATATTCCGTGAAAACGAACGAATTGATATATATCTTGAGTAAACATACTCATCATTCTTAAATAAATCTACCATATAATAAAAAGAATTACTCCAGAAATATAATACAAAATACAGGGCTCTTTAAAAATTTTTCATATAAAAATAGGTAGATGAAATATTATCATCTTGAGATATCTTTTCTAAACTACGAGAATAATGAAAATTATATATTTATGTGAGTCTATATTATTGGTAATTTATATACAACTTGTAACTTATACTGCTCCAAAGTGTGAACGTTACAGCAGATCCAAAACAAAAGAATAAAGGCAAACGTACATTGTCATCATCCAGTTCTGATTGTTGCAGAGCCTGTTTTGAAAGACTCCTCATCGGATGAAAGTGGCGGTAGTGACGCTGAATGTATATTTCGTACAGGGCTAGTTTCAGAGGCCAAAAAAGGAAAAATGGGCTAAATTTGTCAAATGTTTCAGATGGGCCCATGAGGATTTTGGAGGATTGACAAGTTCTATATTAACCTGTTGTTTTTGCAAGGGAAAAGGATTTTTTGAGTGATGTACTAAATTAGGATCCCAAATTTGGGAATCAAACTGTCTCAAATTAGGCACTTCAATTTTAAAAGACTCCTTTGTTTCTTATATGGATTTCGATTTGTTTTTACCATTCATTTCTAAGTTTTTCTTTTTTTCAGTAAGTTCAGTGATCCAATCGAACATATAATATTAGGAGGCTTGTTGAGATTTGGATCAATATTGTTGAAGAAAAACTATTGTTTCTTCGCCAACGTTTCGAATTTCAATAAATTCATCGGCAGGGCTCTATGACAATGACTTTTTGTAAGTTGAAGGGGTTGAGAAATAGTAGAAATGAAGGAACATTTGACCACAAGAATTGGAACATTTCACAGTAAAATAGATCTTCAAAAAAGGAAAGATCACCAAAATTAGTTTTTCCGAGTTGGATGTAAATAAAAATGATACATAAACAGACATTCCAGATACAAACGAAAAACACTTTCCCCATTCCAACAGGTTCAACATCAAGTGCGAGACAAACGAATACTGATATAAAATTCAAAAAATATTCGTGAATAGTTCCGTCATTGAAGGAGAAAAACAATTGTGGTGAAAAACGATAACAATTCATCTAGGAATCTGACTTATCAAGTTGAAATAGGACGTGTTCAATCCTTCTATGTCCCTCCTGATATTGACGGTGTCTTGGTGGAAAATTTCAATCATTTCGCTTTGAAAGTCTTTTCGACAGTAAAGGTTTTTCATCAAGGATGATGGGTTTTCGAAATCAAAAGAATGGCCTTTTTCTCTAGTAGGTTCTACTAGAGCAGTGGGATTTTGGGCATTAAGTTTGTTTGTGTCCCTAACGTGTTCAGATATGCGTTTTTTTTAATATCGACCAGTTTGACCAACGTAGCATTTTTTAAATTATAACAGTTGATTTTATAAACAACGTTTGATTGTAGATTGGTTAGGGTTTTAGTTTCAACGGATGTTTTTTGAATTTAATCCCAGTATTCGTTTGTCTCGCACTTGATTTGCGTGAAAGTGTTTTTCGTTTGTATCTAGATTGACTGTTTATGTATTATATTCATTCACATCCAACTTGAAAAAACTAATTTTTGGCGAGTCTTTCCTTTTTTAATGGTCTATTTTACTGTGAAATGTTCCAATTCTTGTGGTCAACTGTTTCTTTATTCTTACTATTTCTTAACCCCTTCAACTTGGGCCTCCGGTTATATGCTTTTGTTTAACGTTTATTGATATGCAAAAGCACATTCTAACCATAGGTTAATTTATTCCTGGTCCAACCGGAGGTGAAAATACCGGGCCTAACAAAAACTCATTGTTAAAGAGCCCTGAAGATGAATTTATTGAAGGAAACAGTAGTTTTTCTTCAACAAAATTGATCCAAATCCCAAGAAACCTCCTCAATATTATTTATTTCTAAGCTTAGTTATCATGACTATCAAACCCTTCCAGTACTTAGTTCATAATAGTTGTTGTTTCAATAAAAAATATATTTTATTTTCATTTTACGTGAAAAGTATCTGAAATTTGGTTCCTTTCCTCTACAAAAATATATTTTATTGAAGACGATGAAAACCGTGCGCTTCCGAGTGTTGCAGTGATGTTATATACGCCCGAATGATTTCTAGACATTTTGTATCACACGGGAATAGGCAACCTAGATTTGTTTTTCTATTTTCTACGGAGTACTCTTGAAACCCCTCCATGCATAACCCTGTAAAGATTCTTCGCGTAGTCCTCGATTGAAACGATGTCGAACTCTCGGAGTATATAAATCACTATTCGACAAGTTGATCGATTCCCAAGTACGTGGTACGTCGAATCTAACGAAAATGAATGGATGGAATGATTGGGTCCCATTCTGTTGGGGTAATGAGGGCATCGCTCGATTAAATGTAGGCCATAGTATCAGTCACGATTGGATCCCGATCAATTCGGAGGTTGAAATGATCTTTGAAATCTCATATAACGATTTAAAGAAATTCTGTATTATTAATCAGTTGTCATTAATCAATGAGCGTTTGGTTATGGCTGTTACTTCTGGAAACGAAGTGAGCATTTGGCGAGCATGCTGAATCATTCAGAGGGAAGCTCAACGATCATTGTGACTGTCTTTATTCAAGGTAGGTGAGAAATCATACAGTCTCCACCAGAAAATAATTTTAATACCAATGTGGCACGAAGATTTACATCAGGAACTGGACATGTTTCGAAGGATTAATCTTTCATCATCAGCAGAATGGAAGGGGTTACAAGTTGATCTAAAGGGGAAGTAAAATGTTACAATTACAAGGGGCAAAAGTTAGGGGAAAAATAACCCACCATTGTATGTTGGACGAAATTATGAAGAACGACACTGAAAACAACTACAAAAACGTAACATTATTGTGTCCTCATCTAGTGCGAGTTCACTGATGTTGGGGACCATGGTTAGTCCTAACAAACAACCTTTTGATATATTGGTAAAGGATTTTTAAAATTATGTTATGATCAAATACACATGGAGGCAAGGGTAAAATGAAATAGGGCAATGGTTGACATATGACAAAGACTTTTGACATATGGATCATCAAGTTTCAAAGTGGCAGAGAAATGTCTGTGACTGTGACATCTACTTCTTTCTGACGAAAAAGAAGTAGCTGAGTGTGGTGTAGAGATATGTTATGAAATTCGATCTAGAGATGGGAAATCAAAATAGTAAGGAGTTAAAAAGTTTTAGGCTATCGAAATGAATTTGTTCATTGATACAATGTTAATTAGAACTTTTGATTCTTGTTAATTTCAAGAGTTTTAGGAGTTTTTTACCTCTATCGCAAATATGTAAAATTTCTAGGTCAGAGTTGGGATCAAAATTGTGCTTTTTGTTTATAATATAGTTACAAAAACAGAATTAGAGTTGATAAGTTCTATTTCTGAGTAAGAATCTTTTATTCGAACGTATTCAGCTAGTCGTGTTCTGATCTTACGGCCTGTCTGACCAATATAACATGTTTTACAATCAGGGAGAGAACAATTCAGTTTATAAACACCAGATTCATTCAACATTGGAATTTTATCTTTAGAATTTACCAAAAAATCCTTAAGGTTGTTAAAAGTTTTGAAAGAGAAAGAAACATTTGAATCAATATTGGCATTAATCAAAATATTCTTAAGTTTGAGAGATAGAGGACCAAAATAGGATAAAAAAAAATGTTTATTTGGTGAATTGATTTGTGTTTATCTGTAGTTGAAAAATTTGTTGACATATCTGTAATATAATATATTGATTGTGTGGATTGGGAAACCGTTGTTATAAGCGATTTGTTTAATGATATTGAGTTCTGTTGAGAAATTGGAATCATTGAGATGTATAGTGAAGAGGCGGTGAAAAAGTTAATGAAAAGATGAAAATTTCTGATTGTACAGATGGTTAGAGTGAAAAGGTATGATATTATCAGTGTTAGTAGGTTTTTTATATATGGAGAACTCAAGGGTGTCTGATTTGTGAATCATTACGCCAAGAAAAGGTAATTTATTATTAGATTCGATTTCCATGGTAAACTTCATTCTTGGGTTGAAAAAATTTTAAAAAATTAAAAAAATGGTTCAGGTTCTCCAAAGTGCCTTTGAAAAAAGCTGAAATGTCATCGACATATCGATGCCAGAATAAAATTTTAGAGAAACTATGGTGTTTAGAAATGGTAGATTCAAAATTTGACATGAATACTTCAGCTAAAATAGGACTAAGATTAGAGCCCATGGCTAAACCTGATTTTTTATAATGAAAGAAATTATTGAATTGAAAACAAAAAATTGTTTTAGATCAAGATCCACTAGGGAGCATAGGTTCAATATATGATAAGTGGGTAAATTAGAATTGGAAAAAAGTCATTGTCTAACTCACATGAGACATTCTTCAGGGTCTATAGGTACTAGGGAAGAGGTTGGAAACATCAAGAGAAACTAAGATGCAATTGGGGGGAATATTAAGTGGTGAAATTTTGTTCGTAAGCTCTAGTAAAGGAAGCATCGAATTTAAACAACTAGCTAATTTGGAGGCAGATGAGTTAGTCTACGGAACTACAGGCCTGAAGAGAATATTTTCTTTGTAAATTTTAGGTAATCCGTATAATCTTGGGGTGCAGGGATTTTTCGGAGGAAGAAAAACTTTGTAGGAATCTAAAAAGGTTATCGTTATCAATTCATTGAAAGTTTTTTCACATAAAGCTTGAAATTTAGAGGTGAGGTTGAATCTAATATTCAAAAAATCTTCATTCTTTTTAGAAAATGAAAAGCTGGGATTTCCCGAAAAATTTCAACACATACTTGCTCCAGTATAAAACGAAAACATGTTTCTGGCTCACCAAATCAAAGAGAGATTGATAATTCGATGAGCTCGATCTATAGAGCTCTCAACAATGTAATTACTTCATGAAATAATAGTAATAACGATATTTATTCATCAGAAGAGTAATACGATGAGTACAGGGACTTTACTAGCTTTGTTCAATAGAATTTGACTGAAGTAATAATTAGGTTTCACATAAGAATCATTTTACAAATCTATGAATGAGATGAGCTTACACTAAGCGAATACACATTACATGTATTGTTGTGATGAGTAAATCCATATTCAACTCCTATCACCAAAAACAACATTTTTCAATAGAATTGGAGAAAAATCAAATAAATAATTTCTTAGACATAAAGCTATACAGAATCAACAATAAAATGAAAACCGAATGGCTTACAAAACTCACAACATCCTCTGTCCCAGAAAAAAATTGTAATAATTGGACTTGCTGACAGAGCAATCACTTTATCTGATCCAGATAACGCCAGAAAACGCCAGATTACGCCATAAAAAAGCAAAAATAGCCTTATTTAAAAACAACTTTCCTAAACAAATGGTAAATAACAGATTTTGCCAAAGAATACTTTTTTCACAATAAAATAGCCAGAAAAGTAAATTGTATTACAAACAAATAAAAAAATCACTATATAGGACTGCCATAAATACAGAGCCTTTCAGAAAAAATTGCAAAAACAATGATACCTCGCAATCTTCGAATAGGACACAAAGGGCTTAGTACTTAAAAGAAAACAATATTTTCCAAATTAAAAAAATTCCTAAAGAAAAAACACTCATTTTGTCTAGGGAATCCCTTGTGGTAACTCGAATTGGAGCGGTGTATACATAGGTCAAACCTCACAACATCTAGAGATAGAATAAAAGCTCACATATATAGAAAACACTGCTCAACTGCACTAAAGAAAACTAAAACAACCTTATTTGAAATCCACTACCCTAAACAAATGGTAAATAACATCTTTTGCCGAAGAATATATTTTTTAGAATAAAATAACAAGAGAAGAAAATTGTATTACAAACAAATAAAAAAATCACTATATAGGACTGCCATATATACAGGGCCTTTCATAAAAAAATGCCATACAAACTTCAAATAGGACGCAAAGGGCATAATAATATGAAAAAATATATATTTTTCAAATTAAAAACAAAAAATCCTAAAGAAAAAATACTCATGTTTACGGAATTCCTTGTAATGATTCAAAATTGCAACGGTGTATACATAGGTCAAGTCTCACAATATCTAAAGAATGGAATGGGTCGAATTCCAGAACGAAAAAGGTGACGTTTTATGAAATCTGCGAATTAGAAACTTTTTGCCTTTGTCTTGAAAAATTGTAAGCCTCCGAGGGTCGGCAGAAATATCTCATGATCATGAAATGTAAGGTATTTAAGTATGACGACAATATTTCAAGTCACAAAAAGTTAGACATGATTAGTTCTCCTCTGCATTCACAACTGTTATTGAAAGTTATACCTTCGGAATTTTCATCGCCAAATTTGTATTCCCACTACTGTCTCTGCAGTGCCTCACTAATGTCTCAAGCTCGTTTCGTTCGACTAATATAAATTTGAAATAATGTTTCGCCGTAAATTGTAATTTGAATATCCCAGCGCTAGTCGATGCTGAACAGGAAATTATATTACCGGTAAGATGGCGAAAAGGCGATAGCAGTTCAGAACTCGGAAGAATATTTCAACGATTAACGGCGGAATGATAAGGTACTGATGTGAAGATTACTAATTATCACAACGAGTTATGAACTGTTTTTGGGGTAGGTTTGCCAAGTTCATAAATTGGAAGTGACGCGTAACAGTTCGTTCCAATTAGTGTAGTTCTATTCGATAATATTTCAAGTATTATGAACCTTATTTTCCAGCATTGACTTGTCATTATTATGATAAATTACAAAGACATTCCCTTTTTTAATTTTGAAAAACGATTCCTATAGATATCAGGGTGCTGACTACTGGAAAAATAGTGAAAAAATCCATCACGTCACAATTAGAGAAAATTATTTCTTGCAATTTTTTTGGTGAACTTGTCTATTGTAAAAACATTACTGGATTGGCAAAGATGTACGATATTGAATACGATACATACGATTTGAAACTTCTCATCGATTTTTCGAGAAAAAACAGTTTTACTTCATAATGGAAATATCTACTCTTCTCTGCCCCTTTATGTACATTTAAGAGAATGATACAGAAGGAGGTTATACAGAGTGGCCACTTTTTTATTGGGATTGTATTGGTAACTTTTAAACCATAAGAGTTAGAGGGTCGGTCAAATGGACAAAAAGTTGCATTCATAGAAGCATTGTCAAGCAGTTCAAACAAATCGAGGTTATCAGGGCTGGTTATTGAGATATCATAAGAAAAGTAAATTCTGTCATTTTGATTTTTCTCTTTTTCCCACTTTATTTCGAATATTATTGAGAAATGTCACGAACGTTTTTTATTAGACAGTGAATTATCCTCATTTTGACATAATCAGATTTTGTATCCAACGTTTCGTACGCTCTGGGCCACCCTCAACCTAATTTTTTTCAATACGGACCTGCATATTTCATGACACTTTTCGAAATGACTTTCAACGCTGAATTCAACGATATATCATACAATATCATTCAAAGTTGATTTTCAGGTGATTTTGACCCTTATCCAAATTTCTTTGGGTCGGATCTGTATTACATTTAGGTATCTTTAGTTTAATTAACAACATGCAATACATTTCGATAAGAGAATCAACTTACTCATCTTCAACTGAATGGAACGTAACAGAATCAAAGCAAGAAACAAGTAATGATTATTTACAAATTTCAAGAGGTGGAGAACCTAATTTATAATAATTAAACGAAACTATCATTTAATGAAAGAAAAATCAAATGATTATTCGAAAGTGAATGATGAACATTAATGATGTGAGTGTTTGACATGTCCACCATTTTGTGAAATGCACTCCGCGGTTCTGGAACCCATACTTCTTATACATTTGCTTATTTCGTCTCCTTGAATACCTTCCAATACATTCTCAATCTTCTCGCGAAGAATCTCTTTTGTCAGGTTCGTAGTATCATAAATTTTATTTTTGAGATATCTCCACAGATAAAAATCCAGCGGATTCAAATCCGGAGATCTGGCAGGCCATGCTACTGGACCTCTTGTTTCAATCCATGAATAGGGAAAAGTTTGATTTAGATAGTCTGTGACTATTCTTGAG
The DNA here is from genome assembly GCA_018342105.1 of Gonioctena quinquepunctata. Lineage (NCBI taxonomy): Eukaryota > Metazoa > Arthropoda > Insecta > Coleoptera > Chrysomelidae > Gonioctena > Gonioctena quinquepunctata. Next base: position 40,899 of record JAFIRS010001532.1, read on the forward strand.
TTGTGTGGACCACATCCGTCTTGTTGGAACCATGGACTATTACGCCGATACCGTATAGGAAGATCATCCAACATTTCTTCTATAATTTCTTCATATTTTGCTCCGGTTAGGTTGCCGTCAATAAAATAGGGTCCCAGTAATTTATTATTCAAAAAACCGCACCATATGTTCAAATAAAAACGATATTGATGTCTAACTTCATGAATCAAGTGAGGATTTTCTGTGGCATAAAAATGTTTGTTCCTTCGATTGAACATGCCAGAATTTGTGAATGTCGTTTCGTCTCCCCAAATGATATTGTGAGCAAAATTGTTGTTATTCCGCACCTCCCGTTGAAACAAATCACAGAATTGCAACCTTCTCTCAGGATCATTGCGATATAGTTTTTGCACGGCTTGGTATTTATAGTCATGGTATCCGTGTCTCTTGAGTATTTTATTGACAGAACTTTTTGATAAATTGCATTCACTGGCCATAGTTCTCGATCCTATTCCTGGATTCATTCGAATTTGGGCCAGAACATTGATGTCATTGATAGGCTCGTTTCGTCTTACATAAGGACCTCTACGTTTGATGAATGAATTATGTGCAAGTAACGTTGAAGATAAACGTCGGAACATTTTAATATTTGGTGGTGTTCTTTCAGGATATAATTCACCATACCTTTGTTGTGCTTTGAACGAATTTCTATCTAGTTTTATGTACACTTCGTACATATCTCTCTTCTCTTCATTTGTGTATCTTACCATATCGAATAAGTTAAATTGAAATTACTTAGAAAAGTATTTAATGACGAGTTCTTGTAACACAATAACAAACGAAGTAACAAATAATATGACATTTCTTGTTATGTTCTTTTTTATCCACGGCCTACTACTTGAAAATAATACATTCAATAAACCTAGAGTTGTGTGTATGTAAGAAAAAACAAGTCTATCAACGATATCAATGTTCTGACCCAAATTCAATTGAACCCAGAAAAAAAATCGAGAACTGTGGCCAGTGAATGCAATTTATCAAAAACTGCTGTTAATGAAATAGTCAAGAGACGCTAATACAATGATTTTAAATTTGAATACCAAGCCTTGCAAAAATTATATCGTAATGATCTCAAAATAAAGTTCGATTCTGTAATTTGTTTCAACGGAACAAATGACAAATCCAACAATAATGATTCCTCGCGAGAAGATTGAGAATGTATTGGAAGGTATTCAAGGAGACGAAATAAGCAAATGTATAAGAAGTATGGGTTCCAGAACCGCAAAGTGCATTTTACAAAATGGTGGACATTTTGAACACTCACTTCATTAATGTTCATCATTTACTTTCGAATAATCATTTGATTTTTCTTTCATTAAATTATAGCTTCGTTTAATTATTATGAATTAGGTTTTTCACCTCTTGAAATTTGTAAATAATTATTACTTGTTTCTTGCTTTGATTCTGTTACGTTCCATTCAGTTGAAGATGAGTTAGTTGATTTTCTTATCGAAATGTATTGCATGTTGTTAATTAAACTAAAGGTACCTAAATGTAATACAGATCCGACCCAAATAAATTTTGATTAGGGTCAAAATCACCTGAAAATCAACTTTGAATGACATTGTATGATATATCGTTGAATTAAGCGTTAAAAGTTATTTCGGAAAGTGTCATAAAATATGCAGGTCCGCGTTGAAAAAAATGAGGTTGAGGGTGGCCCAGAGCGTACGAAACGTTGGATACGAAATCTGATTACGTCAAAATGAGGATAATTTACTGTCGAATAAAAAACTTCCGTGACATTTTTTGATAATATTCGAAATAAAGTGGGAAAAAAAGAAAAATCAAAATGACAGAATTTTCTTTTCCTATGATATCTCAATAACCGGCCCTGATAATCTCGATTTGTTTGAACTGCTTGACAATGCTTCTATGAATGCAACTTTTTCTCCATTTGACCGACCTTCTAACTCTAATGGTTTAAAAGTTACCAATACAATCCCATTAAAAAAGTGGCCACTCTGTATACACTTGTATGACTTTTGTCAATAAATATAGTTTGTAAAGAAAAATATATTTATTGTCGTAGGCGAATCGGCCTCTAGGCTATAGTGCGCAAAGAAATATTGTTATTTCAATTCTCAAACATTTTCGGTCAAACGACCATCTTCAGGAGAAATTCTGAAAAGTGAAATGGTTATAGAAAATATTATATTAGCTGAAGATTATGTGATACAAAAAATAAATTGTGTGAAGCTGTTGATATTAAAATTACTCATTTGTCAGAATTTTTACAGAGAATCTGTAGAAGATGAACTTATGGAACATTATATTTGTAGAAAATTATGATCTGGTCAAAATTGCAACGAAGAAAACGTGAATCAAGAAACATGAACTCGCAAGATCACTACTCAAAAACTGAATAAAAAAACGTCAATTCAGAATCAAAGAGCGCCAAATTTAAAGAGTACCGAAGAACTAGGAGTGAATTTAGAAGAAGTAGGATGTGCGAAGCGATTTAAATATGATCTGGTTTGAATGAATCTGAGAATTTACAAAACTTTTGTTTCTAGACCTTTCTCCAGAAATTCCAAATCCTCTAATAAATCAAGTTTGAAGTTGTTATTAGTCACACTATGCCACATTTCTGAACCGTTATTGCTCTCAATAGTGTGCTCCTGGTCCTGGCTGCCAAAACAAGAAGAAGAAGGCCTATCAATGTGTTCATTGATTCTAGTGGATATTTTCCGAATAGTTTTTCCAATATAAGTTGCATTGCAGTTGTTGCACATGAGCTTGTAAATTTCGCTTTCATCAGTAGGATTTATTTTATCTTTGGTGTTCATTAACAGTGAAACCAGGGTATTGCAAGTTTTAAAGGATATTTCAATTTTGTAAATTTTTTTTTAGAAGAGAAAATAGATAAATGAATATAATTGAAAAATGATAGTATCTGAAGGTTTGTGGATGATAGAATGAAAATGCCAATTTTTCCATCCAGATTTTGGGTTGATTTCAATATAAATACTACCATTCGTCCCGTCATCACAACAAGACTTTCTATAAATTCTTATGAATCTTCACCGATCACGGTCCTCAGAATCCATTGTTATACTGAATGGAACGAAATTGTGCACACATAGCTATTTTTAGGACAAGTGAGTAAAGCATAGCATTTAATGACGACCCTGGATGTTGAGCGCCCGAGTAGCGAAGCTGAGGGGACCTCAACCAGGTGCTTTACTCACGTGTTTAAAATCGGATTTTTTCCATTTTCGCAACTGTTTCATAAATAACTGTTACCATTGACTGGTCGAAACAAAATTGCAACCAGCCTACTAAGAATAAAAATCTGCGCTACCGTTGCTAGTGTTGAATTTAATTTGGAAACCAGCAATGTGTATATTGTTTATTGGTTACCTAGGTAACACTTTAAATCAATTTGTTGAAAATATAAACAGGATGTTCATAAAATCAGATGTGGAATCATCTGCGACTGAAAGATAAACTTTAGTCACTATCTTCCATCGTCAAGATAACCTCTTGTGGAGTATTCATGTTGAACAGGGAAACATTCTCAATTAAATATCGATAGAAAATTTTTTCTGTGAATTGAAAACTCCTCAATTAGAATGAAGTTATTTTTTGTGAATGTATAACAGAAAACAACTACTTTCCCGGCTGAAGCCTACATCTGATAGATATTCTGAGAAGGCCCTAACTCAAAAGAAACAATCTGAAATTGAAAATTTGCATTTTCATTCAGATAGTAATTTGATTTTCTATTCCAGTCTTAATTAAGAACTCATAAAGATGAATGAGGCAAAGAAGAATGTTTTCCAAAAGAGAGTACTCACCAGAAATCATTCGTAACATTGACGCAGGAGAGACAACGCAGGAGAGACAACGCAGGAGAGACATCGCATTCACTAGGTCTTCAATACATTTTGATCGACGAAAATCTATTTCACGCTTCCACAATCATCAGGAAAACCGGAAGAAATGAGAAACACATTTTCAAGAAGCAATCTCACCTTGCAAAGTGGGATTGCTTCTTGAAAATGTGTTTCCCATTTTTTCCGGTCTTCCTGATGATCGTGGAAGCGTGAAACAGATTTTCGTCGACAAAAATGTATTGAAGACCTAGTGAATGCGATGTCTCTCCTGCGTCAATAATACGAATGATTTCTGGTGAGTACTCTCTTTTGGAAAACATTCTCCTTTGCCTCATTCATCTCTATGAGTTCCTAATTGAGACTGGAATAGAAAATCAGATTACTATCTGAATGAAAATAAAAATTTTGAATTTCAGATTTTTTCTTTTGAGTTAGGGCCTTCTCAGAATAACTATCAGATGTAGTTCAATGTCCAGCGTGGCTTTAGCCGGGGAAATAGTCGTTTTCTGTTAGACATTCACAAAAAATAACTTCATTTTAATTGTGGATTTTCAATTCACAGAAAAATATTTCTATCAATATTTAATTGAGAATGTTCCCCTGTTCAACTTTAAATCACCTGTGGATGAAAGATTTTTAATAACTAGTGATTGAAAATATAACTTCTCTCACTCATTTGAGTTGGAATATATCATATTTTCGTCACGAAAATGGAAAAAAAATCTCAATGCTTCGGATTCTCCATGCTTCGGATTCTCAAAGATAAAAAAAATTCAATGTTTTATTTTCATACCAATATTAGCAAACTATACGTCTCTTGATAGAACTTCATGAGCTCTACAACTCTCATCCTTCTTTACAAGCTTTTATTCAGTTTCACCTGTCCCGGTGTCTGTCTGTGAGTCTGTCTGTCTGTAATCAAATCTTGCAAGTTAAATTTTACCCACTTCTAATCGTCCGATTGATGTGAAATTTGGCAGGTAAACATAATTCTGGTGACAATGCATTATTAACTTTTTGTTGGGGAAAAAAATTAAATGGTGGCTCTAATATAGCGGACAATTTTTGTGATTATGGTCCGATTCTATTCAAAATTGGTATGGCTTTCGGAGTCGAAGAATTCAAAAACAAATCAGAAATACATTACCGAACTAGTTATTCAACATCATAAATACTAAAAAATAAAAATAAAATCACGAAAAAAAAAATTAAAAACAAGCTTTCATTAGTTATCATGCGCAAAGAGATTTTGAATCTGTTAGTCACAAAATAACAATTTTTATGAAAGCTTGTCTTTAAAAATGTTTTTTTTTTATTATTTTTGTTCATTTTTAGTCTGAAATGTACACAATTATAAAAAGTCGCTGTAAATTACCAATCATTTGGAAGTAATTCGCTCGTGTCAATCAGATACAATTTGAGTTTTCCTTCCCCCGACAAACAGAATATCATTGTATTTTGACATTTCTGGATTTCAAATTAGATATTATAAAAATTAAATATCATTACAAGCTTTTAATTCAGTTTCACCTGTTCCGGTGTCTGTCAGTCTGGCTGTATGTCTGTAATCAAATCTTGCAAGATAGATTTCACCCACTTCTAATCGTCCGATTGATTTGAAATTTGGCAGGTGTACATAATTCCGGTGACAATGCATTATTAAATTGTTGTTGGGGAAAAACACAATGGCGGCTCCAATATGGCGAAAAATGTTTGTGATTATGGTCCGATTCTACTCAAAATTGGTATCTAGGAGTTTTCGGGGTAGGAGATTATGATTTTCAGAATTAAAAAATAAATTAGATAGAAATTACTAAAGTAATCATTTGACATCATGAATACCACAAAACAAATGAAAATTAAAACAAGTTTTTATTAATTGTTAATAAAAACAGAACTAAAAAGTTAAAATAAAAATTATAAAAAAAATATTTTCAAAGACAAGCTTTTATACAAATCAATTGGAAAAGAGAGAATAATTCGTTTCATTTGATCTAGGTTATTATGTGAGTAACAGATTCAAAGGCTTGCCGCGGATACAAAATGGGTAATTTTGCGCAAAATAACCTAGATCAAACAATGAAACAAATAATGTTTTCCTTTGTAGTGCATTTGTATAAAAACTTGTCTTTAACATTTTTTTTTTTTCCAAGTGATATCAAGATTGAAACCCAAGTGAGTACTGCATATATCCTTGTGTGCTGGTTATACTCATTTCTTTTGATTTGAGTCAGATAACATAGAAATATTGGGAAGAATTTAGGGACATTTGAAAAATTTAAGGTTTATAGGAAAATGTAATTTCTGTTTTACTTGACCGCCTTCCCCCCCAGTGGAAAAGAAATGTAATCATGCGAAAAAAAAAATCGAGAGGATTGTGACCATTTCCAGACTGAAGTCTGATTGTTTGTGTGTGTGTGTGTGTCAGTCTGTCTGTCTGTACTATTTTACGATAACTGCCAAAATTTAGTATGAAGATACAGTTTCTGTATCGAATGCGACCACTAACTTTTGGCTGTCAATTGTCAAACGGAAGTGTCACTATTAAAAAATAACAGAAACTTTGGTGCACGGAACTTAACTTGCAGTCCTTGCAAAATTGTATCTAGAACAGTTGAAATTATTTCTCCAACTGACATCTGCCAGAAAGAAAAAATAGCAAATTTCAAAACATTGCTATCCAAAATCTATTCGATGGATATGGACCTGAATTCATTAGGGAGCAACACAACAAAAAAATCGAATTGAGTCTGCAGTTGGGGCTTTCCACTGTTTCCCAGTCTGGCGCTACGAATGATGAATTTTTCTCATGGGGGGTACCATCCGAGACAGCCGCCCACCCGGGCTTTGACTAGAACGACACGCGTTTGGCGCAGGACCGCTCAATTGACTGGGGTGAAATATCCCACTTGGTCAATCGACCGGTAAATTGACTGTTGAACTGGCCGATCAGATGGACTTCGTACAGCCCTAAAAATGTTTAATCGATGTTTTATTCCAAAATAAAAACTTTTTAACAAAAAATTAAACCGACGAAATACGGAACTGAGATGTAAAAAATAAAATAAAACTTCCTAGTCTCAATAACCAAGCTCCTAAACTAATGTAAGTAACTAATTTTGAGTCGGCGCCAAACAAACTAGCAAATGAAGTAGATAAGACGTGAAATGATGGCATCGAGTTGCGCGGTGACATTCTGATAATTTTTTTGAAGTATTTTAATGATCTTCGTTGATTGTCCGTTTGGCGCCCACTCAAAATTAGTTACTTACATTAGTTTAGGAGCTTAGTTATTGAGACTAAGAAGGTTTATTTTATTTTTTACTTTTCATTTCCGTATTTCGTCGGTTTAATTTTTTGTTAAGAAGTTTTTATTTTTAATTTTTTTGTGGCTGAAATCTACTAATTACTACCCACTTGTTTTTTGATTACTTCCGAAATACTTACTTACCCACCTTACTTCAACTATTACCAGTTAAATAATATGATTATCTACTTTTACTATTTGTTGTAATATGAATTATTTTTGTTGTTCTGGTTAGTTTATTCCATTTCTTTGTATATCATTCCATCCTCTCATGGAATATAATGATTTTGACGGATGTGGAGCAAAAATAATGACAGTAGCGATCTACATATGTGTGTGCCAATGTTCACAAGTGAAAAATCAATTATCACCTAATTTCATTCGAAACCCAAATACGAGGTTTACCCTATCGATTAAAAAAGAATAATCCAAATCGAAGAACCCAGTACAAAGTTATGCCTGATAGAATCGATTAACGGAACAGAATTCAGAGAGTGAGTGATCAATATCCTTCATTTTACTTCCCCTAGGGGTGACTTTCATCTTTCAAATTCAAATGGGACAAACTTTGAACCATCCACTGAAAAAAGAATGATCGGAATCGGACGTCTCAGTAAAAAGTTATGGGTGATGAAAAAAAAAACGATAAAAAAAATATACGCGGCTACTAGAGAACCTCCTCCTTCTTGGTTTCGTCGGTTAATAACCCCACAGCTGATTTATTTCAGATGAGCCAGATAACATGGAAATAGAAGCGTTCAGTGACATGAAGTGAATAATTCTCCTATTTTGTCTAACACAGGTCCATTGATTGATGGCTTTTTCAGTATTAATAATTACATTCTGAAGTCTACCTTTCCGCTATCGGGAAAGCCGGGAAAGTAGTTGTTTTCTGTTAGATATTACGAAAACTAACTTTTTTTTTTCCTAGATTTCAAATTTTCAGAAAAATATTTCTATTCGATATTCAATCGAGAATGTTTTCCTTTCTAATATTCGACCTGATGCCATGCATATTCCATGAGAATGTTATATTTGCTCTCAATCTAATTCTGAAATTGACATGCTCCCATACTGGAAATACGTTTCCAGCTCAACATACCACAACTTTTCAGAGAATATCTCCGGATTACTCCACACGAATTTCCTGCAGAGCATCGCGGTAGGAACAAACTTCAAAGAGAACACAACTTAAGACGTCTTTCCACCATTAATATCTCCGATCATAACTTAGGCGAAGCAAGATGTTTTAAAAGATTATCCTTCTTTCCTCAAGAGCAACTGCTGAGAGCCGAAAGTCCTTGATAAGACTTCTTCGGATACCTTGAATATAGAACGCGTCTCATATTTCTACTGGGGAGAGGATTCGCTCATGATTAATATTCAAAGCAAGGTGCTCTCATCTCCCAGGACTTTAATGATACACATTATGGGAAAAACAACTATGCATTCCAGAATGTATTATTCCGCATGGAAGATTGAAATGGGATCATGCTTTGAATTTAAAATATAAAGAGTTATATGAAATGACGCTAATGAAATGTTTTTTTACCCATTTTTGAAACATTCCACAAATGCGAAAACTGTTCCGGACCTAAGCTGGAATAATACCAAAGCTGATAAATTATTCAACCAAGCTTGAGCCATGCTAGGGCGTGAAACGATCATGATGAGTTGTTATAGTAATGAACGGGCCATAGTCCAGTCATATTAGTCAAAATAGGGCAAGTATTTCGGAATTGGAGATAGTCAGCTATAAACTTGTATAAACCTTTATTTTGACACCCTAAAACTTGTCTCGAAAGCTATTTATCTTAGGGTGGCCGTGACTACAGATATCTAAGGTCAAAGGTCGGAAAATCGATTGTTTGCAAATGTTTTGCAAATATCTCGTTTTATGCTATTTATATAATAATAATTTGCTTCTTTCATTACCTATTACGTTATATTTGATAATTTTTTTTTATTTTAGATAAATACATGAAGTATTTACAAACGCATGGTGGTTCGGAAATTGTTGTTGTATTTGACGGATATTCAGACTATAATAAAAACATAAAAGCAATGGAGCAGCTGATAAGAACTGCTGCACTTTCAAAAACATACAAAGTTTGTTTCGACAAAACGATGGTTGTACCAATTACCCAAGAAAAATTCCTATCAAATCGAAATAATAAAGACAAGCTCATTAATAAGCTTATTGAAAAATGACAAGCTGTTGATATCACAACAAAACAGGCCAGAGATGATGCGGATGTTCTTATAATTGAAACAGCTATTGATGAATCGAAACATGAAAAAACTGCAGTTATAATAGGAGAAGATATAGATTTACTTGTCATTTCAATTGGGCGTACCCTATCTCATCAACAAGAAATCTATTCGATGGATATGGACCTGAATTCGTTAGGGAGCAACACAACAAAAAAATCGAATTGAGTCTGCAGTTGGGGCTTTCCACTGTTTCCCAGTCTGGCGCTACGAATGATGAATTTTTCTCATGGGGGGTACCATCCGAGACAACCGCCCACCCGGGCTTTGACTAGAACGACACGCGTTTGGCGCAGGACCGCTCAATTGACTGGGGTGAAATATCCCACTTGGTCAATCGACCGGTAAATTGACTGTTGAACTGGCCGATCAGATGGACTTCGTACAGCCCTAAAAATGGGACAAACTTTGAACCATCCACTGAAAAAAGAATGATCGGAATCGGACGTCTCAGTAAAAAGTTATGGGTGATGAAAAAAAAAACGATAGAAAAAATATACGCGTCTACTAGAGAACCTCCTCCTTCTTGGTTTCGTCGGTTAATAACCCCACAGCTGATTTATTTCAGATGAGCCAGATAACATGGAAATAGAAGCGTTCAGTGACATGAAGTGAATAATTCTCCTATTTTGTCTAACACAGGTCCATTGATTGATGGCTTTTTCAGTATTAATAATTACATTCTGAAGTCTACCTTTCCGCTATCGGGAAAGCCGGGAAAGTAGTTGTTTTCTGTTAGATATTACGAAAACTAACTTTTTTTTTTCCTAGATTTCAAATTTTCAGAAAAATATTTCTATTCGATATTCAATCGAGAATGTTTTCCTTTCTAATATTCGACCTGATGCCATGCATATTCCATGAGAATGTTATATTTGCTCTCAATCTAATTCTGAAATTGACATGCTCCCATACTGGAAATACGTTTCCAGCTCAACATACCACAACTTTCCAGAGAATATCTCCGGATTACTCCACACGAATTTCCTGCAGAGCATCGCGGTAGGAACAAACTTCAAAGAGAACACAACTTAAGACGTCTTTCCACCATTAATATCTCCGATCATAACTTAGGCGAAGCAAGATGTTTTAAAAGATTATCCTTCTTTCCTCAAGAGCAACTGCTGAGAGCCGAAAGTCCTTGATAAGACTTCTTCGGATACCTTGAATATAGAACGCGTCTCATATTTCTACTGGGGAGAGGATTCGCTCATGATTAATATTCAAAGCAAGGTGCTCTCATCTCCCAGGACTTTAATGATACACATTATGGGAAAAACAACTATGCATTCCAGAATGTATTATTCCGCATGGAAGATTGAAATGGGATCATGCTTTGAATTTAAAATATAAAGAGTTATATGAAATGACGCTAATGAAATGTTTTTTTACCCATTTTTGAAACATTCCACAAATGCGAAAACTGTTCCGGACCTAAGCTGGAATAATACCAAAGCTGATAAATTATTCAACCAAGCTTGAGCCATGCCAGGGCGTGAAACGATCATGATGAGTTGTTACAGTAATGAACGGGCCATAGTCCAGTCATATTAGTCAAAATATGGCAAGTATTTCGGAATTGGAGTTAGTCAGCTATAAACTTGTATAAACCTTTATTTTGACACCCTACAACTTGTCTCAAAAGCTATTTATCTTAGGGTGGCCGCGACTACAGATATCTAAGGTCAAAGGTCGGAAAATCGATTGTTTGCAAATGTTTTGCAAATATCTCGTTTTATGCTATTTATATAATAATAATTTGCTTCTTTCATTACCTATTACGTTATATTTGTTTTATTTTTTATTTTAGATAAATACATGAAGTATTTACAAACGCATGATGGTTCAGAAATTGTTGTTGTATTTGACGGATATTCAGACTATAGTAAAAACATAAAAGCAATGGAGCAGCTGATAAGAACTGCTGCACTTTCAAAAACATACAAAGTTTGTTTCGACAAAACGATGGTTGTACCAATTACCCAAGAAAAATTCCTATCAAATCGAAATAATAAAGACAAGCTCATTAATAAGCTTATTGAAAAATGACAAGCTGTTGATATCACAACAAAACAGGCCAGAGATGATGCGGATGTTCTTATAATTGAAACAGCTATTGATGAATCGAAACATGAAAAAACTGCAGTTATAATAGGAGAAGATATAGATTCACTTGTCATTTTAATTGGGCGTACCCTATCTCATCAACAAGAAATTTTCTTTAAAAAAATTGTCAAAGGAAATGTTAAAACTGAAATATACTCTTTCGAAAGTTTTGATAAATATCCTCGTTCTAAAAAACACATTTTGTTTCTGCAGTAAGTGGCTGTGACACGACTTCTGCGCTCTTTAAAAAAGGGAAAAAACTTTTTAAGAATACTCGAGAAACATCTGAATTTGGATCAACTTGCTGCAGCATTTGGAGAAGAAAACTGCCTGGTTCAAACATTATTTGAGAATGGAGTGCAAACCTTGTTGGCAATCTATAATGCTCCAAAATCTGAGGACAGTAACCCCAGGATTGGGGTTGGATAATGCGTGATGAATTCCTGGAACCTATTACGACAATTTTACCACCAGCACCAGAGAAATTACTCAACACAATATTCTGCAACTGCAAGAATGGTTGTGGTTCGCAATGTGGATGCAGGAAAGCAAGGTTGCAGTGTTCTTCAACTTGCGGCCTGTGTAATGGGCAAGATTGTCTCAATGCTTCACCATATCAGAGTGATGTCAATGAAAACGGTACCTTTGACCCCAGAATCCAGAAAGAACTGGAGACAAATGTCGTTGAAGACGAGAACTGAGAGAAGAGAAGACGATGATGAGGAAGAAGAAAAAAATTGAAATTAGAACTTGTAGTTCTTATTATTCAATTTTTTTATTTCAACGTTCATAAATGTATGGAATGGTATTTTTCAATAAACACAATAATTAAAAATGTAATTCACTTTTTTTTTTGTCAGGAAGTAATTAGTGTGAATTACATAAGATTAAAAAAATAATTAAAGTGTTTCCCTCAATAACTTTCTAATTACACGAGTAGGTAAGTGTTATTAAATGGATAGATACTCAATTAATGAAGAAAATCATTAAATATAACGTAATAGTTAATGCAAATTATTTAGAATTATATATTCATCAATAATTTATAGACTTTATACGGCGTGTTTACAATGCATCGAAAAAATAACTTGAAAAATAATTTCAATTGTTTATAACTTAATAATCTCATAGATATCTTACCTACTCATTATAATTGGAAGGGTAGACTATATACTGAAAATTCGCTTCCTTATCAAATCTTTATTTTTATTTTACGAAGAATGTTTGAACATCAAAAGGCCAAAGAGACTAAGTTGAATAATCAATTATGACGGGTCGATAAGTTTATCGACCATATGCTATACAGAGAGAGATGGGAAGAGAGAGAGAGAGAGACTATAAGAATATACTTTATTGTCATAAGAGTAATCTTGTGGACAAAGTTTCACTTAATCTATAACGCAGTTTATATGTAAAAACAAAATGCATTTAAAATAATCAATTTCCACTTAATACATAAAGTCAGTTTGTATGTATAAAAACATATAAGTCGTACAAAATACTGGTAATAAAAAAAGCAAGTTTGTCTCAACCCATGAAGTTAATTCATATGAATATAAAAATGAAAATAAAAAAATATATAAGTCACATTGAAATATTCCTTCAATACAATTTAAAATCACATTATTGATTGTTTTTTTTTTAATGATCATTATAAAATTCTTGTATATTATAGTATGGTCTATCACTTAGAAAACATTTCACAGCCTTCCTGAAGCATTGTAAAGATTTTATTTCTATAATATTCTTTGGCAAATGGTTGAACATTTTATAACCATAATAGACAATGGAATCCTTTATGACTGATGTCATTGGTATTGGCAACTTAATGTTGTTGGATTGCCATGTCACATAATGGGTTGGTGAGGATTTAAATTCGTTCAAATATATTTTAATTAAACACACTGTTTCCCTGATAAGGATAGAAATCACTGTTAGAATTCCATGAGTGGTAAGGAGTAATCTACAAGAGTCTCTACGTTTTGATTTGAACATATATCTTTCGGCTCGTTTTTGCAAAATTAAAATATTTTGCAGTAGATAACCACTACATACGCCACAAAATGAAATTCCATATCTCAGGTGAGATCCCACCAGAGAAAAATAAACAATCTTAGCTGCTGTTAAACCAAGTTCATTTGCGACTACTCTGACTGCATGACAACCAGAAGATACTTTGTTACATAAGGCATAAATATGGTCTTCAAATTTTAGTTTTCTCTCGATATGTACTCCTAAAAATTTTAACCTACTTTTGTTCTCAATGATGTCATTCCCAATAGGTATATTGTCAAGGTCACATCTAAAAGTTATTATATTAGTTTTCGAAATATTTAGAGAAAGACGATTTGAATCACACCAACTCTTTACTTTCTTCATATCATTGAATATGATTTAAGTTGAATCATTTGCATTGTCCGATTTCCAAAAATTGGTAGTATCGTCTGCAAATAGTGTAAATTTCCATGTGATATTCATATTGTCAAATCGTTGACGTAGATGAGGAACAATGTTGGCCCTGTATCGAACCTTGAGGCACACCATGATGAATTTTCCCAATTTCTGAGCGATTGTTTGTTTTCACCATCTTACTACGACCTGACAAATATGAGCTGAACCAGCTCAGTATCACTCCTCTGAAGCCGTAGTAAGGAAGCTTCCGCATCAGTATTTCGTGATCCACACAGTCGAAAGCCTTCAAAAAATCGCAAAACACTGCAGCAGCAACCTCGCCACTATTGATTCCAGTATAAACTTTCCCCATGAGTGAGAAAATAGCATCATTAGTGCCTTTGCCACTTCGAAAGCCAAACTGTTCTTCATTAACGATTTCATATTTCGTCAGAAATGCAGTTATCCTTATCTTGACTAGTTTTTCTATAAGCTTTCCTAATGTGGGAATTAGGGAAATAGGCCGATAATGCGAGGGGTCGTCCTGATTTCTACCTTAATGTAGTGGTATTACCAATGATACCTTCAGGAAATCAGGAAACTTTCCTGATTGAAATAATACATTAATAATATTGGTTGAGAGTTGTAATGTGTCATCTGGGAGATTTTTCAAAATGTTTGCTGTAATGTCGTCGTAACCAGATGTCGATTTTTTTTCAATGTAAACAATTACCTGTTTCAGTTCATGAGTGTCATTTAGAATGCAAGTTTCAGAAATAAGGGGGTTTTTGAATCGTTCCATAGTCGTCATGAGTAGTCAATTTTCCAGTAATTTTTTTGCAACAGAGCAGTAATATTCGTTAGGAACGTTTGGTGGAAGTGGAACTTCATGTATTTCATTAGATTTACCTCTAAGGTCATAAATTACATGCCAAGTCTCTTCCGATTTGTTTTCAGCTTGCTCGAATCTATTTTAATAGTAACTTTCTTTCGCTTGTCTGACAACCTGCCTATAAATACTGCGGTATCTACTGAAATACCGTTGAAAAAAAATATTATCATTAAACTTTCGAATATAATGCAGCGATCGCATATTATTTGCTGAAATTTTTATGCTTCGAGTAATCCACTGTTTTCTGTGCTTGATTTTTATCTTTTGAATCGGAAATGAACCATCGAAAATATTCACCAAATTATTGTAAAAATTTGAGAATTAATCCTGGTCATTGCACACAATATCCCGATTGGTATTCAGGCATGCATTATAAAATCTTTTTGAGTTTTTTTACTGTATAATCTACCAAATCTGAATTTATTGCGGTTTACTATAAAATTCACTTCACAGCAGCATAATGTAGCTTCATGGTCGGACATACCAGCTGAAGTAATATCACAAGTAGTATATTGTTTGTCCAAATTCGTACATATATAATCTATGGTAGTGGCAGAATACTGAGAGATTCGTGTAGGGGACTCTATAGGCATAGTCCAGTTGAATGAGGTTAAGATATTATTTAGAGACTGGTTGGCTAGAGATTTCTTGTCAGCGAAATTATTATTTTAATCTCCTGCTACCAGAATAGATGCATTTGAAGGAAGTTCATTGGGGAGCTGTTCTAACTTTTGTATGAAAACATTCACATCAGATGAAGGTGTTCTATAAACACATATTACATACATGTTCAGTATTTGTGAATGTAACAAACAAAATTCAAATGATTTTGCTTTCAAATAATTGTTGAATTTTCCCATGTTAACGAATTATACATTCAGTGAGTTATTCTGAAGAATCATGGTTCCTCCATGGATGCTCTTAATTACGCTGTATCTTGACATTTCTGTATAATGAGGTAAGTAAAAAGGTTCATTATGTGCAAGCCAATGTTCAGTCAACAAAATCAGATCTGGACGATTCGAATCCTCAAGGAAAACAGATAATCTATTAACTTTGTTTCTGGCTGACTGAATATTTGATAACATAAAGGATATTGATTCAAGGTTGGTTGTGGTTTTGCGTTTCAAAGAGAAGATCTCTGCTTACAGAATGAATCTACCAAATTTTGTAGCTGACAAGGCTTTGCAACGTGGGGAATATGACTGGTGAACTCCCGTGAAACAACCCAACTGAAGAAGAAAAATATAGCTGGTACAACATCAGAAGTAACTTGTCCTATTGTGGTCACAGAATATAACAAAAATATGAATTTCGTAGACGAATTCGACCAAATGAAATCCACTTACTGTATCAACCAGAAAAGCCACAAGTGGTTGTAGAGAATCTTCTTCTATTTTCATCGACACTTGTGTCGTCAACACATATGTGGTATATGATTTTTTCCAGGAAATGTCAATGGAAGACTTTTGTCGTGGTATCATAACATCTTGTAGTAGATGAATTGACTACAAAAATTAATATTGTTCTTCAGGAGTTGCCTGTTCCCATAAAACAGAGAAAACCGTGTCAGCCCAAGTCGATCCGCTTGTCACAAAGTGCTCACCAGCCAATACACACATCAAGGCGCAGGTGTGGGCTTTGTAGTAACACAAAAAACGAAGTGATAACAAATTGGCAGACACAAGAGTTGCAGTATTCTTTCTGACTGGATCAAGTCTTATATCTCGAACAGAAATATAATCGTACAAATTGAAAACGAACTATCCGATATTCATCCCGTTTCTCTTGGAGTTCCTCAGGGTTCCGTGTTAGGGCCATTGCTATTCCTGCTTTATGTCAACGACCTTCCTCAATTCATTACAAACGGAAAAATAGCCATGTTTGCTGACGATACCACAATAACAGTATCCGAAAAATCCCCTGAGCAGCTCCAAAAAAAAGTTAGATGCACGCTAGATGAGATGGACACTTAATGCCAGAGGAATTCTTTGATCTCAATTAAAAATAAAACAGTTTGCTTGAATTTTCATCTGAAAAAATGTATTCCGAATTCATTCATGCTGAATATAAACATGACTTCACATTCTAATCTCCTTGGAACCTGGCTCGCTTCAAATATGACCTTTGATCACCATATCAATCACGTCTGTGGAAATTTAAACGAAGCCTTCTATGCAATCTTCCAAATAAAGCCTCAATTGGATGAAAACGAGTTGATGAGTCTCTATTTCGCATTCGTGTATAGCCATTTATCTTACAACATAATGGCCTCGGGCTCAGCATCAGGGATAAATAGGGTTTTCATATCACAGAAACGAATCATTAGAAAAATATTTGACCTTAGCTACAACCAAAGCTGTCGTGATATCTTCATAGAAAAACACATTCTCCCTTTTACTCCTATCTACATCTTGAAATGTGTTACTTTCACAAAAAAACATCCACCAAATTTTACTATCCAAGGGAACCACCATGGATATGGCACGAGAACAAATAACTTAGAACTACCCAAATATAAAACATCCACTTTCAAAAATCTCCTTTTTACAACTGTGTTACTCTATACAATGCACTACCAATGAACATTAGAGATCAACCCTCTTACAAGGTCTTCAAAAGGAGTGTCAAACATTTTTTTATATCCAGGTGTTTTTATAATATGGATGAATATTTCTCCCTATAGTTGTAACTGACCACGTCTTCAATCAACCAAGATATCCGTGATTGTCCGAAGATTTACATCTTATGAACAAAGTATTGTAAAAAGTAATATTCCAGTTTATGTATTTGCGTTTGTCTAGTCAATATTTCTTTTATTTGTGTTCATAATTTTTAGTTTCCTCATTGTCATTTCACACTATTTGTATTTTTACCTGATATATGTTGTGTACTGTATTTTTTACTTGCCTGTTGTACTATGTATGTAATTCGAGGCCAATAAATAGTTACTTACTTACATCCAAAACTATCACAAGCAATGAGTTTTCCTCTATAGTATGGGGGTGTACAGAATAACCCACCTTTTTTTAGTTATTGATAAACACATATTTTTTCGTAAAATAGTTTTCGGGTTCCTTTAAGCATGATAAAATATACTTGTGAAAAATAAAATGTTTGCAAGTTTTTGAAAAATCCTGTACTGCTACAGCTTTTTTAGCACCAAATTTCTCGTACCTGAAAAAGTTGAAGGTTTGTTGTTACAATTCGATTTACCTTGATCTGAGTTCAATATTGAAAATGTACAGATAATGGAATATTTTCATTCGGTTCACATTTCTCGCGCTTTCATCATTTGAATAATTCTTTTCTTGAGTTTCTAACCAGTTTTCATCTGAATATATACTCCTTATCAACGCAATTTCGACATGTTTTCGATGATTCTACACGGAAAGTAGAGTTTTCCTGTACGATCCAATTGAGATCTCGAATAGATTCCATGAAACCAGTAACATACCCACACTCCAGCTGATTTGACGGAAGCAGTTTTTTTTTTCATAAGGGATATGCCGAGTTCAACGATGATTCATTTACTCCTATCGGCTGGTTGTCTGATTCCAGCGCTGAAGGATCACATCCGGATATTAATGAAACCCTCTCCAATGGAAAATTGTGTGGTAGATCCGAAAACACCAACATTTTCATTTTCAATTCAGATTATGGCATTGCGATTTCAGTTCTGTCTAATGAAACAAGGGGCGCAATGGAATATGTTTACAAAATGTTTATCTCAACGGAAGTCCATCCTGAACAATATCACTGAGAGCGTTCAGAAATATAATGAACACAATTCAACCGGATTACAACTTTACTGCTGGTTGTTCAGATTTGCTAGATAACTAAACATCGCCAGTCTGTGTGGGTAGCGTAGCAGGTTCATTTTATAATATTTTTCGACCCGATACCAGCGGCAGTTCATAAACATTCCAACTGAGATTGTGAACAGAAGATAAGTTCTGTCGGAACAGAAATCATTTCATATTTTTGTTCAAACAAATGGATCTGGAAATATAATTTTTCCGTAGAATCATCGAGAGGAGGTACATCCAGGATTCTCTTGAAATAGCTAACAATCAACAACTGTCAAATTGCATTGTTATGCAAACTATACTTGCCAAATTTCAATTCGACAGAATGAATAGTAATAGAAATTTCCATTATCAATGGACAGGTGAAGATGTATTTAGGAACCGCGTCTAGATATTTTATAATTTTGAGGTTACTGCTCCCATTTAATAGCCATTTAAAAAAGAAGGGTGAAAAACCATAACTGATTGGAATAAAAGGAATGAAAGAGGGAAATGATTTCCAACCGAGGATCTGCCTAAGGCTAGGTTGCAGGTGTTTCCACCTGAAGTCTCAATCTGCCCACTTTTTCTGTCCTTGGTTTTCAAAAACACTCCTTTTTCGGTATCAATCTTCATCTTAGATTTGCCCAAACACACGAAAAGGAATTCGACCTCTAAATATTTTATGAATTCTCATAAAATTTCTCATCAATATCAGATTGTTGCCAATTCATCCTTTTTTTTTCACGACAATCGTTCCGTCATCAAAACGAATATGACAAAGAAATAAGGAGAATCTGGAAGAGGTCATATGGCCACGTAATGAGTTTCTTTATGTTCAGTCGGTTGCCGGAGAGATCCCAGATCCTTGCACCCTCATCTGAAAACACTTTGTAGATGAAAGAGATCAATTTGTATTTATTTGAACTGGAGAGTATTGGAGTCGAAAATTTTCATTCTTTTTCAGTTGAATATATTATTCAGATGCAACTTCAATTATGTGGTTGGTGTACCCCACTTCGACTTCAATTTTTCTATCATGTTAAAATATCCCCATATTTCTATAGGACTAGGCAACAGATTGCGAGAAAATACTGCTTCTCATCGGGAGAGGATTCTCAATGAATTTGTCGACAACGTTCTGCCTTCTCTTAGCTATTTCATTTCGTTATCAATCATAGAAAAAATACTTCCAATTCTTTTCCATCTTAGGTTCTTCATTATTGTTTTCACTATTGAACTCCTAAGCACCAGGTTCCAACTCCTGTTATATCCACTGATGAATCCCCCTGATTTCCATTAGATTCGCCAATTCTCCAAACTTTTTCATTTTTCACGATTTCTGAAAGTTTACCTGTGGACGAATATCATAAGTGGTGAGAAAAATTTTAGCAAAAATCTCTGGAATTTCTCATGACTCAATACTATAAGTCGTGACATCTTTTATTTGCAGGGTGAAACTCAACTCAGTACCAGGGAATCCAAAGGCAGAAAGTTTTCTGCACAGTGATTATATCCAACGATTGTTGTGAAATCAAAGGGAAGTGATTTTGATTCAATTTATCAAAATTACTCCCCTCTGCTATTTTTGGCGGTTCTATGAACGTGCTAGGAGCTTGATTTCGATACCAACAATATTTGGATGCCAATCAATGCGGAGAGAACTCTTTAAGATAGAGTTTTTCTTGGCAATTTATAGATATAGCCATCTATAATATGTTGTAGACTATATATATATATATATATATATATATATATATAAAGATATATTTATATATATATATATATCTTTAGAGTATATATATATATATAATCTTCTGAAAATATTGGTCTTTGTCTCTGACTATACCCAATACTACGGAAATTAACTTGATTTGGTCTATATATTGAATTAAATTCCAATCATCTTATATCCATATTCTGCTGGAAGAGGGTGATTTTGGATTGGGTTTTGGATAAATTTGTTTTTCCAGTGGCGCCCAGATCAACATGTAATACAACCTAATATCTATATAATTGGATATGGGTCTCTTTTGAAAAGTAGTACCTTCAATAAATCCTCACTCATATCTTATATCTTTTCAAACGAGCAATTCTGAGTATATATATTAGAACGGCTCTAACGATTCCGATGAAATTTTGTATATGGATAAGGTTTTGCTTTTTAAGTTTATCTATATAGGCGTCTTTCCTGAAAAAAACGCGATTTCACAGAAACAAATATTAATTAGGACTACAACGTATAGCCCCCTCTCGTGAATTTTTGAGTTACTTGTGAGATGGTGCTATATGGCATTATCCAAATATGAATGTGAGATATTAGTCCTGTCATTATAGTAAGTTCACCTCGGAATTCGAGATACCCAGCTGTAAGTCTGTAAATGCTTGTATATTGACACCCTAAAAGTTGTCTCAAAACCTACATATGGTAGGGTGTAAGCAACTATTAAATTTCAAGGTCAAATGTCACAAAAATCGGTTTTTTGCGCTTTTTTTGGAAATATCTCATTTCCTATGGGTTTTTTGCTATTTGTATTCATCATCAATATTGTAGAATACAAAATTCTCGACAAATTTTGTTTTGAAAAAATTTTCTATGCGGTGAACCGTTTTCGAGATAGAGGGCGGAGAGCGCGTGGTCACCGCATCACTTCAGGTCAACCGGTGCCTCCGGTCGAAAACGCGCCATATATAGTTGATGAACTATCAATAAATCAATGATTATAAATATTTGTCAATTTTTATTAACTATAATATTATATTTTATCATTTTCTTCATGCATTAAATCTATATCTATTCAATAATACTGATAACCGTTTACTAAAATTAAAAAATAATTAAGAGAAAAACTTAAATCATAATATAATTATATTTCCATTTACACTAATGACATTTTAAATAGAAAATAATTTAGTGCCTCTTTGAAATCTTATCAAATCGAAATAACAAAGATGAGTTCATTAATATGTTAACTGAAAAATTACAAGCTGCAAATATTACTACTAAACAAGCCAGAGATGATGCGGATGTTCTTATTGTTGAAACTGCAATTGAAGAATCAAAGTCTAAAAAAACTGCAGTTATAATAGGACAAGATATTGATTCACTTGTCATTTTAATTGGGCGTACACTGTCTTACGAACAAGAAATTTTCTTTAAAAAAGTTGGGAAAGGAAATGTAAAAACGGAGATATACTCGACTAAAAGTTTTGATAATTATCCTCATTCCAAAAAATATATTTTATTTCTGCACGCATTAAGTGGCTGTGACACAACTTCTGCGCTTTTAAAAGGGAAAAAATCATTTTAAAAGGTTTTGAGAAACTGACAAATTTGGATGAACTAGCTGCAGCATTTGAGGAAGAAAATTGTTCGGCCCAGAGATTATTAGAGGGTGGAACTCAAACCTTATTGGCAGTCTATAATGCTCCGAAATCTGTGAAAAGTCTCGATCATCTTCGTTATACGCATTACGTCAAGTCTACAAAACTTAATAAGCCTGTGCAGCTTTCAAATATTCCACCAACAAGTGCAGCTGCTCATCAACATTTCAACCGTGTATATTATCAAGTTCAAACTTGGTTAGGACATGATTTGGAACCCCAGGTATGGGGTTGGGCAATGCGAAATGATTTTCTGGAGCCTATCATGACAATTCTACCACCTGCTCCAGAAGATTTGCTGAATACAATTTTCTGCAACTGCAAAAGTGGTTGTGGTTCGCGATGCGGATGCAGAAAAGCGGGCTTGCAATGCTCTTTAGCTCGTGGCCAATGTAATGGGCAAGCTTGTCTCAATGCTCTACCATATCAGAGCGACATTAACGAAGATGGAACCTTTGATCCCGAAATCATGGAAGAACTTGAGACAAATGTCGTTGAAGACGATAATGAAGACCAGTTTGAAATTTACCAGCAGCCAGAAGACGACGATGAAGAGGAAGAAGATGATTAAAATTATAAATTGTAGTTTTTGTACCCTTTATTCCATTTTTTTACTTTCAATAAAAAAAAATTATTCAATGATATTTTTTAATAAACAGATTAATTCATAATTCATTTGTTTTTTTTTCATCATGTAAGAAGTTATTAATATTGATTAGGTTAAAATTCAAATATAATTCTTATATTTTCATTAACAATTCTGCAATTACATGGGCAGGTAAGTGTTGTTAAATAAATTAATACTGAATAAAAAGTGGATAAGTTAGGAAAAAAATGATAAAATATAATATAATAGTTAATAAAAATTGACAAATATTTATAATCATTGATTTATTGATAGTTCATCAACTATATATGGCGCGTTTTCGACCGGAGGCACCGGTTGACCTGAAGTGATGCGGTGACCGCGCGCTCTCCGCCCTCTATCTCGAAAACGGTTCACCGTATAAAAAATTTTTCCAAATAAAATTTGTAGAGAATTTTGTATTCTACAATATTGATAATGAATACAAATAGCAAAAAACCCATAGGAAATGAGATATTTCCAAAAAAAGTGCAAAAAACCGATTTTTGTGACCATTGACCTTGAAATTTAATAGTTGCTTACACCCTACCATATGTAGGTTTTGAGACAACTATTGGGGTCTCAATATACAACTATTTACAGACTTACAGCTGGGTATCTCGAATTCCGAGATTCTTACCTAATTTAAGCTTAAATGACTGGAGTATATGTTTTCCTTTGGTTAGTCCAAGGAACTTTGACATGTGCATTTGTAGCCAACCTGTGCTCCGTTATAAACGAAGTTTGAGACCCAGAATCTGATAAAGCTCTTGCCCTATGGTAATCATTGAATTTATCAGCAATGAGTATGTGCGCTGTCGATTAAATAACCTGTTGCGATGTTGGAAATAATACGGCACTGCTCAAGGTAGCCAAAGAATTCGTCTCGTTGCTTGCCTCCGCGATCGCGTTGGTAGTCGACTTGGTAGTCGACGTGGTAGTCCGCGTCTCGAATTTATCGTGCATAATAGTATTATGCTAGGCCTTGCATTCCTTGCAAGGTCCCAATTTACACCTTCAAGTAGGGTGTCCAGCTCTCAAGCAATTATAACATAGATTATATTTTTTAACGAACTCATTTTTTTGAGTAATACTCAAATTCAGGAATTCTGGACATTTGTAAATGGAATGATCCTTCCTGCAATAACTACAACTATAATTTGCAGAAACCAAACATCTAGCACTAGTGTGCTTTGATTGTTCATTTATTGGAAAACTTTTAGATTCCCGCTCATTTGTTTGCAGATTATTTTTAGATTCAAGAGTATCATCAAAATTGGCACGTCTTTGCAAAAACGAAAGAAATTCATCAATAGTTGGCAAATCGTCTTGTTTGGCTGTTTCTCTTCTCCACTCTAGATTTGATAATGAATCAAGTTTATTTGTTAACCTAAAAATCAACAAGGGATCCCAATTTTCAATATTCTGTCCCAGTTGTTCGATGGAACCTGAATGTTTACTGATATCATCTTTTAATCCTTGAATTTTCTCGGATGTTTATTTCTGTATAGAGAAAATTGCTTCAATGTGCTCATAGATTCACTTTTTTTTGTTATCGAACCTATTTGCGATCGTAGTCCATGCTACTTCATAATTGTCAGCTGTATATGTTATTGTAGATATTGAAGCAGCTGCAATTCCCTCAAGTGCACCACGCAAATAGTGAAATTTCTGTATATTGTTTAGTCTTTTATTGTCGTGGATCGAACTTTTATAGATGTCCCTAAATTCCAACCAATCTTCGAATTTCCCACTGATTTTTGTTGAATGGATGTCAGGAAGTTTTATACCATGACTTGATGAATCATTCAAATTTACTGAATGTGGACCCGAATGGATCGATAGGATTTCATCATTTTTATCACCCTGATTTTGTAGCATATTTTCTGCGCGTGCTACGGCCTCAAAATATGAACTTCCAAATTGCTCCCTTTACATAAATTGCTCATCAGCCTTAGAATCATCACACAGTAATGCAAAATATCAGTTTACTGCCTCAGATATCCACAATATGGACCAAACCGGAAACTGCACTGTGCAAAATACGACCAAGATAATTGCGGCCAGAGAACAAAAACAGATAGGAGCTGCGACATCTGGAGGAAGGGGATCAAATATTACCATGATAGCCTGCATCAATGCTCTCGGAAATAGCGTACCGCCTATGTTTATATTCCCCAGAGTTAATTTCAGGCGAATTATGCTGAACGGTGCCCCAGCGGATTCAATTGGATCTGCTCAAAAATCTGGATGGTCAAATTCGGAAACATTTCTTATATGGCTGCAACATTTTATTGATAAGGAAAGGCAAGTCCGGAGCATAAAAAAATATTAATATTGGGCAACCATGAAAGCCATTGCTCTCTTGAAGCTGTTAAATTATCAAAAAATAATGGAATAATTCTACTGACTTTACCACCCCATACTAGTCACAAGCTCCAGCCCCTCGACCGTGCAGTTTTTGGTCCATACAAGCAATATTACAATAATGCATGTGACGAATGGCTTTTGAAGCATCCAGGACAACCAATCACTTTACATTATGTCGCAGAACTAGCGGGAAAAGCATATCCACTGACGTTCACCCCAAAAAATATTCAGTCTGGATTTAGAGTCTCGGGAATTTGGCCCCCGAATGAAAATATTTTCGGCGATGAAGAATATCTTTCTTCATCAGTTACCGACCGTGAAGAGCCTACCGGCTCTACAGATGATCCCAAATCGTCTACAAGTCAACATTTGGTTCCTCTCAATGACGGTGATGATAATAATGCACTCGCAATGGAACAAACTGCCCCTGAGTTCACAACTCCTGAACAATTGCGGCCATATCCAAAAGCAAAGACTCGAACTATGAAAGCCAGTAATCGTAAGAAAACAAAAAGTAGAGTTCTGACTGACACCCCCGGAAAAGACGAAATCGAACGAATTTCCAATGAAAGGCAAAGGAAAGAAGATCTGAAAAAAAGCAAGCAAGTCGTCCGAAATATTACAGCCAGAAAAAAGAAAGTCCCAGTGGCAGTGGAATCATTTGAAGACGAAGAGACATATTCGCCCGACTCGGACAGTTCAGAAATATCAAATGGAATTTGTGAGCCTGAGGAACAAAGCATTTGTATGCACATCATTAAAACATGGTGATTATGTGCTGACGAATATTTGTGGGAAAAAATCAATTCATTTTTATGTGGCCGAGATTATCAACATTGTTACAATGATGAATTTCAAGTAAAATACTTGAAAGTTTGGTTCTACAACCAAGTTTGTGAGAGAAAATGAGAAAATATTCACGATTGACAAGGAGAGCATCGTACTATCCCTGCCACAGCCTATACGTGGAGGATTATCAGAAAGACAAAAAAACATGTTGACTTTTGGGATTGACTTTGCATCATATAACGTTGAATAGACTTCAGTGGTTGCTTTCTCATGTTTTTGTAATTACATTTTGTGAAATACATGCTCCAACTCATATCAGTATTAACTTATTTGTATATGGCTCAAGGTACATTACACATAGCACAAGGTACAAGACTTTATTGTACCTTGAGCCATTATACCTTTTGAAAAGAAACAAAACTATTTAATTTATTGTAAAATATTTTCCACAAATACTTTCGCCATATGATAGGGCACATATGAAACTTAATGTCACATTATTGAAAGATCGACCTTTTGTTTTTTTGCTGCATTTTGTAAGGATTTGAAAATACCTGGCGTCAAGGTACGGGACCCTTCCCTATCCATCGCCCCTGGCGCGCAGTGTATGTCACTCAGGTCAACCCTAGACGAGATTTAGACTCAACCTCGGTATATCTAACGATCGTGGAAATTTCAGAATCCTACTCCAATAATAACAGAAGATACGGAGGTGAGGCACACTGTATATTTTCACGTGCTGATTACGGAAAATATATAATTTCATAATATCAGGAAAAACTAACTCCATTTTTATATCTTTTATGCCATGGTGTCATGCGGTGGAGATTCCTTGATAATACGTGTCCTTCAGTGGAGGTAATATTTGATTATTTATGATGAATATTTCACTCTTCTGATCACCTTAATATATTCCCAAGACTACACGACAAAATAATATGTTAATGCGCAACCCAATTACTCTTAAATCCACAATATTGATGAAGTTCAAAGAGAATGAGAGTTTAATGAAATTATACCACTTTGGCATTGTTTATCTTCCGAAAACAACAAAAGATAACAGAAAATAAAACGTTGTGCTTCCAAGCTCGTATATCCGGATTGAACAGTTGAACGGCAAGGTAGGACTGAATTATTAATGAAGTTGTTTTGTATTCTCCACCAAGGCGGTGGGTGTAAGAAAAGTAGTCGACTTTTTTGCCAGTTAATCGATGATATATCGTTTTATTCAAGACCACTGCTGATTGCCACATAAAATTCATTTCGGTAGGCTCCAGAAAAACAAGCCCTGATGTTGATAAAGGAGTTTGTGAATTTTATCGACCCTCAGAAATTTTTATCACATTTTTTTTACATAATGTGCTATGATAAGGATCGTGATTCAATAATGTTTTTTTTTTGTAAGAGGTAAACAGATTGATTGTTTTATCCATCGGGGCGAATACATATTATGTAATCATACAAAACTAAATACATTTCATACAATGATATTTGAAGTAAAAGCAGTTTCCCGAATAAAATATATTCCAAAGTTCTACTGTATGAATAATTGAGATATTCAGAAACTGAATTTGATTACCTATATACCTTTTCCAAGTAGAACTTGTAACGATAAATCTGTTAGATTTCATATTATTATGCTCAGATATATAATATTACTCAGAGTAGCTCGAATTATTTTATCAATTCCAATCTAAGAATCACTATTGCAAATCTTAACGCCATCCAACGGCGAACAGTCATTAGAGTCAGAGAAAAGAAGAACGCAAAGCATTTGACAGCACAAAGGAGGGGTTAGCAATTTGGTTTTAGAGAAAGCGATGAGGGTTGCTCCCCCCTTGTCTCTCTATCTTTGATCGTGACAACTTGTGATTTCCTGAACTCGACAGCAATTGCGTGAGGAAATAAAATTTGTTCATGTTTGAATAACTAATGAATTGGAGCATCTTCCTTTCTTCTGCGACAGTGATTTCAAAGCAGTGAACTATAGTGTGATATCGAGGTATGTAGGAATATTTCTGACCATTCAAATATAGAAGTCATGTAGAAATATTGTTTCACGAGAACGTGGAATGTTTCTTCATAGAATTTCGTTATCATGATTCATCGCTGATCCTTGGTCAGTTCACAGCAAATAAGTTATTCAGGTCGAGCAGACGATTCGACTCCAGTGCAGTACCATATTTATTTTCTAATTGAGTTCAGATGGAATGATAAATTTCAAGTGTTTTATTGAGAGTATACTGCGTATTCATTCAACAGGTTAAC
Organism: Gonioctena quinquepunctata; assembly: GCA_018342105.1. Taxonomy (NCBI): domain Eukaryota; kingdom Metazoa; phylum Arthropoda; class Insecta; order Coleoptera; family Chrysomelidae; genus Gonioctena; species Gonioctena quinquepunctata. The sequence continues at coordinate 68,968 of JAFIRS010001532.1, forward strand.
CAATCTTGAAGGAGATCCGATTGGAGTGAATCAGTAGTTCAGGGGAAGACAAACTCTGTTGAATAGAGGGAATCATTTGAATGGAAACGTGGTGAAATTGAGAAAATGGAGCCTTGTCATCTCGGTGAAGTCAGTGAAACAGGTGACTGCTGGAATCACATGTAATATTATCAAATTGAATCAAGATACATGTGTTCAGTCTCATCTGCGTTCATTGCTTTCTCTGACAAAGCTTCATTGAAGTGAAAAGAGGGTTTCTCAAATATTCTGATATCACTAACAGTGCATTCGAATATATTTTTGCTGTTGATCACAAAAAATACTATGTTGAATACTATGCATTTGTCATAGTCTTGGGAATGTAATTTGTGGATAGTTTCTGATTTGGTGATAATTCACGTTATACCGCTTTCCCGTTTTATTCTATTACATATATATATATATATATATATATATATATATATATATATATATATATATATATAGAGAGAGAGAGAGAGAGAATAAGATAAATCTGTTTCGAATCCAAAAGAACCCACCATCCGTCTACAGCCTGTTTCATGGTTTCCCAATCATCAGGACGGCTTGTGGTCTCTTTCAAATTCGTATTAGATTTCTCGTTGGTTCATAGCCTTAGGCCAATACCAACATGTGAACTGCATCAGATTATTGATAGTGACATCTATAATCTGTGCGGTGAAGCATAAACCTAATATCGTGGAATTTTAATAGCACGAAATTTCGTGCATATTAACATAGAGAAGAAAGAAAGAGACCACAAGCCGTCCTGATGATTGGGAAACCATGAAACAGGCTGTAGACGGATGGTGGGTTCTTTTGAATTCGAAACAGATTTCTCTTATTCTCAATATTTGTTTGCGTTAAACGCTATTGATGTCGTGGGTAGGCCTATCTGACACATTGTTGGTGACCTGTTGATATGCACCAAATTTCGTGCCATTAAAATTCCACGAAATTAGGTTTATGCTTCACCGCACAGATTATAGATGTCACTATCAATAATCTGATGCAGTTCACATGTTTGTATTGGCCTAAGGCTATGAACCAACGAGAAATCTGATATGAATTTGAAAGAGACCACAAGCCGTCCTGATGATTGGGAAACCATGAAACAGGCTGTAGACGGATGGTGGGTTCTTTTGGATTCGAAACAGATTTCTCTTATTCTCGATAGTTTTTTGCGTTAAACGCATGAGGAGTACGACTATCGATGTCGTGGGTAGGCCTATCTGACACATTGTTGGTGACCTGTTAATATGCACGAAATTTCGTGCTATTAAAATTCCACAATATTAGGTTTATGCTTAACCGCACAGATTATAGATGTCACTATCAATAATATGATGCGGTTCATATATATGTATATATATATATATATATATATATATATATATATATATATATATATATTATTCTTTCAGTTTATACCTATTTTTATCAATTATGTTGGTTGTGTTATTTTTATTATTATTCCTTGCGGTATGTTGAAGTTTCACCCAGTATTGCATTGCATTGCAGAGACGAAAAAACGTAGTATTTTCAGAGTCGAGCCGCGACGGCTATACAAAGATTCCAAGAAATCAAAAGGGTTTAAACTTATTAAATAGGTACCCGAATATGATAACGTACAAACTTCGGTAAGCTGTCAGTCAGTTGATTCACAGTTTATTTTGAATAAACTTGTTCATCGATGGGTTTAGATCATACCTCGAGAATAGATCGCAAATAGTGAAAACGAACGATGTATGTTCCGATCTTTCGACACTATATTGCGGAGTACCTCAGGGATCTGTTTTGGGCCCGATCTCGCTACAATAAATATTGAAGGATCCTTCACAATTTTCGCTGATGATACCACATTGTTATGGCATGTGAAAAACATTGATATCTTGAAACAAGTGGTCTCTTCAGATTTAAAGAAAGTTAAGCAATGGTGTGATTCAACCTTGCTCTGCTTCAATCTGGATAAAACCAAAATTGTTTACTTCAAATTCAGCTATGATAACTTACTACTTGATGGTATTAATATTGAAGAGACACTTTGTACTAGGTTTCTGGACCTGCACATTGATAACAAGCTGGAATTCAATGAACATGTCACATCTTTGTGTGAGAAGTTAGCTTCCGGATCTGTTGCTGGTAGAATTGTTGCCAATGAACTTGACATATCTACAGCCAGATCCACATACTTTGCCCTTGTAGAGTCCATCTAAGATATGGCATTGCGTTTTGGAGATTTTGTAATCAACAACTCCCAAATCAGGTATTTGTACTGCAGAAGAGATCTCTCAGGTACTTGTGTGGGGCTAACTACAGGGATAGCTGTAGACAACTTTTTGTTCAACAAAGAATTTCAACTGTAATGAGCATCTTTATTCTGGAAGTGGTATGCCTGATTCACAAAAAATATGTTACTGATTCTTCTGAAAATGGACCTTACAATACCAGACAGAGCTGCAATATTCACCTGCCAATTCCTAAACTGAATTTAACAAAACACTCTGAAATGTATGAAGGGAAAAGAATATTCAATCACTTGCCACAGTTAATTAAGAACATATCAGATCATGAACTCTTCAGAGGTTCAGTTAAAAATATGCTTCTTGAAAAGGCTTTTTATAGCCTGCAGGAATATCACGTGAACAAGTTTCAAATACCGTAAAGTGATGCTAAAATAATTATTATGTAAACACTTTTGTTTTGTTTTGTTTTTCTCTCTCTGTCTCTCTTTTGTTTTTTATCTGCTTTAATACTACCTTCAACATGTACGACGGTGCATATATATGTATATGTGAATACATATGTTATTTACTTGACGAAATTTTGTATATACTGTGATGCAATTGCTTTTATAGTATGCAAGGTTATTATTATTATTTATTTATTAATTATTTTTTGTTTTGTCTATATTTCCATATCTATCTGTTTTATATTCAATCGATTTCAATACTTATATGTTCTACCAATCCTTTTATTAATAACTACATTTTTTATCTTACTTTGTCAATGAGAAATTCTTGGACAATAAAGTATAAATTTATTTATCTATCTATCATTCACCCCTGGGAATATCATTCTCCTAGACATTGAAATAAAAACCTATATATCTATATATATATATGTATAAATATATATATATATTTATATATATATATATATTGTTATGTTATGAAAGACCAGAAATTTATTTTAAAAGGAAAAAAAAAATAATTTCAATAAAAACCCCACAAAAATAATAATTACTTACTAGGTAGTAGTTTAAGAGACATTGTTTTTACATATTTTGAGATTCTATTCTTTTTATGAAGCCTTTGTATGATATTGATAGATAAAAATGTACAAATACTATAATGCAATCATTTTCATACATTGTAAAGATCATTACAACCTATAATTGTTCAAAAGATAACAAAAAAGTCTAGACTTACAAAATCATCCTGAATAAAATATGATCAACAAAATTATAAGGTTTAAACATACAGTATATGAAATTGTACCTAACTAAAAATAGCCAATGGGAGAACAACAAACATCTTGATGACAATAGCCAATCAGGAAACAGTATGGTCAGATGTAAGATTTGAAATTGTGAGAAAATAAGAATGGAAAAGTGTCAGAGACAATTATCACTGAATATTGTACATTGTTTATAAGAAAAGAAACTTATTTTTATTTATAAGTTTTGACAAATAACCCCAAACAGTAAAAATGTGACAACAAAGTGTGCGAATTTGAAAATTCAAATGAGATGGAAACAGGAGAAATGGTATCCAGGTGACAGGAAACGAAGCCACGGGGAGATTGAGAAATAATTTGAAAAGAACACCACGTTCGTACTTTAGAAAAAGAAAAAGGAAAAAGTCAAAAACTTCATATAAGGTAGTTTCTCTATTAGAACCCAATCAACTCAACTTCAGGAGAATTTCAATAAAATAAATAGCAGCAAACGACATTACCTTTTATGTACTCCACATGAAACTATTTCAAAGCTGATTTCTGGATTTGTATGGTTCCTTTTTGGTATTGGAGAGCCTGAGAGCAGTACATTGAGGAGGATTCAATTTCAGGGTGCATATTGTAACAGCGACAGTTCCAGCGTCAGGTATAAACTTTTCTAGTGCACATCACAAAATGAATAACCTCACAAATAACTCGTATCATTCCAGAAGAACTCTATTTCACTTTGATATTGAACTATTGAAGAACTTCAACCTTCAAAGTAAAAGTGAGGTTGTGTTATTTTTATTCATCACCGTTTCTCATGATTGTCTTTGAAAATTTGTAGAATGACCATAGTATAAGTTATCTATCGTAGGCCAGGGTAACATAAGTTTTTCCTGAATGAAGGAAATAATTGTTTTTCGACACTTTCTGTTTTGTTTTCCACAATTATCAGCAATCGTATTTATAAACATTAGATAGATTGAGATTTGACATCAAGCAGTGGCTCAATTGCCTGAACCGGCTATCTGAGACAAGAGGCGTACCAACTGAGTTTGGCTGTGGTAAGAAAAGTGATAACAATTGGCAGCAACGTGACGAGAAAACAGTGACGTTAGCTAGCAATTATTATTACATCACAGTATATCATACAGAGCGAAAATAGTTATCTATCAATATTTCATAACAAAAGGCTAATATCATAACAACTATTGTTTTTACAATTATTATTGTATTACAATATATATATATATATATATATATATATATATATATATATATATATATATATATAAATGGGAATCATGAACATTATCCGACATCAAGCTTCCTTCTTTGAGATGAATATATCCTCCGGTTCTGTAAAAAAATCGTCACTCATCTAGACACTGAACATATCACCAATAAAGACAAGAATCTTTCGGTAGCACTATATTGTGCTAACCTAACGAAATTTGTCGGCTGATGTTCTACGTGCAAGTGTCAGCTTGACGAATCATGGCATAAATCAACTTCGAATGATACGCCATGCGCGTTTCTTTCCGCTCAAATGCAAATTCCATCATTTTCAGCCCAGAATGTTAACTTGTAGACTTCGTCAGACGTGAAATAGGTGTTATTTCATGCCCTGCTCTGGCTTTCGTTGCATGTTGTAGTTTGCCGAGTATGGCACTGATTAAAATCACGGGACACGTAGATTAATCTTCTTGGATTTAATAAGGTTTCGCTTGGCATTTGACACCATCGACCCGGCTAATGAATGAGCCGGAAAAAAGGAGATTGAAAGTTCGGGGTGTCTGTAGAATAAATGGGAGACAAAAAGACTGGCAAGAGTTTATTATACTCCGAATATATCACTTTTTTGTGATTTTTTTCCATCGCGGATGATAAATAGATTGGGAATATAGTATATAACAATAAATTCTTTCAGTTTTGGTAACGTTAGTGATCTCATATAAACATATAAATATTCAGAAGATTTGTTGAGATTTGGATCAGTTTGGTAAAAAAAAACCATTGTTTCCTTACCAAAGTTTCGAAATTTATCAAACTCATCTTCAGGGCTTTGTACCAATGAGTTTCTGTAATTTGAAGATGTTTGGAAATAGAAAAAAGAACAGGAATTAAAACATTTCCAGTGATTGAAAATATACAAAAGAATATCACTCACCAAAAATAAGTTTTTTCCGAGTTTGATGCATATATATATATATATATATATATATATATTTCACATTGAGAACAAGACAAACGAATACTGAGGTAAAATCCAAAAAATATCCGTGAAACATATAGTTTTTCATTTCAATGGAAAAATCAAGTTGAAATAGCACTTGATTAATCCTTTAAACACTTTGCCTTCAACTTCTATGAATTTTTCAGATCTTCGTATGTCGTCTCATCATTTCGGCTAAGCTTTCAACTGAAAACGAAAAAATGGGAGTCAAATCGGGAGATCGCGGTGGCTATAGTTGCGGACCGTCTCACAGTGATCTGGCTTGGCCGAGAAACGGCCAAAAGTCGTTTTTTCGTTAACAAAGAAATGTTTAAAAAAATATTTTTGTTTCGATAGTTATTGCCGTAGCCTGACTTTCAACATATAATTTCTTTTCAATTCATACCGCGAATAACTCAAGGTTTTTGGGAATAAATAAATGGTATTTTCAATTACTTATATTTTCTAAACCAGTAATCGAATTCTGATAACTTTTTTGTGCATGGACAGCTAATTAACTGTGAATTGTAAATCACTAGGTACATTTCTGGAACACAAGATGGCGAACAAGTTAATTTTTTTTTTCAATATCAATATCAACAATTTATGAGCGATGCACAATGAACAAAAGTAATACTTATTTAGTCAGACGCTCTATCATATTTGAGGATATAGGAACCGCCGCATATTTGTGAATAATTTTTTTCCATAATATAATATGGTGTTAGAATGAACAAAAAGATCGAGAGTACTTATCGATGGCCATCAAGATCATTTAACCGTTCACCCTAACATAACCATCGATGTGATGGTTTCAATCGGAGTTCAGGAAGATGATCTCCAACCACTGATAAGATTTAAGCCAAATATATAATACTGAGTGGAAAATAGTGTCACATCGATGGTCTGACTAGAGATGAGAATTGAGGATGTTTTTTTTCTTTGATATAATAATTTTTCTGATATGCCACAATTTTCCCTTTTCATGTAATTTTCACAGACACAATTTTCCACTTGGTTTTATATATTTGGCTAAAATCTTATCAGTGGTTGGAGATCTTCTTCCTGAACTCCGATTGAAACCATCACGTCGACGGTTCTAGCTGGTAGAGCGTCTGACTAGAGATGATTTATATTCATCTATATAATTTTTTTTTTTTTTAAAATTTTTCTGATATGCCACAATTTTTCCTTTAATGTTATTTTCAGAGACACAATATTTATATTATATATATTTATTATTATGATGCTGCCATTATTATTATTATTGTTTTATCAATAATCAGTCATCATAATAAAATATTTTTCATTTGTTATGATACGTTTGAAAAAATGATTTATTTTTATTTGAAAATTTTGAAAAGAAATACCTATCATAACAGTACTAAAATATCCGGGTATGTTGCCTACTCTTTTTCAAATACGCTTTCGCCTGTATTCTTTTACCTAATCTCAGCTCATTCGGAACGCCTATGGAAATATGATATTTCTCCTTCTCTGGTAGGATTTAGTGGTGCCCTCTTGTTGCTCTGCTCAATGTTCGATGTACTGTTTTATGAAAGTATTTGTGATCGACAGGTAAATAATGAATCCAGAAAATAGTAAAATATCCTTTGTTTTATTCAAAATGAATCCTGAAGTATACCTAGCGCAATCTATCTTAATTTTAATAATTTCATCAACCAGTGAAATGGAAAAGTCAAAAACCTTTGCTCATGCTCGATAAAGTAACTAGTAAAGATAAGTGCTTGTGGGTTATACTAAGTTTATGAACATGAATAAGAAATAACGTTCGAATCAGTTGATAACAGTCATCAAGAGTACCCGAAAGAAGTGTCTGACACGATAACGCTCACTTTATTCAGTTTTGGGATAGAAAACTTTTTAACAAAAAATTAAACCGACAAAATACGGAACTGAAAAGTAAAAAATAAATTAAACCTCCTTAGTCTCGATAACTAAGCTAATAAACTAATGTAAGTAACTAATTTTGAGTCGGCGCCAAACGAACTATCAACGAAGATCATTAAATTACTTCAAAAAAATTATCAGAATGTCGCGCAACTCGATGCCATCATTTTACGCCTTACCTAATTCATTTGCTTGTTTGTTTGGCGCCGAATCTGTTACTTACATCAGTTTAGGAGCTCAGTTATTGAGACTAAGAAGGTTTATTTTATTTTTTACTTTTCAGTTCCTTTCGTCGGTTTAATTTTTTGTAAAAAAGTTTTTTTTACTTTTCAGTTCCGTATTTCGTCGGTTTAATTTTGTGTTTGAAAGTTTTTATTTTTCAATATTTTGTGGCTGAAATCCACTAATTACTAATTGTTTGTTTTTTGATTACTTCCAAAATACTTACTTACCCACCTTACTTCAACTATTACCAGTTAAATAATATGATTATCTTCTTTTACTATTCGTTGTAATATAAATTATTTTTGTTGTTCTGGTTAGTACATTTCATTACTTTGTATATGATTCCATCCTCTCATAGAATATATTGATTGTATTAATGACACTAGCGATCTGTCATTGTCAACTACACATGTGTGCCAATGTTCACAAGTGAAAAATCAATTATCCCCTATTTTGCTACCCGTTAGGGTGAATAATTCCATTCGAAATCCAAATATGATCAACTATGAGGTATACCCTATCTGATAAAAGACGAGTCATCCAAATCAAAGATCCCAGTACAAAGTTATAGCTGATAGAATCGGTTAACGGACCAGAATTCAGAGGGTGAGTGATCAATATCCTTCATTTTGCTACCCTTATGGGTGGATTCCATCTTTAAAATTCCAATGATACCAACTTTGAAGTACACCCTTCCACTGAAATTATTATCGGAATCAGACGTTTCAGTAAAAAGTTATGCGTGATCATACATAAAAAAAAATAAAAAAAATTAAATATACGCGTCGACTAGATAACCTCCTACTTTTTGGTTTAGTCGGTTAAAAAGTACCTGTTGTTCGTCTTTCTTGAGTTTTCTCGTGAATCCTAGGAGTGTTCTTCGGATATTTGAGTTTGCAGCTTCACTGTGGCGGGGCCCTCTTGTTCTTGGCAACGCCACGGATATGAATTTTGCTGTATTCTGGAGGTGAGTGGTGTTTCTTGATAGTTTCCACGCCTATTGGTCTCTGGACAGGTTTAAGATTGTCAAATGGTTGATTAGCTTCCTTTCTTGGTGTATTTTCGTATTCATTTATTACCAAATTTTGTTACGGTTGTCTTGCAAACATAATTTTTATCTTCCTCAAAAACCTCGTTATTTTTCTTCCTGGCAACCATCACTTTTTGTTTTGTTTTCACAAATTTAATGTTTTCACTCACTTTCTGGTACACTTCCCATTCCAAACTATTCTATGGATTTTATATCCAATTTACATTACTATAGCTTACATAATTTATACAGAGTTTGTTCAAATTCATATCTGACAATTTTCTGTAATTTATATTTTATCATTTTCCATCGAAATGTTTTGACATGTCCTCTCATGTTTTTTTTGATTCCAGCATACAGGAAGTTCCAACTTGAATACTATTTTTGTCTACTTGAGATCTGAAGTTTATTCATAAATTCTGATTTCTATATTTTTTATAAGTTGTGCAAATTAAAAGTATTGTTGGCAATATACTTATGACAATAGAAGAATATTATTTTTGTCTACTTGAGATCTAAAATTTTTATTCATGAATTTTGATTTCTATTTTTTTTTTATAGGTTGTGCGAACTAAATGAATTTTTGGCAACATACTTATGACAATAGAAAAATTCCACTGCTAAACTCTTGAGACATCCGCGTCGACTAGAAAAAGGTACAAGGTTCCAGAAGAGCAAAATGTACAAAAAAATCGCAAAACAAACATAGCAGGTATTTATGTGATATATAAGTATAGTTATTCTAATCCTAATTGGAACGGCAATAAAAATAAGAGTACTACGAGGAGTGTTCATATGCACTGCTTGGCAAATGGGAAATGTATATACTACCAGTGTTCGAAGCGTACCTGGTACAATCATAAAAAAGTTCTGTCGTGTGGAACAGAATTCCTTGTCTAAACTCTTTATGTCGGTCCAATTGGGATTAGAAATACTATATCATTATATTACTCTTTATCCTCTTTACATTGAACAAATATTCCTTATCATAAAATTTTTATATATATATATATATATATATATATATATATAATAAAAATAAAAGGCGGTGATATTTCTCAAACTTAAACTTGTTCTTGAAATTATATCATCAAAAATATTTCAGAAATTTGGGCCTCAGCCTCCATATACCATTTTCTCTTTCTCTTTGGTGAAAGTCAATGGTTCAGTTCGAAGAGATGGCAAATTACCATGAAAGCCATTTCATTTCTATTTTCGACAACTTATTCAGTCGAAAGTTTTCCGATTAGCTTCATATTCCAACGATGAAGTGATTTGATTTTCTCGAATGTTCACCATTTTCTATTTTTTCATTTATTGCATTCAAAAATTTTGTTGAGCTGTTTAGTGAAGTTCCTGTTAGTTCTCAAAAGTAACGCCACTGGTTGTTTATGACCATACCAATGATATTAACCGCCTGTAATCTATTATTAGTCCTGCATCTGCATAGATGAACTGTCACTACCAAACACTATTTGTATCCATGAATCATTATGCATGTTTGCCAAATTTAATCAGTCGGAGGAAATGTCGAGCGGATAACATAGGAGATTTGGGGAATCGCTATTGCAGTGTCTGCCCGAGCCAATGGGGTTCATCCCCTTCTAGAAACTTGGGAATTCGATTCCACTGCTCTGAAACATTCATACGGCTCATTTTGTTTCAAGGAATCCTTTTGTGATCCAGTTTCGTCAACCACGCTAGTATCATCCCAAAAAAGATTATTTTTCGAGTCAATGTTTGTTAGATTTGGTGATACGTACGAAGAGATTTCAAGCACTCGTTGAAGTTTTCTTTGAAATAACTGATTGTGACGAATTAATCAAACCATTCTGAAAAAAAGGAATAAAGAAATACATGTTTCTCTATTCTTCTCACAGTTAGTTACTTGAACCATTATATTATCATTCTGTCATAATTTTTTCCATTTAATTCAGTAATTTTTTTAACCTCGTAGGATCTGTAATTCTGAATCGAAAGCAAATAATTTATTGTTCAACGAGCACGGAATGATACTCATGTCCCACGAGTATCAATATCACGATATGAGACGATGGCGAGTGCCGCAACTCATGCGAGTGAGAAATGGACTTTCCATGCTACACCATACCTTTTCTACGACCACAGCGATATCAGACTATTCACAAGCCTCTCATATTCAGTAGCATTTCAACAGAATTTAATGATTTTCTCCTTTTATGATGAAGTTATCATAAGACGTGAACATCGATTAGATATTTCAAATCATATATTACTATTCAACATTAAGTTGATGGTAGAGTTCCTCTATTTCCGATTGAATCCTGTATTATATTCGCAACGTCAAATTTATTTTTCATCAAATCTTCAATGTAGCCCTCTGCGAGTGTGGTTGATTTCCAGCCACTATGTCTTTTTGAAGAGGTTATGTCTCCTCCAGCATCAACAAGAATTGTTGCATATGTTCTGCGGAAACAATGACCAGTATAGAATTCAGCATTAAAAATTAAAACATGGTTTGACTCGAGACTTCTCACAATAAATTTTGAGAAAACGAAATGTGTCGTTTTCGCTGCAAATGAAAATAAAATGCCCGCCTCAAATAGTCTTGTGATAAGGGAAAATAATAGCATCATAGAAATTCCTGTAGTGGAGAATATTAAATATCTGGGTGTCTACTTGGACAGCCTCATGGAATGGGGCGTCCATATTGGTAAACTACTACAAAAGCCTGGTTTCGAAATTCAAACATATGAAAAACATTCTCCAAACAAAGGACTTGAGAACATTATGTTTTGGTCTGGTGGAGTCTCAGCTCAGTTATGAGCTTATAATAACCACATGAAAGTAGTGGAAATTGTACAAAAATGGATATGAGAATTTTATATTAAAAAAATAGGACTTATCCGAGCGATGCGATTTATGAGTTGGCGGAGGTCTTGGACGTCAAACAAATATTATTGAGTAATCTGATCCTAAATCAGAAGAAAAGCACTAATAAAGAGTATATTGCTCATAGATACGAAACCAGATAAGGTGCTACCTACCTTTCGGTATCATCTGTTTCAAAATCTATATCTCAAAGATCCGCCCCATTCCTGGAACCCAGAATGTATAATGCTTCACCTATCAACCTAGAAACAATTAATTCAATCCCGTTATTCTAATCCAGATTGAAAAAGTGGATAGTAAGCAAACCACGCACCTTTTCTCACAAGATGATCGACATCCAAAACACTTACTACAATACAAATTAAATGGAATTTTCTGACCATATTTTGATTAACTAGGAATAGCAGTCCTGTATGATGTAACTCGAATTGAAAGATGGTCGGCACAAGTCTTACTTTTCCGACACTTTCCAAAACGAGTTCAGGAATATGCGAAATGACTATAACTAGGCTTCAAGTTTACATTTCAAATATGATTTAGATAAATAGACACCTCTGTAATCGAAGCATTATGAAATGAACCACCACACACAAGTAGTTCCTTCTATTTTTGTGGTATTACTGTTTATTCTATTTCAAATTATTTGTATATTTGTTTATTTTTCCTACAAAACTGGAATAAACATTATTATTATTATTATTATTATTATAGTAGTTTCAGGAATTTGGCAATACTTTTCTCCATCCTTCCAACTTTATTTATTTTAACTTTTTGTACGGTCCTTCTGGTAATTCAAAAAGGAGGATGAGTCCTTGACATGTGATGGGCGGAGATTGGCATATTTTTTTTAATAATTGTTAAAAAAAATCTGTTATCATGAAATTTCGAACAGTTTTTTTGTCTGGTATCAATTACAATGAGAGCTGATCCCAAATCACTCCAAATCATTCATTTGGTGCAATTCATGCCGCGACAAGCAGCTATTATTCAGCATTTAAAATCAAGAATTTCAAATTGCTCCGACAAATCAGAGATCAATATTCATATTCTTGTTTCATGGATGAATGAATAATATTTGATTCAAGATATAAGTGTGGAATATATTTTCAAATAATTATTTAAGTATATGTTTTTTAATATTCCACGTTTATAAAACGGACTGAAGAGTATAAAATAATTGCTCTTAGCCCCATACAGATTTATATCCCGTTACAGATTCCTAACTCCATAGGGATTAGAGATAAGTGCCATGTGAAGTGGAATGAATAGAAAAATCGAGTTTAAACGGTTTTCTTCACATAAAGGATTCAATATAAAATTGAACCAGAGAAAGGTAGATCTCAGGTGAAAAACAACTACTTTCCTGGCAAATACCACGCAGAACGTTGAATGATATTCACCTGAAAATCCATGCATACTTCCATATAATATCAATGGACATTGAATGCAAATGTTTCTTTCTGATAAGCTCGATTATGTTTAATTTATGTCGTGTTCACCTAACAATCCGCATACCGGTTTCAGGCTTCTTGGCCTCATCAGTACGGGTAGTCAACCAGCCAAAAGTCAAGAACTCTGGCTGAAGTGAGACACAGTAAACAAACCATCATCGATCTTGTACACTATAGGTACGCCGGAAAGATAAACTTTAACTGGCGGTACCTAGTGACAGAAAGAACACTCCGAAAATCTCCCATCTCGATAGGTTTCTTAATAAAGATTCCTTCTCAGTAGATTGGCAAGCCCGTCTAGCATAAAGTTAGAGATAAGTGCCATGTGAAGTGGAATGAATAGAAAATCGAGTTTAAACGGTTTTCTTCACTAAAGGATTCAATATAAATTGAACCAGAAAGGTAGATCTCAGGTGAAAAACAACTACTTTCCTGGCAAATACCACGCAGAACGTTGAATGATATTCACCTGAAAATCCATGCATACTTCCATATAATATCAATGGACATTGAATGCAAATGTTTCTTTCTGATAAGCTCGATTATGTTTAATTTATGTCGTGTTCACCTAACAATCCGCATACCGGTTTCAGGCTTCTTGGCCCTCATCAGTACGGAGTAGTCAACCAGCGTACCTATAGGTGTTACAAGATCGATGTGGTTTGTTTACGTTGTGTCTCACTTCAGCCAGAGTTCTTTGGACTTTTGGCTGGTTGACTACTCCGTACTGATGAGGGCCAAGAAGCCTGAAACCGGTATGCGGATTGTTAGGTGAACACGACATAAATTAAACATAATCGAGCTTATCAGAAAGAAACATTTGCATTCAATGTCCATTGATATTATATGGAAGTATGCATGGATTTTCAGGTGAATATCATTCAACGTTCTGCGTGTATTTCCAGGAAAGTAGTTGTTTTCACCTGAGATCTACCTTTCTCTGGTTCAATTTATATTGAATCCTTTTTGAAGAAACCGTTTAAACTCGATTTCATTCATTCACTTCACATGGCACTTTTCTCTAACTATGCTAACGGCTTACTCCTACTGAAGAAGAATCTTTATTAAGAAACCTATCGAGGTGGAGATTTTCGGAGTGTTCTTTCTGTCACTAGGTACCGCCAGTTAAAGTTTATCTTTCCGGCGTACTATAGTGTTACAAGATCGATGATGGTTTGTTTACGTGTCTCACTTCAGCCAGAGTTCTTTGACTTTGGCTGGTTGACTACTGACTGATGAGGCCAAGAGCTGAAACCGTATGGATTGTTAGGTGAACACGACTAAATTAAACATAATCGAGCTTATCGAAAGAAACATTTGCATTCAATGTCCATTGATATTATATGGAAGTATGCATGGATTTTCAGTTGAATATCATTCAACGTTCTGCGTGTATTTGCCAGGAAAGTAGTTGTTTTCACCTGAGATCTACCTTTCTCTGGTTCAATTTTATATTGAATCCTTTATGTGAAGAAAACCGTTTAAACTCGATTTTTTATTCTCCACTTCACATGGCACTATCTCTAACTTATGCTAGACGGGCTTGCCACTCCTCTGAGAAGGATCTTTTATTAAGAAACCTATCGAGGTGGGAGATTTTCGAGTGTTTCTTTCTGTCACTGGTACCGCCAGTTAAAGTTTATCTTTTCCGGCGTACCTATAGGTGTTACAAGATCGATGATGGTTTGTTTACGTTGTGTCTCACTTCAGCCAGAGTTCTTTGGACTTTTGGCTGGTTGACTACTCCAGTACTGATGAGGGCACAGAAGCCTGAAACCGGTATGCGGATTGTTAGGTGAACACGACATAAATTAAACATAATCGAGCTTATCAGAAAAAACATTTGCATTCAATGTCCATTGATATTATATGGAAGTATGCATGGATTTTCAGGTGAATATCATTCAACGTTCTGCGTGGTATTTGCCAGGAAAGTAGTTGTTTTTCACCTGAGATCTACCTTTCTCTGGTTCAATTTTATATTGAATCCTTTATGTGAAGAAAACCGTTTAAACTCGATTTTCTATTCATTCCACTTCACATGGCACTTATCTCTAACTTTATGCTAGACGGGCTTGCCACTCCTACTGAGAAGGAATCTTTTATTAAGAAACCTATCGAGGTGGGAGATTTTCGGAGTGTTTCTTTCTGTCACTAGGTACCGCCAGTTAAAGTTTATCTTTTCCGGCGTACCTATAGGTGTTACAAGATCGATGATGGTTTGTTTACGTTGTGTCTCACTTCAGCCAGAGTTCTTTGGACTTTTGGCTGGTTGACTACTCCGTACTGATGAGGGCCAAGAAGCCTGAAACCGGTATGCGGATTGTTAGGTGACAACGACATAAATTAAACATAATCGAGCTTATCAGAAGAAACATTTGCATTCAATGTCCATTGATATTATATGGAAGTATGCATGGATTTTCAGGTGAATATCATTCAACGTTCTGCGTGGTATTTGCCAGGAAAGTAGTTGTTTTTCACCTGAGATCTACCTTTCTCTGGTTCAATTTTATATTGAATCATTTATGTGAAGAAAACCGTTTAAACTCGATTTTTCTATTCATTCCACTTCACATGGCACTTATCTCTAACTTTATGCTAGACGGGCTTGCCACTCCTACTGAGAAGGAATCTTTTATTAAGAAACCTATCGAGGTGGGAGATTTTCGGAGTGTTTCTTTCTGTCACTAGGTACCGCCAGTTAAAGTTTATCTTTTCCGGCGTACCTATAGGTGTTACAAGATCGATGATGGTTTGTTTACGTTGTGTCTCACTTCAGCCAGAGTTCTTTGGACTTTTGGCTGGTTGACTACTCCGTACTGATGAGGGCCAAGAAGCCTGAAACCGGTATGCGGATTGTTAGGTGAACACGACATAAATTAAACATAATCGAGCTTATCAGAAAGAAACATTTGCATTCAATGTCCATTGATATTATATGGAAGTATGCATGGATTTTCAGGTGAAAATCATTCAACGTTCTGCGTGGTATTTGCCAGGAAAGTAGTTGTTTTTCACCTGAGATCTACCTTTCTCTGGTTCAATTTTATATTGAATCCTTTATGTGAAGAAAACCGTTTAAACTCGATTTTTCTATCCATAGGGATTGTCCTGGAAATTTGTGATTGTCAATGTTAATGACTATGAAAATAGTTGTAAGATTTTAAACGAAAAACGTGGGGCGCATGCAATAGATAATAGTAGGGAGTGTGGGGAGTAGCTATAGTTGAGAAAACTCACACAACACTTCATATCATTCACAGTGCAATAAATTGTTAGTGACTTGGGAGAACTATTCATACATCAATTGTATATTGCATGCGCCCAAGTTAGTTTTTCGTTTAAAATCTTACAACTAGTTTTGTTTAGCCCGGACTTACGGGGCGTTATGAATTAACACACCACACCTGTAAAACCAGACTTTTTCGTTAGATTGCGAAAATAAGCAGCGAGAGCATCGACTATCTGAGGATGGTCGAACCGAAACTATGTACCAGGACATGTACTGGACATGTTCCATTTCTCCCTGTGCTTGGGCGTGAGTTGTTCATCCAGGAAATACTACCGTTCAGAAGGATTCGAAAAGTATGCATAAAAAATAAATAAAGTATGCATAAAAAATAAATAAAGAATGCACTCATAAAATGTCAGAATATACATATATATTTAATAAAATTTGCCACAATCATTTCATTCGTTCTATAGACGAATAATATGAAACAATATTCATACAACAAAAAGAGTGTAGCTTATTGGCAGTGAATTTTACAGTTGGCTACAAAATCGAAATAGATTTACTTGAAACAATCTTGACATCAATTGCCACAAACGGCTGGAAATAATTCTCCTTCGAAACTTTTGGGTAACATGAAAATATGGAGATACCTTTACAGATACATGCACATTATAAAGGGTTCGCTTTGCCACAACATAAATACAGAAAACATACATAGGACTCACCCTGTTTCAAACTTATTCACTGGAGTAGGTTTTTAAACGACAATTAGTTTTATTATTAGTTCGAGTAATCTCGCGTCAATTGGTTATTTCATTTTATTCGCCCGGTATATTGGTATAGCGCGATATGGCTATGGTTTTTCTAAGAGATCATGAAACTATCGAATTGCGGACTTCCGTTGACTTATCTCGGCTCAAGAAGCGTTGACAAAAATGGGCAAGTTTTGGAAAAAAAAACTACTGTTCACTCGTGCTTTCACTTGGAGCGTTCAATACTTGGTTTGGCTTGGTTTGCAGTTGCTTAGTTTAATGGTTTCTGAAGTTCACTATATTGACGATTTTACTGGTACACTTCTCCTCATTATTTTACGATACTGTGATTCGACGGACTTCTTAACCTCACTTTCGAGAGGAACATATTACCGAGTAACGACTTTGATATGACTGGCTTGGCTACTGTTCCAAGACTGATTATCACTATGTCGTGAATGACTGAATTATAACCTCATCTCTGAACGAACTTGCTTGACTGCTGAACACCGAATGATTGTTCTGATATGAAAACTCGCGCTTTTATAACCCGTTATCGAATCACGTGATAGTTGGTCTAACCGCGACTAGCAATTATAATTATCTTCAACAATAATTAATGGCTTCGTTTTGTTCTCTACGCATGAATAAATACGATGAAGTTTTTATGAGTAAATTTTTAATGGTTGTTAATTATCTTATAGATGTATTGCGTTTTTCGGTTGTTATGATTCCATTAACAAAAGTTTTATGATTTAAAAAATTGGGCCGTGTACGTTAATAGCTGTATAAATAAAGTGTTTTATTAGGACATTTTTTAATTTTACTTCCCATCTTGAAAGTATTGGTTTTGTTTACCTCGTAATTTTGATAAATTATGGGGGTCAGCGGATGGACGAGTTATCTTACTTTTCTTTAATTCTTTTTGGATAACGACTCATTTTTAACTGGCATGTATTTATCAGCGTTTGTCGTTTATTCGAATTTAAAACCTATGTTCATACCCATGGAATTTATTTTCGGGCTATAAAGTTCGTATTCAGTAATATCATGTTGTTTTTTTGCAATGAGAGTTTTTCTGTAATTATGAGGCTTGACATTTTCATAGCTATTGAAAATTCATAACTAAAAATTCTCAGGACAATCTCTACGGGGTTAGGAATCTGTTTGAGGATATAAATCTGTATGGGGGCTAGGAGAAATGATTTGATACTTTTTAGTCAATTTTATAAACGAGGTATGTATATTAAAAAAAAATATGATTTTTTACTCTTCAATCCCTTTAATAAACGTGGTTTATTAAAAAAAATTGATTAAATAATTATTCATTTCTTTCAACTTTGTGTCGCCCATTGTCCCTTCTGGGTATCCGGATTTTTTGGGTGTTCTTCCATTCTATTTTTGGGTTTTTTATATGCTCGTTCCTCTTGCCTATTTTCTGGAGCTTTGAACTTTTTTCCCTCCTTTCCTTTTTGATTTCAATTGGTTACTGGAATTTTCTCGTTGGTTTTTTTCGGCTAGTTTGGTTTGTTTATTACCCATGTTTGGGAATCCATATGTTTTTTGTGATTTTCCAGAATTTTCTAGACCTTCATTCATTATATTATTCCTTTTCTCATTGGTTCTTTGGGTGTCTTCAATTTTAATTTTTTTTCAGCAGAATTTCTGTATTTTGTTAGGTGTGGAGAACAGGTTTTTTTTCGAATAAGGGTTTTCTGATGGTGGTTCCTCATCCGCCTTTCCATTCTCCACATTTTGAATGGTTTCACTATATTTTTCACTTTGCGTATTTTCGTTTTTTACAAGCTTCTATTTAGTTTCACCTGTCCCGGTGTCTGTCTGTAATGAGATCTAGGAAGTTAAATTTGACCCACTTCTAGTGACCCTATTGACGTGGAATATGGCAGGTGTTCATAGTTCTCGTGACAATGCATTATGGAATTTCTGTAACAGAAAAAACTCAATGGCGGCTTCAAGATGGCGGACGATATTTGGGTTTATGGTCAGAACTGGTATGTGCAAGTTATCGGGTTCGAATATTATGACTTTTTTGTCAAAATTAATGAAATCAAAATGGCGGCTCCAAGATGGCCGACGACATTCGTGATAATGGTCCGATTCTATTCAAAATTAGTATGTCGGGGTTTTGGGTTTGGAGAATATGAAGTTTTTATCAAAATTCATAAATTCAAGATAGCGGCTCCAAGATGGTGGACAAGTTTTGTGATGATGAATCGTTTCTATTCAATATTGGTATGTTGGAGTTTCAAGGGGCAGAGATTATGAATTTAGTCGAAGATTATTAATTTTTTTGTCAGAATTCATTAATTGAAGATGGCAGCTCCGGGATAATGAAAACCTTTTAAGGGCAAGCTTCTATTCTATATAAAAAGTAAAGAATAATAGCTTTGGATGTGCGTTGTAGGTTATTCTGTGAGTTATAGATTCAAAAGCTTGTCGCTTTTGTATTATAACTGAAAACTTTGCGAGACAACTCTTGAATCTTCAACTCACGGAATAACTTACATCGCATATTAGACCAGGGCTGAAGCCTTTGAAAATGGTAAAGAGTTAAAAAAAATCATAGTAGGATGAAACCCATTGGAGAAGAAAGAGAATATAACAAAAATGAAGGGAAAAATAATTTACGGGCGATCTGAGGTCGGGAAGTGGAAGGGGGTGAGTTTTTAAGGTAAAAAAACGGTTTATCCCGATTTCCGGCAGAACTACGGGTCCTATGGAAAAACCACACTTTTTTCACATAACACCAAAATGTATGTGAAAAATTCAAATAACCAAGTTTTTTGGTTTTTTATTTTTATCTTTCCCAAAAAATTTTTTTTTTCCACGAAATTTGGTGAAAACTTACCTCTTCATGTCCCAAACACACTGTGATTTTTTTTATTTAAAATATTTATTTTTTTACCTTATTATGACTCAATATCGAAAAAGCACCCCAATTTTCAATCAAAAATTCTCCCGTCAAAATATCAGCTTTTTGAAAAAGCTCGGTAGGGTTTTTGTTCCTTGAAATCGCTACTTTCTGATGGTATGAAAAAAAAATACATTACTATGGTAAATGTTCTCAGAAAATGCAAAGAAACGTAAAGTTAATATTTAATAAGACATCTACAATATTTTGAGAAAATTGTAGAATCTTTAAATTATATGCGTAGATGCCTATTCATTGCTATTTCGAAATAACTTATATACATGCCTAAGTGACCTCGGAAAATTTTTGCCCATCAAAAGGTATTTATTTCATAGGGAAGTGGGAAAGGGGGTGGGAGGGTCTGGGCCTTGCTACCTGTTATTTCTATGCATTTTCTGAGAACATTTACCATAGTAATGTGTATTTTTTTATACCATCAGAAAGTAGAGATTTTAACGAACAAAAAGCCCACCGACTTTTTTTAAAAAGCTGATATTTTGACGGGAGAATTTTCGATTGAAAATTAGGGTGCTTTTTCGATATTATGTCAAAATGAGGTAAAAAAATAAATATTTTAAATAAAAAAAATTACAGTGTGTTTGGGACATAAAAAGGTAAGTTTCCACCGAATTTCGTGATCAAAAAAGTTTTTTTGTAGGACTTGTAGTTTTTCCGGAAATCGAAATAAACCGTTTTCACCCTCAAAAACTCACCCCCTTCCACTTCCCGACCTCAGATCGCCCGTAAATTATTTTTTCTTTCATTTTTGTTATATTCTCTTCCTATTCCAATGGGTTCCATCCTACTATTATTTTTTTTGGTTTCAAAAATTGTTGACCCTGGTCTATATCCAAAGCAATTATTTTTTACTTTTAGCTTGTCTCCTTTTTTATTAATTATTTCGTATTTTTCTGCGTTGATCTACACAAGGTCTGATTTCTCATCCTAGGACCCAATTCCGAGCTCTGTAGTGTAGTAGTGTAGTGTCTGTATTAGGTTAAGTAATGTCAGTTTTCATCAAGTTGACCTGTTTTTCTCCCACGTCGATCGACGTGGGAGATTTTCGGAGTGTTTCTTTCTGTCACTAGGTACCGCCAGTTAAAGTTTATCTTTTCCGGCGTACCTATAGGTGTTACAAGATCGATGATGGTTTGTTTACGTTGTGTCTCACTTCAGCCAGAGTTCTTTGCACCTTTGGCTGGTTGACTACTCCGTACTGATGAGGGCCAAGAAGCCTGAAACCGGTATGCGGATTGTTAGGTGAACACGACATAAATTAAACATAATCGAGCTTATCAGAAAGAAACATTTGCATTCAATGTCCATTGATATTATATGGAAGTATGCATGGATTTTCAGGTGAATATCATTCAATGTTCTGCGTGGTATTTGCCAGGAAAGTAGTTGTTTTTCACCTGAGATCTACCATTTTCTGGTTCAATTTTATATTGAATCCTTTATGTGAAGAAAACCGTTTAATTCGATTTTTCTAGCTTCCCTTATGTCATCTAACCAATGGGAGAACTCTGGTATAGAAACACTTTTAGCACTTTTTTGAGCTCGACAACTTTTCTTGCCCATTCCATTTTCAAGTTTGGACTAAGTTTTTTCATAACATCAACCAGAAGTTTCTCATTGCCATATCTGATAGGTGCTTTACCTATGGTGATTCTTTGGCTTTTTCTCACAGGTGAAGACTTTGTAGACTTTGTAGACACTTCTTCTTCCTTTGCATATTCGAAGGACCACTTATGTCACTGTCTCCAGTTACTTCTAGTTTTTATAGAAAGACTTCGTTTATATTATTTTTCGAAGGAAATACATTTTTGTGACAGGACTAGTTTTTTATTTATTGGACACACCAAAAACAAAAGTACAAACATTCAAAAATATGAATAATCGCAGTAACAGTCATCCAGTTTTGAGCTATGACCGAAGTTTCAAGTCTCCAGCTCATCGGAAAGTTGAAAGATTTGTACCGGACAGACACGGAAGCGTGCTAATATAAACGTGCTAAAATAAAATAATCACGAAACGGGTCTATCTTGGCTCCATTTTTCAGTAAGACATCAGGTCGTCGAAAAAAATATAATTCGAGAGGTATCAGACACCTCAACAGGAATCCTATAACATGATCGTCCACAGACTGATCATGTCTGTCTTCACACCGATTGCTTTCAAGGCCGAATAAATCAATCCTTGTGAGTTGTCAAATGTTTTTTACTTTTTTACGACCGCAAGACAACTGAAATCCACTTTCTGCAGAGATAAAAGCATGGAAGAGGCATTCGAGTGACAATGTCGTCAGAGATAACATTTAACGTTCGTTCGGACCTTTCATTGCTTTGATGTAGGATTTGACCCATTTTTTGGTGAGAAATGTTGCCCTTTGCTGGGTGAATCGTTTCTTGTTCAGTCATAAATTCTCTGTGGAGCCCATTGCTCGAAGATGGTTTGATAGATTGTCGAGAATAGGAACATTTTCGAAATATTCAATTGGATGAATGACTTCTTGGGTTCGCTGGATGATTTTTAGATACAGGGTGGGGCGAATATAAATGTGAAGATTCTCTGAAGCAAAAAAGTTAAGCAAGACCGAAACTATGCGTGATTCTCCTTGTACACGTTTCATATCAAGTCCCGTTTACTAGGATATGAACTGAAACTTCTACTACCACAAAGTAAACAAAGTCTTGAATAACTAACAGGAACACGAAAACTGAATGTAAAGTAGAAACGATACCATAACAAACGACTCGTGATGAGTCAATGTCAATACATAATTTTGTGGTTATGTTACTGTTAATAAATAATAATTGAGAAGTAAACCTTTATTCTCGTTAGTACATTGGTACTTTCTTTGTTCTTCTTCTTTGTTCTTTGGTCTGGTTGTTTATTGACATCTGTCTCCATGACGACCAAAGCTTGCATGATTACTCCACATCCTTCCACAAATGAAAAGGTTGAACAGAAACAAATAAAAAAATACAACTAAAAATCAAATCAGGACAATAAAAACAAAATAAGGACAACATGAAAGCAGATTATTCGAACTGAATCATTCATTATTAATTAATAAATTTTACTGAACATCAATTTAGCTCGAAATATCATCATCAAATCTGACAAATTTCCTAATCGTTCTAGATACTCTTCCTCCAGATCTTCCGGAGCCCTCAGAGCTTCCATCAGATGGTTTACCAAAATCGAAAGATAAGTTTTTAAGTAGTTTTTTCTTTCTTCTTAATATTTTTCCTGAGTCATCGTCTACTATATATGATCTTGGACTTTGATGTTCACCAATCACTGTTCCGGGTTCCCATTTTCCATCTTTCCCAATAACGATTTTATCACATTCTTTCACCTTGGGCAAATTCCTAATCCCTTTCTTGTCATAATAGTACTTCTGAACATGTTGATTTTTCATCAGTTTCCTTCTGACTTCCTCGGTGTTTACCCCTTCCTGTTTCAACAACCTGGAATGAACTTATCCCGTAATCTTCGGTGATTGAGAAGTTGGCTAGGCGGAAGTCATATAGATACAATTCACAGTATATGAAATTAGCTCGTCATTCTTCCATATTCATCAACCCCGGATGCGAATAAAGGGGTATTATAAGTTGAAAGTATGTACCAGTGTATCTGTCTGTGGCAATCGTAGCTCCCAAACGGATCAACCGATTTCGATTCATTTTTTTTTGTTGGAAAGGTGACTTGATCAAGAGTGTTCTTAGCTATGATTCAAAAAAATATGTTCAGGCGTTCGAGGATAATCAACTCTTTTCTAGTTGATGAAGGGATGTGAGAAACTTCCACAGGTCTGATCGATTAGAGATTTGGTATCCTCTTACTTCAATGATATTGCAAGATTGTAACCTTGACCTGATGCTGCAGCATCACCTGGAATCTTCAGGATACCCAACTTCTAGCAGTGGTATTATCGTGTTTGGGCTCATTGGAATGGTCTCAATGGAAAGGTTATAGATAGATGGCGATCAGGGTTTGATGAGGGAGCAGGAAAGAGAAATGAGCATAAATTGGTGAGGGATTCTGAGCGACTTCCACTCGCTCAATCGATATGAAATTTTGTTATACGATGTACTACCGTTCGTAGCGACTAAGTGTATGAATGTGTAAAGTAAATGGAAGAATGCATTACCAAAATCTTGCAACTGTAATAATATTTATGAAAATAAAACTATTGTCAGAATACAAAGATTTCGACAAAGCAAGATCTCGTGTCGCAATTTCGTGTTTCGTTCCGGAAAATATTTGTGTGAATGATGGGGATAGATTGTCTACTGTTACATAAAATTTGAAAAGCATGAAGTGAAACTTGAATAAAAAATTGGAAAACCCCATTAAACAAAAAAAAGTTAGAAAAAATATATGTATTGGGCCATTAAATTTGATATAAGTGGTAATATTTTGATCCAAGCCTCATCGCGTCGCGTTGGGGGACTGCTGAGTGAATGTAATTGAAATAAAGAAAGAATGCAACTAAAACTGATGATAAAGTATGAAATTTTAATACAAGTAAACTACCTAGGCAACGTGAATACATATCAATAAAATAATATCAAGTAGTTGGGTTCAAGTCTTAATTAATATACTCTAAAAAATACGCTAAATAGGCACAACCGTAAACGACGTCTGACTTTGCGGTCAAAATATCACTACTTCATTCGGAATATACATCCTCAATTATGTTCAATTTTATAAAAACTTTCGATACCGTTCGACACCATACACTACTAAATCGAGTGGTGTTTGTGAAAACTCACTTCAACTCTTCCGCTCTTACCTCACAGATCGTTTGCAAAGTGTGATAATGGGAGCTAAAATAAATGTGTCATCTGGTGTACCACTGGGTTCAGTCTTAGGGCTGCTTCTCTTCTCAATCTATAGAAGCCAGTTCGGAAACTTCATTAGGCATTGTTAGCGACACAGGTACGCTTATGATATTCAACTTTTCTACAAGTTCCCTTCAGATGATCTGAATAACGCATCAGTTTCTCTGAATAATGATTAGAACAACATTGCATTGCTAGTCAGCTTTCTCTGATGTTGAATGCAAAAAAATCTGTAGCCTTGGTATTCGGTATAAAGTTCAATCAAACATTTGCGAAAAGTATCCTCCACATGATCATTAATAACGACGTTATTGGGATTTCTGATAATGCAAAAAGTCTGGGCTTGATTTTAGATGACTCTTTGTGATTCCACGAGTATGTCGAACGTGGAGCTCTGAGACTATTTTTGCCTCAAAGACGTTACTTACCCATACCCACAGAAAAAGTTTTACGCGAAACTCTAGTTTTCTCACAATTCAATTATTATTCCTCCATCTACAGCTTTTGTAACGATGAAGATACTGCAGTTCCCACATGTTTCCCCTCTGTGTTTTGAAATAGAAATACAAGAACTCACACTTCAAAGGAGTTTTTGTGAATTCATGATAGAGTTATGAACTAATGTTCCTTTTTGTGATGGGTAAGAGCTTCTCATAGGAAAAAACTCATGAAAAAAAATTGCCGGAAAGTCATCATCAATACCTGTGAAATTCATCATTTTAGTTTTCCCATAGTTTTTGTCATCAAAAGAATTCATACCTGATGTAAATATAGAAACTCGTGTCAAATCAGTATTATAATAATTTTACTCGATATCTATAACTGTAGGATTTACAACCGAAATGTACAACGTGTGCAGAACTTTTTCAAATCAAATCAAATATATTACGAAGTTTGGTAAATACAAATGTGATAAAAAGAAATTGAATTGGTTGAATATGCATGAGATATAGTTTGGAATTACCTGTATCACGAGAACTATAGTAGCTATAGTAGCTTGTGTTGTGGAACTCGAATTTAAGATATGAAGATTTGTTATAGGTACTTACAATTCTATATAGTTTAAAATATAACATAAAAAAAACTTCTTTCCCATTCACATGTTTATGAATTCATAATTTTTATGAAGTTTTGGAAGTTGTAGTTTATGAAGGTTTTAAGTTCAAGGTTTTAAGTTTCAAGATATTTTAGTGGCTTTCAATGAGAGAAAGATTCAGGTTCCTTGCCTTGTTTCTGTTTCACGAAATTCCATTGTATAAAAGCTCGACTTACCTCTATGCGAAATGAAAGAACAGAAGCGATATCCACAATATTAACATCGGGAATAAAAAATTACTGACATGTCCTGCGCACAGAACATCCCTCTTTGAAAGAAGCTTCCAGTGTAATGTGTATAGATTATACAATGCGATACCTCTTGAATCAAAACAAAGAAATATGATCAAATTGAAAAAAGAACTCAAATAGTATATTGTACAACGAGCACGGAATGACATACATCTCCTACGAGTATGAAAGTTTTCAGCACGAGCTGCAAGCGAGTAGGAAATGGTCATTCCGTGCGAGTTTTACACTATACTTTTTCAACGACTGTTATAATATACAGTGTAAGTAAAAAACAACAAACATAAGAAATGTACTTTTATTAATTAATTGAAAAAAATAACGTAGTAGGTAAATGTGTTAAGCACCTACTACAATAATCACGAGACAATATCTTCCCATTTGTTATCAACAATATTCAATGTTACATTAGTACAATTATTAAAAACTAATTTTGGGGAAATAGAATCCGTTTTTTTAAGGAAAAAGTTGACATTATTAACATTTTCTGTAACTGATGTCGATGGTAGGTCTAACAACTTATCGATCGACCCTAATATTTTATTGGCTATGTTATTTCGACTAATCAGGGACTCTTCGATGTAACCCTCAGCTACTGTTGTAGAGCGCCAGCCACCATGCCGTTTTAATGTCGTTATATCTTCGCCACTATCTATCAATATTGTAGCTGAAGATCGGCGGAAATAGTGGCCGGTGTAAAACTCAGGATTCGGAAGTTTTAAGTATGAAGCAATTTGTTTTTCCATATTTCCTATTTTATTTATTCCAATGTTTTGGACAGTGCATTTTCCTTTCTGATAATTTATAAAAGCATAAGCATCGTTGACATTACTTGGTCGCGGATTCCAAAATTTTTTCACATATTCTCCCGTTACAGTAAATTTTCGAGAAGTTTTTGTTTTATTGTTTTAGTGTTCGGAATGTGGAACAAAACTGCGCCACCTAAATCTTCAAAATCGTGAATTTTCATTTTGTACATCTCATCTCTCTTACAAGCACCCATAATTCCCATGAAAAGTACAACCTGCAATAAAAAAAATTGAACAAATTATAATTAATTAACTGATTGTTGTGGAACTTACTTTTGCTACAAGGTATTCGTTGTCTGGGGCTTCTTTGATGAACGTATCAATCTCCTTCGTTGTGAAAACTTTGGATTTTTTTGCTTTGTATCCATCCGATTTCCGCTTCAGAAATGCTCTCAATTTGGAATATTTACTGATATCCACGCCATTATTGATCTGAGCATCGTTTTTAACATGCTATAGTGTGCCCATAAAGCGGAAGATTTAAATTTATGTGATATATTTCCAAAGTAAGCCATCAGAACATTCTCTGAACGAGAACTAGATTTCTGTTCTTTGCACCAGTCCATGAATAGGGTATACGAAACTGTGTATTTTTCTTTAGATTTTTCAGGCACTATATTTGATGAAGCGTTATTTGCTGCCTCCATAACACTTCTTTCACTGTCACCACTTTCCATGCTGAACTAACTTCGAAATAGTTTTATAATATCGTTCTGTCAAAGAAATATTGAATTGTCACTTATGTTTGTGATTATATTGTCTGTATGGTTACGGCATTGTTACCTGGTTACGGCGTCTTTTGTTTTATTTACTCCACGCCTCTTTTGTCGTGACGAAGATTGCGAAAATTTACCCGTGCGTTTTTCATACATTGTGCACTAGTTGCCGAGCAACTAGTGCTTAATGAAAAGGAGTATTATAATGAACTACATTTAGAAATCATCATTGAACATACAATGAAGGTATTTTGTGACAGTCGTAGAAAAACACATTTACTGAACAATTGCCACTAATTATACTCATTTTCTACATTTTTCACTTTTTATTTCTTTTTTCTCTCTTCTTTGAGCATGATTAAACGGTTGATTGTTAAATAAGGAAATAACAAGTGACCCAAAAAGTTGAGGTTTAGATTAGATAGGCTCAGGTTAGATTTGCAGAATAATATAAAACTTTGATACAAGGGTTAACTGGTAGATCACCACTTGGTGAACTTCCCATTTAGATTTCCGCTCCATCTTTATTTTAATATTTTGTATAATTGTCATTCGTCAATGTACTTGGAATGTGGAACTAAGGACATTTATTATTATTATTATCATATTAAACTTGAAGGGCTTATATATATATATATATATATATATATATATATATATATATATATATTTCTTTTAGTTTTTAGAGGTTTATTAAAATTTTAATTTTTTAACGTGGTACAATGACTACTAAAACAAGATAGCGAACATAATTGCCTGTTTGATGGAAAATTTGGCTTTCTCTTGGCGCATGAGCAATATATCATTTGCTTCCGATTTTGTAAATAGATGTTCGGTTGTTTTGACTTCACATATGCTATCCTTATTATCAATATTCGTGGTTAATTATTGTATGGAATTCCTTCAATACAGTCACATAGTGTCAAAATAACTAGACTCATATGGTAACTCATTGAATAAACATCCAAAGTGAGACTGAATACCAAGTTCTTCACCAATCAGTTTAGAGATTGACGGTATCGCTACGCCAACTGAGACTTTGGCATCATTTTGAATCTTCCTTCATTATTCCATTTCTGAAATGATGACGAGTAAACAAATGTATTTAGATAAGTTGCCCAATTTACGCCTAATGAAATTGGTTAACACAACTACAGAACTCAGAAAGTCAAAAGTCATTTATCCCCTCCGTAGCAACCGTTTCGCCATATCCCTCCCGAATCGTTAAAATTACGATCCACTGACAGATAAATTAATGTCATTGTCTTCGGAAGTCACTCGACTCCTCACACGTCCTTACATTTCTCTTTTTACCCAGATGTGTGTGATTTAATCTTGTTTTCCGTCACCCTGCAAGGGTATTTCACTCTGGGGACTCGGCAAAAACACAAGCTGTTCAGGAAACTCGATAAACCATAGCTTCGAAAACATGCAAAACAGTTAACGGGCGCCTCTTCTTCAGGACGTTTCATTAAGGATTTCAACAAAGACAAGTTTTCCTAAATGTTCGCAATGTTCGCAATGAGATGTATGTAATGGGATAATTTTTTATCAATATTTAAGGTATCACTTAAACTCAATCCATAGATTGCATTTTTTTTCAAAAAATACCTTCAATACTTCTTTATTCCATACAATCAATGATATTGAACAACTATGGCTCCAGGTGACTATAGGTAAAGAAATAAAATAATTAATAAATAACCTTCTTAAAGACAAGCTTATATTTAAATGCGCTAAAAATTAAAAAATAATTGCCTGGGATGTGTGACGTAGGTTATTCCGTGAGTTATAGATTCGAAAGCTTGTCTTTAAAACGGGTTTTTATTAATTATTTTATTTTGTGCTTTTTAGTACACCTTAATCTATGCATTTTTAACCGACGAAATCAAAAAGGAGGAGGTTCTATAGTCGACGCATATTTTTTTTTGATAAAGCATCCTTATTGAAAGGCCCTTTTTCTGTAAGTTCTTCAATGAGAAGTGAAAATTAGCTCATCCGCCATCTTGGAGTTGCCATCTTCCATTTATAAATTTCAACTAAAAATCAATAATCTTCGTTTAAATTTATAATATTCGACCCCAAAAACCCCGACATACCAACTTTGAATCGAATCGGACCATAATTACAAAACTCGTCCGCCATCTTGAATTATTGAATTTTGATGAAAAATTCATAATCTCCGACCCCGAAAACACTCACATACCAATTTTGAATAGAATCGGAGCATTAACACAAATAATAACTCATTAATATAAAATTTTAAAACTAAAAACTTGAGAGGTGTCAAGGGACACCCGGATGGAACGAAGTTCCTTTCGAATAATTAGTGAAGGAATTGTATTTTTTTTTTTAAGTTATAATAATTTTTTTTATTATTAACAAATATAATGTAATATAAACTTAATCAGTAGGCTCAATTTTAGTAATAATTGGCTTGTGGTGATTGAAGTAGAAAACATTAGTTTGGGATTCTATTTTATTTAAATGTCTTGAAAAAACTGCATCGATGGTAGTATTATATTTTGTTGTTGATTCTGCTGGATTATTGTTTATTCTTAAATCAAATTCTTCCTCTAGAAACTGTAGCAATGGTTTTGATTTTTCATTACTGAAGTTGATGTTAAAATCACCGGCCAAAATGAGTGGAAGTTTATCTAAATTTTTGTTGTATCTGCTAAGCGTTCGAAATACATCTTTAGAATACTCTAGCAGTGCTCGATGAACGAACTCCTGAATCTCTATTGATTTGTTATTTGGTGAGACATATATGACTGCCATGATCAAGGTAACGCCGTTTTCCCTTACACACTCTGCTGCACATAAATCTGCAACACTTGTACGTCTTACGTGCAAGATTGGTCGTATCATTTGTGTTGTGATATATCGCAACTCCATCGCGACACCACACTGTTCAATGCGAAATAGAAAGACGAAACGAAAATACCTGGCTTGCTTTCTATGAGTGAGAGAGAGAGAGAGACAGAGAAACACGCGCACGCCGCACGGCTCACAACTATGGCAGAAAGTGTCGTTACAACTTTTTGTCTTAATTTTTTCCGTCCAGCCCCCTTTCGCAACGCGCGATAAGGAACTTCGTTCCGATAGATAAATTGAATTTATTTCTTGAGTAATTAGATATATTTGAAAACAATTAACATCTTTGGCCATCCTGGAGCCGCTATTTTTATTTTATGAATTTTGAAGAAAAATTCATAATTTTCGACCCTGGAAACCCCCACATAACAATTTCGAATGGAATCGGACCATCGGTGACAAACGAGTTGGAGAAGGCCGAATTGTTTGGCGGTTACTTCAGCGACGTTCACAAAATAGAGCCAGACAGCATAGAGCATCATAGACACATTAACAACTTGGTGAACAACTTTAGAGAAAGTCCATCGGTGAGGTTGGCACCCCCGGAACTCCAAAAAGCTATAACAAGCTATGAGGAGGTGCGAAGGGTGATCAACCAGTTGCCGAGGAATAAAGCACCAGGCCTTGACAAGTTGGATGCAAGCCTACTCAAGAACCTCCCGAGGAAAGCCCTGGTCCAGCTTATTTACATAATAAAGGCAATCATAAAGTGGCAACACTATCCAGATTGTTTGAAAAAAGCAGAAATAATCCCGCTTTTGAAACCGGGAAAGAATAAAAATAAAGTAGAGAGCTATAGACCAATATCTCTACTAAGTGTAATCGCTAAAGTGGTGGACAAGATCCTTCTGAATCGTGTTGTTGACTTTGAGGAGAGGCAGAAAGTCATCCCGCCTGAACAATTCGGGTTCAGGAGAGGTCATTCTACAACCTCGCCAGTAGCCCGAGTTGTTCACGGGGTGAAAGAAGCATTCCACAGGGACCACAACACGGTCATGGTCCTGCTGGACACCCAAAAAGCGTTTGACACCGTTTGGACAGCGGGGTTGATCGCCAAAATGATAGAGGCAGGCATGCCTTTGTATCTGGTAAAGATCTTAGATTCCTATTTGTCGGAGCGGACTTTTAGGGTTAATGTCAATGGAGTCAGCTCGCGAGATTATGCAATCGGAGCGGGGGTCCCACAGGGGTCTTCGCTGTCACCGATCTTATACTCTCTGTATACCAGTGACTTTCCGACCTTCGCTAGAACGAGTACGGCTATGTTTGCGGACGATACCGCAATCTACGCCCACTCGTTCCAAAGCGAAGTGGCTGCTAGGCAGCTCCAGATACATCTGGATCGGTTGGTCACACCATATTTGGAGAAAAATAAGATTAACTTAAATCCCAATAAAACGGAGCTCGTTAACTTCACGAGGAAAAGAACTAACGTGAAGATCCTCGGGAATATAATGATTGAAAATAACAAAGTGACGGAGAAACCCACTGTTAGATACCTGGGAGTGCAATTGGACAGTCGGATGTACTTGCACAATCATATAGCATTGGCATAACAGAGGGGGGCGGCCGCAATTAAGCGTACGTACCCCCTCATTGCACGTAATTCCAAGCTATCGACTGATAATAAATTAAGAATTTATAAGCAAATAATTAGACCAACCATGACATACGCCTGTCCAATATTCTGCAGCCTGCCAAAAACCCAAATATCGAGGTTAGAGAGGTTGCAGAACAAGGCC
Source organism: Gonioctena quinquepunctata (assembly GCA_018342105.1). NCBI lineage: Eukaryota > Metazoa > Arthropoda > Insecta > Coleoptera > Chrysomelidae > Gonioctena > Gonioctena quinquepunctata. The sequence continues at coordinate 101,396 of JAFIRS010001532.1, forward strand.
CTTCGCATAGTTACGAACAGTAACAGATACATTCGGTTGGATGATCTGCGGGAGCTGGCGAAAGTTGAAACGATTGACTCATACATCAATAAAATATCAGATAAATTCTATCGATTTCACATTCCCAAAAGTCCGCTTACGGCAAATATAACGAATATAAGAGAAGGAATTCCCAGGACACATGGGGTAATTTTTGAAAAACTAGAACTCTATCGCGAGCCATTGTAAAACTAGTAAAATTCTATAAGGTCGGAAATCCGGCCTGCATGAATTAATACCCAAAAATGGCCTAGGTCAAGTACCTAAGCCACGCCCATCAAAGTGGGTAAAAGGAAGGTTCGTAAGCCGGTTTTTTTTATCAATTTATTTTCCGGATAGCTTGACGAGTTGAAAAGTAAGAAAGTATAATTAAAACATTTTGAATTTCGGAACTCCATCTTCAACGATAATAGGTGCATAAGCGAAAGCAGGAGGCATCGTTAAAACTCGTAATTTCTAGGAAAAACTATAGCGAATATGGAAAAAAGGCTACCTGTTAAAACCAACAGGGGCCACCCCTTCGCCCCTTCGGGAGGGCAAGCTGGTGGCTTACATTTCCCCGAACATAAAGCCGCAACACATCCCTCCTCAACCCTTTCCCCCCACAACATCCAGGAAGAGGAGCAGAGATTGTTTTATTGTACATATTAGTTAAGTTTTAAGATATCATGTAAATATAAAAAGAATAAATGTTATTGGATTGGATTGGATTGGACCATAAACCTAAATCTCGTCCGTCATCTTGGAGCGCCATTTATTTTTCTCTATAACAAAAATTCCATGTGCTGCCATTTCAATTTTATGAATTTTGACAAAAAAATCATTATATCCGACGCCGAAAACCCCCACATACAAATTTTGAATAGAATCGGACCATAATCACAAAACTCCTGCGCCAGAAATCCTCCGCCATCTTCAATTCATGAATTTCGACGAAAAATTAACAATTTCCGTCCCCGAAAACCCCCACATACCAATTTTGAATCGGATCGTAGCATAATCACAAAACTCGTTGGCCATCTTGGAGCCGCTATTTTGTTTTTTTCCCTGACAAAAAATTATTATTGCATTGTCACCAGAACTATGGACACCTGCCAAATTTCAGCTCAATCGGATGTCAGCAAGTGCTCCAAAAATAGATTACAAATTCTGAACGGGAAAGAATGAAAGAATGACGAACGAAGCAAGTTAATTGAAAGCTTGTAAAAATAGCTCTCGGGGTGATTACCGGCCTCCTTCTCTTGATAAGAATGAATTCCTATCCGAACTCGAAGATGCCCTCAGTTTAGTATCGATCGCCCATCCCATTGTGATTTGCACAGGGGATCTTAATGTAAATTTACTTGACCTTGATCATACACATGCACGCAACTTGCTGTCATTATTCGACATGTTCCAACTCTCTAAAATCATTGATATGCCTACTAGAATTGGCTTCAATAACTCTTCACTCATCGACCTCATATCATTATGGGATTCCCATTGAGTAGTAGATAAAGGTACGTCAGACGTTGACTTTTCTGATCATCACCAAATTTTTTGCCAACTAAAGGTTAATAATGAAATATGAAAATGAATCAGTTATGGATGCATTTGCAAAATATTTTGAAAGTGTCTATCTTCCCCCGAGCAATGACAATATTAACATTAACTCATGCAATAACCCCAGCCAGTACCTTAACATCACCTCCATCACCCGAGCTCAGATCCTAATGGCGGGAAATAAATTGAAAAACAAATTAACATGCGGTCCGGACCATATCCCAGCTAAGCTTGTAAAAGATCACATAGAACTATTTGTCACCCCGCTTTTATTTCTCTTCAATATGATCATAAAAACCAAACAATTTCCAAACCTATGGAAAATTGCTAGCATCTGTCCGATATTTAAATCCGGAGTGGCTAACGAAGTATCAAACTACAGACCCTTGGTAATTATATCAGTCTTCTCAAAATTAATCGAGATTATACTCTCGGAGATGATATACGAACACGTTCGTCGGTCGATTTCGGAATTTCTGCACGGATTTGTCAAATGTCGGAGCACTGCAACAAACCTGTGCACATTCACTCAATTCGTTTCTAGTGCACTCGATACCAAAAAACAGGTTGACGTAATCTACACAGATTTCAGCAAAGCCTTCGACCGTGTGTCGCATCAACAGGTGGTAAAAAAAAGTTTCCAACTTTTGGAATATCACAATCAATTAGAGAATTACTGAATTCATATTTGGTGGATAGGGGTTTATTCGTTGAAAACGAGGGCGTGAAATCGTATACTTTTTTAGCAACTTCAGGGGTTCCCCAAGGATCGAATTTAGGTCCACTGTTATTCCTCCTATTTGTTAATGATGTCTGCTCGTCTATACAATCACACAAATTACTATACGCGGATGACATGAATATATTCAGAATTATTGATGATGAATCGGATTGCATATCTCTACAAAATGATATCAATGCACTCAATAATTGGTGTGCAGAAAACAAATTAACTCTCAATGAAGGAAAGTGCAAGGTCATGACGTACACCAGAAGAACGAATTCAATAGATTATTTGTATACAACCTCTAATAGGCGTCTTTCCCATGTCACCCAGTTCAAAGTCCTAGGAATATTGTTCGACAGCAAACTAACATTTTCATTTCACATTGATACTATCGTATCTAAGTCAACCAAATTGCTGGGATTTCTGATGCGCACTTGCAGAGATATAAAATCGCAAGATGCTCTAAAAGCTGTTCATAATTCCCTTGTGAAGAGTAAACTCAGTTATTGTAGTTCTGTGTGGAATCCGAACCATGAGAGATTCATCGCTGCCATTGAAAGAGTACAGAAAAAATTTCTCAGTTATTGTTTTATGAAAAAACACGGAGTCTATCCGGCAAAAGGTTACGATTATGACCTCCTCCTCAATGAGTTCAAGTTTGAGTCACTTTGCAAAATTAGGAAAATTAGAGATCTCACATTCATTTATAAAATCATTCACAACCTCATTGACTCCAATACTCTATTGTCATTCATTAATTTCAATGTACCACGTTTGACGTCTAGATCTAATTTGACATTTCACTCAAATGTACCAAACTCTTTTCACCATTTTCACTCTCCCATTAACACAATGTGTAGACAAGCTAATGATTTATGTAATGTAGACATATTTTTCTTGAACATCAATCAATTCATAAGGCACCTACATGTGACTTTACCTAATTGATTAACTAACTTACCATTAGTATAAATTGTGTACTTCCTGTAAATGGGTTCAACCTGCTGGATGTAGAATAAATAGATAAATGAATAAATAAATAAATGAAAATACTAGGGGACACAAAATAATATCCTACCGCAATTACAAGAATTTCAATTATGATTCATTTAACTATGATTTATATCGGATACATTCCTTCAGTATGTACGAAACGAATAATATAGATGATAGAGAGAAAATTTTCAATGATAATCTTACAAAACTTTTTGATATTTACGCCCGAGATGCAAATCGTATCCTATTTCGAGAACACGCTCATTTAACCTCCTATTCAATCCGGCTTTAGGAAGGGATTCAGCTGCACTACGCCACTACTAGATGTATTCGATGATATTCTGGAAAAAGGATATCAGGAAAAATGGAGCATAACAATGATGGCAGACTACTGTTGGATGCTCCAAAGAGACATTCCAGATGTAGCATCTGGAACGTCTCTCTGGGGCATGATATACACAAGCGTATTTGTATCAAGAGGAGTTTTACAGGAAAGAACAAACGATTTTATTGTATTTTATCGAGCTCATTTCAATTCAAAAATGATTTTCATGTAGAATTTGTAAGTGAAAAGTATTTTCCAAGTCTGTTCTAATTTTTTTAAGTATTGGCATATTCAACATAGTTAACTGAATTGTCAGAAAATCTGATGTCCTATGAAAAGACGGAGGTCATTTTCAGATTCAGCGTACAGAAAAATATAAAGGACATGTGGAATAACCGGAAGAGCTCTCAAAAAATTGTTTAATGCATACCTGTGTTATTTTTCGAAGTACGGTGGCTCAGTATAATTCGATGGGAGTTTTATCCTAAAATGTAAAAATTTTAAAGATCAATATTTCACTTCGGATGGTTTGGTTAGGATTGGGATCAATATTATCAATGAACTCATCATCAGGGCTCTGTAACCTGATCCCAACCAAACCATTTGAGGAACATATTTGTAGATAACCTAACTTACCATATTCTTTATTATAATTCAGGTTTGTAAACAAGCATATGTAGACTCTCATGGTCGTTGTATTATTGAAGAGCCACGGCAGTTTGAAAAAAAATGTTATTTTGAATGAATGGCATTAATTTGTATTACCAAACATTGTCCTGTCTCAGGAATCCTCTGAAATTGCATGAGCCGATGAGATAATAACACCCCCAGATTGCAGGAAAAATCGTTCAAATGAATGTTGTGCAGCTCTAGTAATGGACCTTCAGTCTGTTTCACTTTTCATGGAAATACCCCCATATCTTCTGTAATTATTGGAGTAGGATACCCCAAGAAACTCCTAGGTGGAGTATTTAAACAACTCCAGAGACCCAAGATATCTGAAGAGCAACAACAAAACACAGTGATCTACCTTCCGTACATCAGAGGTGTCTCCGAGAAGATCAGAAGGATCGGAAACAAGTTCAACATCAAGAGCTGCTTACAATCCGGCAGGACTTCACGGAGTTTTCTTACTAAGACGAAACCTGACAACAGAACTGGAACCAGAAAGTGTTGTATTTATGCACTTCTATGTGAATGCGTATTTCCCTACAGTAGAGAGACGACGCAAGTGTTCTACATCGAAAGGAGCATTTGTTCAAACGAAAGTTCGAAGGGATCGCCTACATCGAAGCCAATAGATAGATAGATAGATAGATAGATTTTATTGACTACGTGACACATATATAAAATACATTTGTAGTAAGTCGGGCGAGGTAGATAAAATTAAAATTATAATTAAAATTGAAATTCAAATTATCTGCCGTAATGAAATGGAATGATTTAAATTCAAACAACATATAAGAGTAATTTCAAACAGTAGACAGATTCATAGGACAGATTTACAATACTAAAAATAAATAAACATTGATGGAGTCATAAAACACCCATGGATAGCACTGTGACGAGCGGTTAAGTATCGAATATCTTTGATTCCATGAACTCCTTCATGGAATAGAAACAACTTTCGAGGAGAGCCTTATTGATTGTATATTTGAATTTGATTATGTTCATATTCTTGACTTCAGAAGGCAATTTATTGTACAGTTTTATGTCTAGTGAATTACGTGCCGATGTGGTTAGTCTATATCTCGGATTAACTATTTTACTGCAATTTCTAGTATTATAAGAATGATTATCAGAATTAATAGCATAAGTTGTTGGGTTTTTATGAATATCCAGGAGAGAATGAAAAATGTGAATAGAGGGTAGAGGCATTATTCTCAGATCCCGAAATATTGGGCGACACGAGTCTCTAAAACCTGCCCTGGCAACAATTCTTACAGCCTTTTTTTGTAGAACGAATACCTGATTAGAGTAACTTGAGTTGCCCCATAGTACAGTTCCATATGTGATATGTGAGTGACAGAGAGAGAAATATGAGATTTTGAGTATATCTGGTCTTAGAACTTTTGCGAGACGTCTAAGGAGAAATAATTGACTAGAGAGTTTTTTACAAAGTTTCTCAATGCGGCAAGACCATATCAATGTTTCATCCAAAGTAATGCCCAAGAAATTTACAATAGACCCTTCATTCAGTGAGGAATTTGTCGAAAATGTGATGGATTGTGTTTTACAACGATTTTGTTTGAAATGATTGGGGACCAGCCATTGTTCAATTTTAGTGTCAGACACTTCCATTTGGTACTTAAACTCATCGTGATTTGGGTTAGCCCCATAAAAGGTTGCATCGTCTGCAAACAGTACACAGTTCAATGGATTCATATAATCAAAGATATCATTGATGTATATAATGAACAGAAGCGGACCTAACACCGAACCCTGTGGTACACCGTGTTTAACTGTTGAGCTTACTGAATGGGCTTCTTTCAAAAAGACTGATTGTGATCTGTTGAAGAGGTAAGATTTGAAGAAATCATTTGCTACCCCCCTAATGCCATAATATTCGAGTTTGTCAAGGAGGGTACTGTGTGAAATACAGTCAAAGGCCTTGCTCAGGTCACGCATGGTAACTGCCGTGTGCTTACCCTGTTCAAGACCCTCGAGTATGTCATTAATTAATTTGGCAGTAGCCCTGAATCCAAATTGATTGTTATGAAGTAGGTTGAATTTCTCAAAATATTTAGATAGTGATTTTTTGACTATTATTTCCACAATTTCATCTATTTTGAGGAAGATTCACATTGCCTTTTTTGAAGATCGGGATCAGCTTACTCGTTTTCAAATTATTTGGGAATATACCCTGACCAAAGCAAAGGTTTACCAGACATGCGAGTGGTTTTGCAAGAATATCACCCACATGTTTCATCATCTGGGTGTTCAGATCATATATATCACAATAATTACTATTTTTGAGTTCAATAACGCCTTCAGTAAACCAAGCGTTGAGATCGAGAACGTACGAAAACCACCAATTGCTCTTTCTGGCGAACAGCAGAGACCCGAAACTTCACGCACCACCACACCGCGCTAAATCACACGCACCATTGCACTGACAGTCATATAAATAAGTAAGTAGCACCTAAGCTTGTCAGTATTAATCTTGTCAGAATTCACCTGAAGATGATTGCAGATACGTCGTGAAAACCTTTCGATTCCATCAAGACGATGGACGACTGAAACGAGAGTAATCAATTTCGAACCTTTCTTGCACCCTAATATTATTTTTAGCAAAAGTCGTTTCATCCATTGCCCCTGGCGCGCAGTGTATTTTACTCAGGTCAACCCTAGAAGAGATTTAGACTCATCCTCGGTATATCTAACGAGAATTTCAGAATTCTACTCCAATAATTACGGAAGATACGGGGGTGTTTCCATGAGAATTGAGACAAATTTTGATTTTTCGGAATTGAAATTTTTCTATCGAAAATGTGGATTGTTACTGAAGTTGTTCTCCTGATCAGGAATCCGTTAGAATTTTGAGCCTATCTTGCCCCCTTATATTATTTTTCGCAAAAATCGGTGTATCCATCGCCCCTGGCGCGCAGTGTATGTCACTCAGGTTAACCAAAGACGAGATTAAGACTCATTCTCGGTATATCTAACAAATTTCAGAATTCTACTCCAATAATACCCGAAGATACGGGGGTGTTTCCATGAGAAGTGAGACACACTGTACAGTTTTCCACCATTGCTATCAAAATGAGAGATTGATAATTTTTTCAATATCCCTATAGCCGCCATTCGAAACTACTCAACCCATTCTGCTCATATTTGAATTCAACCGGGATATTGATGGTTAGAATTTTTGAGCCAAATTTTGCTCCATTCAGTTGTAAAGTAAGCCCTATTTTCAGGTCCAGAAATATCATAGGGTGCTGCTAATTACGTGTGGATAATAATGATTATTTTTCCGACCCAAATATCGACCAATAGAATTGCACCATTCGACGTCACGTGGTACAACCTACATGGTATTATACTGATAATTTTTTGAAAATTTTCTCTGGTAGTTGCTATATATAAAAAACAAAACATGATCCAGTCAAATTAACCACACTTCAAACTGACAGGTTGAATTCAATTGTGACAATTGGAGATTTTGCATGAAAATGAGTCGATTTGGAGTTTGTTCTCTGTCCACCATCGATAAAAAGTCAAAGGAAATGTTCCCATTAATACGGAGAAGGCAAAAAAACAGTTTGGAACCAATTTACTACTTTTTGGGACGGAAAAATAATCCCCGAATACCACGAGCTTCAAAATTATCTGGCATTTCCCTCAAGGTTCCTGCAACAATAAGTCGTCAAGTTTTCAGGAAAATCACTCGCGCTTCGCGCTCGTGATTTTTTAACCTGAAAAACTTGACTCCTTAATTTGTTTGCAACGAACCTATCGGGAAATACCCGATAATTTTGAAGCTCTTGTGGTATTATAAGTGAGAAAAAACACTGACATTCGGATCAGAATGTGGATGCAGTATGGGAATATAATATTTTGTCGAGAGAAGGCGAGGCAGAACAAGACGAAAATACTTATTTATACAACAAGAATATGAAGCGACACTTCCTTGCACGCCAGAAGTTTACATAACGAGCCGTAGGCGAGTTATGAAACCTCGCAAGTGCAAAAAGAGGCATTTTTTTCGAGTTGTATACCTGATTTTTTCCAATACTTTGGTTTTTACACGCTTTATATTAGCTTCACTTGTGTGTTTGTTTGTTTGTTTGTTTGTTTGTAATCGACTCCCTTGGGCGCGATTTTGATCCACATCCAGACGTCCGAATGATTTGAAATTTGGCAGGTGTACATAATTCCGGTGACAATGCATTAAGAAATTTTTGTGTGAAGAAAAAGCAAAATGGTGGCTCCAATATGGCGTACGAGTTTTGTGGTTATGATCCGATTCGCTTCAAAATTGGTATCCGAGGGTTTTTGTGGTCGGAAATTATGATTCTCTTGTCAAAATTGAAAAATTCAAGATGGCGGCCGAGTTTTGTGATTATGGTCTGATTCTATTCAAAATTGGTATGTGGGGGTTTTTGAGGTTGAGTATTATAATTTTTCTGTTAAAATTGAAAAATTCAAGGTGGCGGCTTTCAAATGGCGGCCGTGTTTTGTGATTATGGTATGATTCTATTCAAAATTGGTATGTGGGAATTTTTGGGGTCGAATATTATGATTCTTTTGTTAAAATTGGAAAATTCAAGATGGCGTCCGTGTTTTGTGATTATGGTCTTATTCTATTCAAAATTGGTATGTGGGGGTTTTTGGAGTCGGAGATTATGATTACCTAATTTGATAAGATAATTCCATTTTTTAATTTGCAAAAAAATTATGAAAATAATAGTTTAAAAAAAACTTAAAAAACACGCTTTCATGGATAAACCACAGTAAAAAGTAGGAAATAAATAATAGTTTAAAAAAACTAAAAAACACACTTCTATAGAAAACCAGACTAAAAAAATGGAAAATAAGAAAAAAAATAAAAATTATTTAAAAAAAGCGTGGGGTGCATGGTATCAATAATTATATAGTACATTACACACCGAGGCGATACCATGCACCCCACGCTTTTTTTTTAAATAAAATAGATAAATTTTTTTCTTATTTTCCATTTTTTTAGTCTGGTTTTCTATAAAAGCGTGTTTTTTAGTTTTTTTAAACTATTATTTATATAATATAAAAATCAAAATACCCTTTATTATTCACGTTCTGGAAGCAAACGTCATTTTTTTTTATTCCAGCAGTGACGGTGACATTAGGCAAAATTATTTCAGTCAATCGCAATACATACCTACCAGGAAAAATCAGAACAAATATAAGGTTGTCAGGGTGCATGGTAACAATTTAAATTATTGAAGTCGCCATTACTGTAAAACAGTAATCAGATAATTTTCGTAAATTTATGAAATATCGCTTTAATTATGGATGAAGAAAGTGATTCAAGTGATACATCTGATATTCCAGCGGATGCGATTAAGTCAACGGAAGCAGTTAGCTCAGAACTCCTACCAGTAAAGTCCAGACTACTATACGAAAAAAAGTATGATGCATTTGATAGATGACGGGTTGGAATTTCAATTGTGTCAATTCATCGATTCAATTTCATGCCTATATAAATAAGAACATATTCTCTTAATATTTCATCCCATTCGTAAACCTTGATATTTCTTACATTTTTTTAAAACGAAAACACCCGCAGCGTTTTCTCGTGTACGATCCCCAACACTTGATGTCACATGACAGGCTTTCCCGACTCCTAATTGGCTAAACCCAATCTACCCCCAACTCTGATTTTATGAATGTAATCAAAAGTGACAGCATTTGGAGGATTCTGAAACGATTTTAATATTTCATTCATGAATAGGGTAAGTGATTTCTCTTGTTACTACTCTACTCTTTGGTTGGGCGCTGTTGTAAAGGTCCGTCCATAGTGCACCGCTTCCTGCTTTACCGCGGCAGGCGAACGGCGAAAAAAACTATGAATACTTATTGGGGCGCAAGCCGCTTCCACCTGCTTTCACCGGAATGAATTATTGTTTCTTGTTTTATTCCATGGGAAATATCTGTTGTCAAGAAAATAACCATAACATCCTTCACTGATAACTTCATGATGCCAACTGAACGGACGCATCCGCGAGCGGTACTTTATAGCCACCACCAGCTAGAATCTCGCAGCACAGTATATAGCTAAAGAAACAGTAAGCTCACTTGGCGTCGGCACTTTGATCTTTATGTTCCCGTTTGTACACTGCGCAACTCTGATTTTTATCCCTCGCGCATTCCGCGTGTTACTGTGTTACTAATACTGACATTTTTTGTATACTTCGAAGAGCGATAATCGCGTACAGTCTTTTGCGCATCCTGAATTCTTTCCCTGGAGTGAATGTTACCTTGGAACATGCATTTGGGCCAAGTGAGCTAACTGCTTCTTTAGCTATAAACTGTGCTCGCGGGTTCACTTCGCTTTGTGCAACTGCCGCAGTTTAAGCGGTGGAGCGGGAAGAGGTGCACTATGTACGTACCTTAAGGCCACCGATTGCGACGACCAGTACAGAGGCTAGGGTGACTGAAATCATTTCTTTCTCCCGATAATTATACCCGATGGTCCACGAAAGACGTTTTCACATAAATAAAAACAGCGGTAGTGAAGCGATACTACCCACCCCAAAATTTTTCCTCGGTGGAAGAAAGGATTCACTGTATGCGAACAAGATAATTGTTTTAGAATTCATTCGTCTTTGTTAATTGTTTTTTTTTGAGTATTTCTGGCAATAGCACACCCCCAAGTTTGGGTACCACTAAAAAGCATTTTTAAAGAGCTTTCCAATGATGTGTCACACATAGGGGGTTGTTTTTAATCTGGGTGTTGTTGGGGCGAAGGGAGTGAGAGTATCGAGGTTCGCTCATATGATGATTTTGTTTCCTTACCTCGAAAAGGGTTCGGGGATAATTGTTTAAGAATCCATTCGTCTTTGTTAATTGTTATTTTTTTGAGTATTTTTGGCAATAGCACCCCTACACCCCCAATTTTGGGTTCCACTAAAAAGCATTTCGGAAGAGCTTTCCAATGATGTATCACACATGGGGGATTGCCATTTAATATTTTGATGTGGGGGTTGTTGGGGCGAAGGGGATGGGAGTATTGAGGTTCGCTTATATGCTGTTTTCGTTTCCCCGACCTTGCCTCGATAAGGGTTCAGGCATTTCATGATATATTTTTTGATTTCTGAGAAATTCCCACTGCCAACTTTTGAATTTGATACACTGTATAAAATATTTCGGCAAGTAAGCAAAATATGAATCATTGGTAATTTATTGTAAATATAGACATATCTCCGAAATCGATTGTTACATGAAAATTTTATCCCTCATATCTCAACAATTGGAGTATACAGAATATATAAACTTCAAGGAGTAATAAATTTAAGCGCACTTCTTTTGAATCTCAAACTACCATCACAGTAACAATATTTCCTTAAAGTACCATCCCTCACACAACGACTGACGTCGGCGTACCGGTCGATTCTACTGATACCCCCAAGGAGTTCCAAGGTATTATTTTGCCCCTAAAAAACGCTTCCACTGTCGCTTCAAACATGGCCTTCGGTTCTGACTCGACCATCACCAAGAAGTAACGAACAGTTTCGTTTTGTTCGTTAATATAGAAATCGGACATACCCGCGAAAATAATTTTTTTCATATCATATTTGGCACAACTAGAAGCTTCTCGAAATTTTTATATCAGGTTGTTTATTTCAGCAACAACAAACCGACCAACATGTCTAACTAATGGGGTACCAGGATCTATATACTGGTGGCCATTACACGTACACCAGTGCTGATCGATGGAGGCGTCTTCATCCTGAAATGTGTTAAAAACATCATATGGCGTCGTCAGCCTAGCAGAATTCACCAGAAAGTGGTCATATTTTCCTGGAAATTCTTCCCTCAAAGCTACTGGTAGATAAAAATATATAAAAGGAAGCCTTTCCTCCAACCAACTCGTCATTCTTGCGAATTTGGGAGAAAAATCTAAAACTATTATGTTGAAATTTTCTATGTTAAAATCATCTTTAGCTGTTTACAAGAACATACATATAGGTGATTATCCCAAAGTGAAGGCATTTCTTAAAAGAAAAAGTGCTGGATATAAGCCGAAAAAGGCTAACGTTTTCACGAGAGAAGAGGTAACTAAATTTTTGCTTGATGCCAGGACGAACTTTCCTAAATGACATTACATGATATTGAGGACAAGGATTCCTATATGGATTTGATGAAAATATGAACAGGATGTTCATAAAATCAGATGTGGATTCATCTTTCTATCAATATTCAATTGAGAATGTTTCCCTTCTCAACGATTCTTATATAATTGTTAAAATTCCTGATTCCAAAACGAAAACACAAAGAACATTTTTAGTTCAAAATTACTATGAACACAAATTCAATCCAGCTGAAATTTTCCGTAAGAACATGTCACTGCGTTCCAAGATAGCAGAAAACCCTAGATTTTTTCTTCAGTATAGGAATGGAAAATGTACAGTTAAAGTAGTCGGAATAAATACTCCTAAAAAAAAAATCGAGTCTAATTGCATCATTTCTTGGATTACCTAATACTGCAAAATATAGTGGCCATTTTTTTAGAAGGCTTTTAGTTGGCTTAGGGGCTGATATTTTGAGACTCAACAGAATGCTATGTGGAGCAGTCCGTGGAAGAAAAAGTTAAAATTGGAAACGTTATTTTCAGTGGTGATATCAAGAAAAGTGGAAATGTCGAAGTCAATAATACTTGTAACAATAATACTTGTAACATTATACAAGTAAAATCTTTTGATTTAGTATTACCAAAATCATCGTACAGAATGACAGCAATTGTACTATTAACATTAATCTTGTAAAAAATTATAATGGATGGAATACGATTGTAATATGTTTAATGAAAAACGATTGAAATGAGAATGATGGGTATTGTGTATCAACTGTATTGAAACAACGCGGGGCTGTACTTTTTTGTACGCTGTGTAGTTTTTTGTTGGACCTGTTCAATAATAGCCTACTTTTGACATTCGAAAGTCATCAAAAATGACACGTTTTTGACTTAAATATTGGAAAAAACTAATTTTCTTGTATTATCCTGACAAAAAGGATCTCTATTTATACTTGGGAAATGACGGTTAATAAATTCATCAACCAATAATATATTAATTAAAAATAATATGGATCGAGGCAATATATATCAAAGCCGCATGATCGAAACCATGGGAAAAAAATCACATATTCATGGAAAAAACCAATTTGAATTTATCCTAGAAATATTCCTTGAAAGTAAAATTAGTAGAAAACGTTCATATACTCTTTCGTGATTCAACATTATATTTGAAACATTCAATTTTTTCCAGCTTTCACATTGAAACCGCAAACCGAGCATTTCTGAAGGAAACGTAAATTGCCCATATATTATCCTATGCAGTCAGTTACTGCATTTGAAAACAGTATGAAATATATTCCGTCTGATGGTGACCTACTTTCGCGTACTATGAGCTTGACTGATTTGAATTGGCTGTCCCAATTAAGTGATTCACTCTTTCATTAAATCGAATTAGTATTTTTGCATACGACAATCTAAAATCCAGATCGATTCTGCCTTTTCGAAGCATGGGGAATCAGAGATCTGTTTAGATTTCCATAATCACGATATTTTGTTTGTCAAACAGCAAAAATTCCTTACTTTCGTAGACAATTGGAATAATTTGAAGATATATATATATATATATATATATATATATATATATATATATATATATATATATATATATATATATCTTTATATATATAATTCTACTGTACGTGTGTGACACTGAACTCCTCCTAAACGGCTGGACCGATTTGAATAATTTTTTTTTGTATGCGTTTGGGTGGCGCCCTGCATGGTTTAGATTCTTTAATCAGCCCGGCAGATGGCGCTGCAGTCGGTATCATAAACGGCTGAACCGATTCGAATGAATTTTTTTGTATGCGCCCTGGATGGTTTAGATTCACAAATCATCCCCCTGAATGTTAAGGGTGGTCCACCCCTTGATTTTATTTTTTTTGTCAGTTTTTTTTTTGTGATACAGCATTTAAAAATGCATACAACCCTGAAATTTCACCATTCTACGATCAACCCCTATTTTTTTGGCAAAATTTTATTTTTATTTTGTCATGACTTAAAATAAAAAAAAATCATAATACTTGATTCTCACCCTCGGGATAACATGGAAGCGGGATAACGGGAATAACGGGATAACGGAAAAACGGGATAACGGGATGACAGGATAAAGGGATAAGGGGAAAACGGGATAACGGGATGAAGAAAAAATGGGATAACAGGAAAACGGGATAACTGGATAATTGAATAACTGGTTAACGGGATAATGGAATAACGGAATAACGGAAAAACGGGAAAACGGGATGACAGGATAAGGTAATGACGGGAAAAGGCAATAACGGGATAAATAAAAAACGGGATAACAGGGAAACGGGATAACGGGAATAACGGGATAACGGGATAACGAAAAAACGGTATGACAGAATGAGGGGATAGGGGGGAAACAGGAAAAAGGGATAAAGAAGAAATGGGATAACAGGAAAACGGGTCAACGGAATAACGGGAATAACGGGATATCGAAAAAACGGGATAACGGAATGACAGGATAAGGGGCTAACGGGAAAATGGAATACGGGATAGAGAAAAAAAAGGGTAACAGGAAAATGGGATAACGGGATAACACGAAAACGTGATAACAGGACAACAGGAAGGGAAGGAGTCAAAAGCATAATCTAGATGGAACAACATAAAGAAAAACATAGAAAAAAAGAAATTCTACGCGGACGAGAGTTTTCGGGTTTCAGGTTCCAGGTAACATAGAAATTTGGACGGGACAACGTCTGTCGAGTTCGCTAGTATATATATATATATATATATATATATATATATATATATATATATATATATATATATATATATATGTTGATTGAGTACGTTGACAAACTTCGGGAGGTGATTTTTTGGGAAATTTCAGGACGATAAGTTCATATAAACGGCTTGGTTTTCGAATATTGTTTTATTCAAATAAAATCGAACCCCAGTTTCGTAACAATATCTTAATGGTTCTGTTGTTCTCGTATCATTTTGATTACAATTGAATTGATTGCAAAAATATATTCATTTCTGAAATGAAGTAAAATTTGTTCCTCAGCCTTAAACCGCGATAATTCTTCCAAAGAACAAATAGCTCTTTTCAGTTGAAAAAAATCTGGATTTTCGTCACCTAGGAGTGTCATCCTATGGATTTTCCACCCACTGGTCCTTGTGCAATATGTGAGATACATTCAAATACCGTCAAATCGATTTTCATTTCATTGACGGGATACCTTCGAATTACATGAATACATTCATGCCAATACCATCTCTGAAAAGTTTTCCGAAGAAAACGTTGCGGCATCATCTCAGATGGAATTTTATAGCTCTGAATAGACCACTCCATCGCTTTTGATGGAGCACGTTGGGTTTCTATCTGTCGATGAAAAGGTTTTCAGGAGCCGAATGATTCCTTAGATTTGTTTTATATTGCCATTTTGATTTCTGTACTCCAATTCCAACTCGACCCGCGTAGCGGTGGAGAGGCACTTGAACATTCACCGTCATCACCCCCTTCTATTATTTCTGTTTTTTTTTCTTGCGCGGCTTACGGTTTTTCCATTTATGATATAGTCAGTGAGGGTTCTCGTACTTTCCCTCAACGATGAGTGGAGTTTATTTTGCCAACTTATACAATAATAGTGTTAAGACGGGCAAGTGTTTTTGAACTGAAACTTCAAGAGAAATATTTCAAAATCGAATTTAAGTGCAACGTTACAATCGGAACGTTTCCATGTGGGCCAAACCGCTGGACCTAAAAAGCTGGAAATCTGGCAGCGTATTCCTATAATCTGGGGCAGTTCCAGGGCTGCGAGAACAGGGCGAGTGCCTAGGGTCCCGTGGCTATCTGGGCACCGCACCCAGGGCCTGATTACTGAAAAGGGGTCGTACAAAGTGGAGATGCCCCCCTCCCCAATAGTCACCCCCAATTTCTCCTTGGCAGAACCAACGGGGGAATAGCCTTCCAGTGGTCGTGTGAAATTCAGTTGCAAGTTGGGGCGCGCATTGAGAGAGAGAGATTTATTAACTACGTCCATATATATAAATACATTTGTAGCAGGTCCTTGAGAAAAAAAAATTTCAATTTTAAGTTTAAAGTTACAAGTTAAAACAGTAAGACTAAATTTCCCACGGTTATACATCACATTACAACACAGGAATAAAATAAGGTTAACTCAGAACTCAGTCATTGTAAACAATACAGAAAGGGGTAGAAAAGTTGAATTGACAAACACATTAAAAGCCTAGATCATCCACGTTAAAATTATAGTTCAAAAAGTCCTTTACGGAGTAAAAACAGTTCATCAGTAGACAAGATTTCACTGATCTCTTAAAATTATAAAAGTTTATATTTCTTATTTCCAAAGGTAATTTATTATATAGGTTTATATTCAATGAATTTTTCTGTGATACAGAGAGTCTATATCTTGGTGTTCTCAAGAGGTTTCCTGACCTTGTTTGGTGCTGATGCGTGTCCGCTGGAAGAGTAAAATCTGATCTTTTTTATGTATTTCAAGCAGAGTGGAATATATGAAAGCGGTAGGAAAAGGCAGGGTCTGGTGATTAATAAATAGAGCATGGCAGTGATCTCTGTAGCCCGCTCTGATATTATTCAAATAACATTTTTTTGTAAAACAAATATTTTGTTTGAATGGGACGAATTACCACACAAGACAATTCCATAAGTCATATGACTGTGGAAAAGTCCAAAATAGCTGGCTCTTACAGTATCTGCACCAACAAGGTTTTTCAATCTGCGAATCAAGAACGTGACGCTTGATAATTTTTTCGACAGATTTTCCACGTGACACATCCAGTTAAGTTTGTCATCAATGGATATACCAAGTAACTTGACACTTTCCCCACCTGTTAGTGAGGAGTAAGGAGATATAATAAGATTCTGATTTTTAGCAGAATTGAGCATAAGCTTATTTGAACAGAACCACTCATTTGTCATTTGCAAGGTGAGTTTGGAAAAGTCATCAGTTCCTCTAATTTACTATTACGATCTATCAGTATGGTGTCGTCAGCAAAGAGAATGCATGTTTTCGGTAATATATGATAATACAAATCATTGATATACAAAATAAATAGTGTTGGTCCCAAAACAGAGCCTTGTGGAACCCCATGGACGATTTGCATTAATGCTGATTTGGCGCCTTCAACCGAAACACACTGAGATCGCCCATGCAAATAAGACCTAAAAAATGCCAATGGAAGTACACGAATTGCATAAAAGAAAAGTTTCTGAAGTAATATATCATGGGATACACAATCAGAAGCTTTAGTCCCTGATACCGGCTTTGTTTTTTTTATTCTTTTTTATTTGTTGGTTGGACATTTAGCTATTTATTATACAAGGGGAAAAAGTATTAGAATTCAGCTCGAGACTGTGTTTACACAAAACCGAGAGCTAAAATCTAATCTAATTCCCGTGTATAATACACAATTTTTTTCTGTGACGGGAAAAACGATGATTTATTATTGGAAAATATAGTATTGCTATATATTAAAGTCAGAAAATCTTAATTTTTAAACTGGTATGCTGTTGCTGAGGAAACCTTTGAATCAATCAAATATCTGTCAATTTAATTATGTGATTTGATTGGAAAATTGCGAACTTAGTGGTTGTTTGGTAGTTATTGTGAAAAAATGTCTGATTCCGAGTTTTCTCTGACTTCACCGGAGTTAGTAGATATAGCGAAAGTAGCGTTACAAAAATTATTGCCAACTAAATCGCGGAAAATTTACGAAACCGCGTATTCAAGATTTATCTAATGGAAGATGAAAAAGACATGCAGTTTTTTCTCGGAGGCGGTGTTTTTGGCTCATTTTTCGGAACTGGAACAACAACAAAAGCCTTCAACAGTGTTGTCGAATTATTCAATGATTAAAAGTATGTTACAATCCAATCAAAATATTTCAAACTAATTACATTTCTGAAACAAAATGGAAAAGTTTACACGCCTAAGATAGCTGCAATTTTCACAAGTACAAAAATTGGTAATTTTTCAAATAATGCTCCCGATGAAGTTTATTCAATGGCCAAGGTTGTTGTTGTATTTGGGATTGCAGGAGCTTGTCGAATTTGTGAAATCAGTCCGGTAACATGAGATTATATTGAAGACTGGGGCACGTTATTAATTGTGAAACTTAAGCAAACAAAGAATGATGTTAACAGGAGATCTGTAGTTACTGATGAATATATTAAATTTTACCGAATGTACCCTTCGTTCAGGACCAGCAAAGGATCGCTGCCTGTTTTATGCATATCGCAACGGAAAATGTATGAATCAGGTTGTGGGTAAAAATCAGTTTTATAAGGTACCTGAAACAGCAGCTAATTTTCTTCAACTTGAAAGTGCTAACTCATATACAGGTCATTCATTTCAAAGATCGTCTGCTACCCTTTTAGTAGAATCTGGGGGAGACTTGATGACACTGAAGAAACGTGGCGGTGTTGGAAGTCATCAACGGTCGCTGAAGGGTATGTTGATGAATGGGTAGCACACAGGACAGAATTAACTGATAAAGTGTTTAGAACGTGTGACAGGGCTGAAATAACACCCGATTCGCGACCAGGTACATCAACGGTAGTTGTGTCCATGGCAGAAAAAAATATAATTTCAACACAAGAAAATTGTACCGAATAGTTCAAGGAACATGTCATTCATGCAAGGCACATTTGAGGAGCAACTGAGCAAAACGCATTAAGTCCATAATATGTGATTTCGAGTAAATGACGAAAAACTAGTTGAATCAATACATAAGGAATTATTGCGTTTTTCTCAACCTATTTTTGTATTTATTGCAGTGTGATCAAATGAACAAAATTCATTTGAATTTTGGTTACGAAATAATAATTCACAATCTTCTTTCAGATCAAGATGGCCATCCCTTAATGATTTGCTCTAATACACGAAATAATTAATATAAATATTTCTTGTGGATTTATTGCAGTGACCCACCACTCGGTGGATTTATGCCGGTTCGTTCAGTCAAACAGCCGATTTATATCTTTTTGCTTGGTTCTGCATTTTTGATATGGCAATTCTCAACGGATTCAAAGCGGATTGCTCGAGTTGAAAACAGTGGGTGCTGTATTGACCAAAATAATTTACTCCAGTGGTATTCACTTGAACTATGTTAAAAATGGGCGTTTTGCTCAGTTGCTCCTCATTTAATAATTGTACTTTTGATATAAAGGAAATGTAACTTTTTTATAATAAAATATTGTAAAATCAAATATCTACCTTAACTTATGTGTTTACAGTGCTTCTCAAAAGTCCCCTCCCCCCTCTTATTTTTGGAACGATTATACATAAACAAGTGAAATTTGGAAACTGAATATTGAAGGTTGTAAACTTCCCTACTAGTGATGATAGATGACGAAATTATCAAAGATGATGTCACAAGGCTATTGTGACCAATGATTTCAAATGGAACCCTACGGCAAGCGACACCTCTTTTAAAAGGTATCGAAAAAACCTATTCAATGATACTAATTTTGTTTGTGTTTATGGCAGTTTTGGCAACTCGCTTTCAAAAAACGCCAAGCTGTGATGAATTGAATCAGTTGATACTAAAATTCCAAATTCAAGCTCCGCCTCTGGATAGTTGTCTAATAAGCTGACGTTTTTGTTAGTCTCCCTAATTCGACGTAAGTTTTTGTACATTTGAAGATTTGTGTATTGTTGATCGAACGTTCAACTGTTTTAGCAGCTTTTGGTACTTTTGATATTTTTGTACATTTTAATAATTTGATAGACTGTTGTGAGCCGAACGTTTGAGTGCTTCAAGATGCAAAATGGTACGTGCTTCAGGTGATAAAGTAGCAGCGATCCTAATTCTTGGTGAAACTGGACAAAATATTCATGCAGCAGAACGTATTCTCAATGAGAGGTTTCCCGATCGCTTCGTTTCGAGGACTTATTTGAGGAAGCTTCTTCGTAAGTTTGAAACAACGGGTAGAATCAATGATGCGAAACGATCTGGCAGACCACAAATTTCTGATGAGAAAAAAATTGATATACTGGCAGCAGTAATAGGTAATCCTACTTCTTCAACAACTCACGTTGCATCTACCTGTGGAGTCAGCCGTAGTACAGTACGCAGGGTGTTGATAAAAAACAAATTTCATCCATACAAATGAAAAATGGTTCATCAACTCTCAGACGACGACCCAGACCGAAGACTAGAATTTTGTGAAAATATGGAAACTAAAACTAACCAACAGCCAGACTATGTCAAAACAATATGTTTCAGTGACGGAAGTACTTTCTATCTGAACCGAAATGTAAATACACAGAATGTGAGGTATTTGAGTGACGCAAATCCTCACCTGTTTCGTTAAACACATACCCATTTTCCCCAGAGGGTGAATGTTTGGGCAGGTATCCTGGGAAACCACATCGTTGGGCCTCTTTTTTCAAATACTAATTCAACTGGTGAGGTTTATCTGGAGCTGTTGCAAAACGCAATAGAACCGTTCATCCTTGAAATTTCGGAAGATAATCCAGATGAATTCGGCAATTTGGAAATAACAATCCAACAGGATGGTGCTCCTCCACACGATTACGGTGCAGTAAGACGGTATTTGGATGAGGAGTATCGTGGTAGATGGATTGGACGACGAGGTTCAACGGCATGGCCAGATCGATCACCGGACCTCACACCTTTGGATTTTTTCTGTGGGGGTACCTTGTTCACGCCACTGAACCTGACAATATTGGCGTTTTAAAACAACGTATTGTTGCAGAATGTGAGGCTGTTTCCGCAGACACATTTGCAAAAGTACGAGAAGAGTTTAAAAATAGGATATTTCACTGTCAGGAAGTAAATGGAGGTCACTTCGAGCAATTCCTTCAAGTAGATACTGAATCTTAAATCTGTAATTAATATCATACTGAATGGAATTTAAATTTTAATGTTTACCAATGAGCCCTTAAAACTGCCATAAACACAAACAAAATTAGTATCATTAAATAGGTTTTTTCGATACCTTTTAAAAGAGGTGTCGCTTGCCGTAGGGTTCCATTTGAAATTATTGGTCACAATCGCCTTGTGACGTCATCTTTGACGATTTCGTCATCTCTCATCACTAGTAGGGAAGTTTACAACCTTTAATATTCAGTTTCCAAATTTCACTTGCTTATGTATAATCGTTCCAAAAATAAGAGGGGAGAAGAGAACTTTTGAGAAGCACTGTATATATCCGGGAAAAAAAGTACTATTTTTTTTCATTTCATGAAAAGTGATATTTTGTTACCTGTCAACAGAGATAAAATGTCAAAATGTTTTCACGTCATAGAAAAAAACATATTATTCAACTGATAATTATCGAATGACTGCTGAACCTAAACAGTTGAAATTCTGACAGCGTATTCCTATAATCAGGGTCAGTTCCAGGGCTGGGCAATCCGGCAACTGCCCATAGTCCTACGATGAGCGGAGCCTCGCATCCAGGGCCTGATTACTGAAAAGGCACAGAAAACAAATGCTTCGAACAATCTGAAAGGGGTCGCCCAAAGTGTAGATTGAGCTTCCGCTTCCCCTCATAGTCACCCAATTTCTCCTTGGCAGAACCAACGGGGGAATAACCTTTCAGTGGTCGCGTGAAATTCAGTTGCAAGTTGGTCCGCGCATTGTCTCTGAGACTGGGTTTATTTTTTTTTATTATTTTTTTTAAGTAACCAAAAAACACTACGGTTTTCACAGAAAATTAATTACGAACGGAGTAGTTTCCAAAAAGCTGTAGTTTGAAATTGTTTTTTAACCGCCAAGCTAGTTGCAAAGCAACCCTCGAAAGTCAGAGACTTGTGTGATTTAAGAAGACGGGACCTTAGCTTTTTAAGTGTCATCCGAAGCCCCACTCGGCTGGTAACCGTGGACAGTCCGAAGGATTGATACCACAGAAATAAATTTGTATTTCAGTAGCCGTGAATTTGTATTTCAGTAGCCGTGCCGAGATTCGAACTCGGACCATCTGGCCAGCCAGCGCCTCTACACTCATGACCACCAGCCCAGTACAGCAAAACACGTGTCGTGGGTTTTGTGAACCAATTTTTGTGAAAATTTGTTTTTTAGTTTACTTCAATTATGCATTTTTAAGTATCGGCCGCGTCTGTTCAATTTGGTTGTTGTTGTTTGGGCAACAACATATTATTTAATTGATAATTATCAAATAACTTCACAAATTAACAATGTTGCAATCACGTTTGGTCACTGTAAAACAGATTATAGAAAGAAGTTATTTCGAGAATGTATAACTTCATTTAAAGCATAAGAATAAAATGAAATACAACTTGTCCACTATGGAACTGGACAAAAATAATTATTATTATTATAAAATAATTTTGTCGGAAAATCTGCCAGTTATTCTGTTTCCATCGTGGTTTGTTTGCATCTTGAATATAGAAGTTGGTTAAAATTAGGTTAATGAATTTTATAACCGACCACAAAATCTTAAACCCTCAGCAATTTGGCTTTCAGTACAAAAAGAGTACAGGAGATGCCATCTTCCATCTGCTGAAAAGACTTTACTCTGAGTTGAACTTCAAGAAGGTGTGTGCGGCAGTTTTCTGTGACTTATCGAAAGCTTTCGATTGTCTGAACCACGAAATACTGCTGCGCAAACTCCAGCACTATGGTATCAGAAATCAAAGTCTCAACTGGATCCAATTATATCTAAGTCAACGAACCCAAGTTGTTAGAACAGACACACTATCAGACATTGGCTTTGTCAGACACGGTGTGCCCCAAGGCTCGGTACTAGGGCCAGTACTATTTTTGTTATATTCCAACGACCTGGCTTATATCAAATCTAATGGAATGTTTACAATATTTGCGGATGATACAACCACCATGTGGCAGGATATCAATGAAACAAATCTTCACAACAAGATAGCTCAAGATATTGCCAGTGTGAGAGAGTGGTGCAACTCCAATCTGTTATCCCTCAATATAGACAAAACCAATCTCATATCATTTAATTGCAACTTATCAGACATTCCGTTGGGTAATAATATTATATCAAATAAAAAAAACAATGAATTTTTTGGAATCAATTTGGACAGCAACCTCAATTTCAATAACCATATCAAATTACTGAACAAAAAACTTGCTTCGGGATGTTATGCTTTACGAATGGTGTCGAATGAATTAGGTATTGTAACCGCCAAAATTGTGTACCACGCTGTAGTTGAGTCGCATCTTAGGTATGGCATATCATTCTGGGGCAACTGCAACCAACGGCACTTCAATACAGTATTCATTCTTCAAAAGCGCGCCATTAGATATATGTGCAAAGTTGGGCCTAGAGTGTCTTGTAAACCCTTGTTCAAGGAGCAAAAATTACTCACACTCTCCTCTTTATACATATTAGAAACTGTGTGCCTGGTACATAAGAACAAATCATCCTACGATGTTGTTGTTGGATCCACCCGCCAAAATGACAAGTTAAGACTGCCCATTCCATCATCAAATTTGATGAAAAAATCGCTGATCTATAATGCAGCTAAAATATATAATCATCTTCCGATTCATTTTAAAGATATCCAATCAATTGATCAGTTCAGAAAGTCTGTAAAGCAAGTTCTCATTCACCAGGTATTTTATAGTGTTCAAGAATACTTTGATAAAGATATGGATGGCATACTGTTATGAAATCATTTCTTTTTTAACCCTTGTATATGTCCACTGCTAATAGTCACTACGAATTACAAAACAGTGTAATGACTATGGATACAAACTATCTTATTAATTTATATACTTTATTTATTTACTCCTTTAACTTTAACTTATGACTATTCGTTCACCTACGATGTATATATGTTTGTGTGTATTCATTTATATTTATTTGTGTTTTTATCTTTCTCTTTTAACATACAATGCTTTTTTGATATTGCTTTGTTGATTCTCCTGAATTTTCTGTGTTGCTTCTAAACTTATTTATCATTGCTTTGTCCACGAGATTTTATCTTTTGACATTAAAGTATATTTTGATTTGATTTGATGATTTGATTTGATAATATAGTTGAAATGCTCCAAAAAAAGCTTGTTTTTCTGTTTTTTATACAAGCTTTGTCAAAGTTCATAAAAATATGGCGGCTCTAAGATGGCAAACGATTCTGTGATTATAGTCCGATTCTATTCAAAATTGGTTGTGGCGGTTTTTGGGGTTGGAAATTGTTTTTTTTTGACAAAATTTGTAAATAAGAAATGACTGCTTCAAAATGGTGGAGGAGTTTTGTGATTATGGACTGTTTCTATTCAAAATTGGTATGTCGGGGTATTTGGGGTTGCAAATTATGAATTTACTCGGAGATTATTGCTTTTTACGAACTTTTATTCAGTTTCACCTGTCCCGATGTCTGTCTGTGAATAATCAAATCTCAAAATTAAAATTCGACCCACTTCTAGTCGTCCGATTAACGTGAAATTTGGCAGAAGTCCATAATTCCGGTGACAATGCATTATGGAATTGTTGCAGGGAAAAAAAAAGGCCGCTACAACATGGAGGACGACTTTTGTGATTATGGTTCGATTCCATTCAAAATTGGTACGTGGTTGGTTTCGGGAACAGAGATCACGTATTTGGTGGGGGTTTTTGGGGTCGCACATCATGATGTTCTTGTCAAAATTCATGAATTCAAGATGGCCGCTCGGAAATGGCGATGTGTTCTGTTTTCATGGCCCGATTCCATTCATAATTGGGAAGTGGATTTTTGTAGATTGGATTGGACTTTTAGAAAAATTAGTAGAACCATAGTCAAAATTTAAATTCCAGGTTGGCTTGAAAACGTTCATTCAAAGAGTTCATTTCTAAAATTTTCCTGGGGTGGGCCCCGCAAAAGTAAATGGCCCAGGGCACCAACAAATCTAGAAACACTAATGAAGGTTTTTTATCCTCAAAAGGGGTGAAACTGGGGGTGAAAATAAAAGGGAATATAGCATAGTTCTTTCTTTCTCTTTTTGACCAATTACCTATTTTCCGTCCTTTTTGCATCCGACACGTTTTGCTTGAGAAATGTTATACTAAAATCTGATCATTCTACTCTCATCGCGCCCAAATACATTTTTCTTTCAATAATTACTAATATTTTCAACACAAAAAATTATTGTTGACGCCTAGCGTTGAATGAACTCTCTTCACACGTTTGCTCCGAGTGGCACACAGCAACTGACTTGATGTGAGAGGAGGAGTCGTCGAAAGACACGAACTGATGGATCTGAGAGAATTGAAACGACGTAGATTTCGTTAATAAAAATTGAATAGTTCAGTTTATGAACAGGTTTACTGTTCGATAACCTAACATACTCCCACCGTCGTCAATTAAATTGACTAATGTTCGATCTCTCGTCTGTCATAGACATTTTGATATAATTGATCAATATTTATATTGACTTCCGAAGCGATATGTGATACAATGATCTGAATAAATCGTATATCCTTTGATTTTTTATTTATCAGTTCAGGGAACTCCGCCTGGCTGCGTGATCAATAGAAAAACCTAATAACGAACGAGAATACCAAGAAAACAGATGCATTATTGAAGAGAGGATAATGAAGGTGGGAGTTCAAGAACTCCCCTTCTACTACGCGGTTGGAGATTGAATTGGAGTAACACAGGGTGTAATCTAACTTCTTGCACACTCGTGAATGACGAGTGCATAATGCCATTTCATGACAAATTACAGTTGTTACGTTACAAATCCGGAAAAAAAAGAATAAAAAATATTGTTTTTCAATATCATTTGTCGATATTTTTAAAATTTGGTAACCGCAAAACCACAAAATTTTAGTGGCTAATACATATTTTGTATATATTTTTTTGAAAAGAAAAATAGTTGTCTTATTTGATGGACTATCAACTGTTAGAGGTCGAGCAAGAAGTATATATATTGATGATTTGTGGGAGTTAGGTTCATTCTTCGAAATTGGACATTTCATTTTGGCAACGTTTCGATTGCGACCGCTGTCTTCTTCAGGGTTTTTTTGCTACAAAAATATTGTTCGTTTGAAGTGAAAAGTTAACATAATATACGGGATGTTTGTACTAACAACAATATGGACTATCCTAAAAAGTTTAGAAATACGTGGAAAAATTAGCCAGACCATCATTTTGAAATTTCTTCCTCCAAATAATAAATAGTCCGTTGTTGAGAGAATTTGTTGACACTTTTTTATAAAATCCCATAAACACTCTAAAACCGCATCCACAAACCTAAACACACATAAAAAATACAAATTATGATTTTAATTACACGGAAACCAAACCACTAAATTGAACACTAAAAAAAGAGAATTTTTTGAAATGATTCATATAAAAATAAAACAAACAGCATAAACAACCGCACTGACATCACAAATTTGAATCAGATATATCATTATATCATTTGAACAAGCAGCACTGCGCAAAACTATCACGCCATCTGCCCAAAATTTATTGCACAACGATCTTCAGTTAAGCTAGCGGAACCCACATCAACCAAATAATAGAACAGAACCCTGTACCAATTTTCCATCCGAACGCAAATGCCGTCGTCAATATCACTCCAATGTCATCCAGTAGTAGAACAACATTGTTAAAAACCAACATTCTTTTCACAACGAACCATTTATTATTTGTGTTCACCTTGAAGAAGAGGAAGAAATTTCAAAATGATGGTATAGCTAATTTTTCCACGGATTTCTAAACTTTTTTAGGTAAGTCCATATTCTTGTTAGTACAAACATCCCGTATATTAATTATCTTAACTTTTCACTTCAAACGAACAATATTTTTGTAGCAAAAAAAAACCCTGAAAAAGACTGCGGTCGCAATCGAAACGTCGGCAGAATAAAATGTACTTATTTCGAAAAATCCCATCAATGGATGAACCTAACACCCAAGAATCAACAATCCTCAGAAATACGTCAGGTTCGAGGAATCATTAAATTCCTTCCATTGTATATATATATATATATATATATATATATATATATATATAATGGAAGGAATTTAATGGACATAGCCCTCAGAGAAAAGTGCTAACCGTAGACACGTGTTTCGGGCTCTCGGCCCTCATCAGTACGGTGGAGAAGTGCAAGGATGAACAACATATCCTTGCACTTCTCACCGTACGATGAGGCCGAGAGCTAAACACGTGTCTAGTTACACTCTGAGGAGCTATTCCATAAATTCCTTCCATTTTGTTTTTAACAGTCCCTCGAAATTACTCTCTTTCTTATATATATATATATATATATATATATATATATATATATGATATATATAAGAAAGAGAGTAATTTCGATATATATATATATATATATATATATATATATATATATATATATATATATAGAGTTTCTCACTTCTTATGGAAGCACCAGCCCTAACTTCCGTAATTATCGAGGTAGAATGATTAAATTTCCAGGACTGATTCACACGTGTAGACAAAGAATCTGAAAAGATAGAAGACAGTGGCAGCCCTATATAGGCTCATGCCAAATATCAGAGGGAAAGAAGGACACTAATGAGTGTGGCTCCATCCCCATTTTCATATGCTGCAGCACACTGTAACAACAATCCAAGAGCTGGTGGCGAAACTCTCCAGCATACAGCGTAAGATTTGCATTGCATGACCTCCACAGAAGGCGTAAGGCGGGGTTACCCCCCATTGATTTCCTCATCCAAGAGAAAAGGAATAAATACAAAGGATCAACTACAGCTACTGCGGTGGTGAACCTCTTGACACAGTGGCAAACTAGATGGGATAATGACAAGTACGGGAGATGGACACACCAACTGATACCCACTATGGCTATGCAGACCATATGGAGACCATAATCCAGGCACTCTCTGGACTTGTCAGTTTCAGACAGTACCTGCATAGTCGTATGGAGACGGATACAGAGAACTGCCCGTATTGAGGGGACCAAGACGAAGTGAAGCCTACGCTGTTTATAAGCATCAGATGGGAGAGGTGTCGACAGAAATTCCTTACAGCAACAAAACACCATTCGAAGCAAGGGTGATAATGACATTTTATGTCTCAGGGGAGGAGGGCTGAAAATACTCCTATGAAGTTATGAGGCATTTGATGGAAAGCAAAAAAAAATTACAGATGACGATGGGAGATGAAGAAAGGCGATACATGACAGCACTTCCATTGAAGTAATGTGATAGCGGTTACAGTGGGGAATGCGGGACGAGGAGGGTGAAAATCCGGCACCCCGGAAAGACCGGGGTCTTATGTCCTCTCCTCTGACAAAAACTATAGGAACAACAGAAACAACAAAAATAACAAGAACAACAGAAACAATAACACAATGAAGTAAGAATGGACCTAATACACACTTTTAACAACATTGTTGGTTGATTGCAATTTGTTTTCCATCCGTCCAAAAGTCGATGGCAATGATTCATATTGTGAAAAAATATTAGGAGGTTATAGAATGTGATTTTCTCCCGAAAAAACATTTTCAGGGAGAATTGGTGTATCTTTCGATTCTGCAAATTTCACAATTCTACGTCAACAATTACAGAAGATACTTGTGCTTCCATGAAAAGTGAGACAAATTTGGATGTATTAGGACCGATGTTTTTCAGGAAAAAGGAGTAATCTGAAAGAGTTTTGAGATTATTTTGCCCCCTAATATGATTGAACATAAAAATGGGTAGTTCCATCGCGACTGGCGGGCAGTGTATATCAAAATCTGATACGTTTGTGATTAAATCAGTAAATTTCATCTCAATGATTTTTTAAATCAACCCATCCATTAATATTGTATTGGTTTCTTCAACTCCCTTACTTTCGAAAAATAAAATGCTCTGTTTTCTAAACTCCATTTTGTTTCATCAACTTTACAGTATGACACCTATTGAATTTGGATATAACTTTGGTTTCTTCCAGTAATGTTATACTCTTCAGCTAAATGCCTCCTTACTCAAAAAATAAAATAAAAAATATCACCATCTAATTTTAATTTTATATATTAAACCCATACTCTCGAACTCTTCCTTTCAAAGATATTAGTCTTCATTTTTTTGCTGACGATGAGGACCTTTATAGGTCCGAGTTATGTACCATCCCTGTTCAAGAAGGAAATGAACATTAATTGTAAAGTTATTTTGCAGTCATTACATTTATTTAATGAAATAACTGCTATTGAACAGTTGAAGAAAGTTCATATACGGTCCTTATCAAAGAAATCTTATAGTCTAATACTGCCCTTACTCCAAAATTCATCGAACTAAACCCAATAAAATCAAATATAAAGGGATGAAGGTCGAAAATTTCCATGAAATATACACTCTTGAATATATTCTCATTAGTACTTCCAAAACCATGTATAATAAAGAGGAAGTCGAATGGCTACTTAAAAACTTCGATAGCCTTTGAATATAAAGTAACTGATTTCCCTCCAATGCCTCGTTGGAAAGCCATTCGAGTAATTATTTCAGCGAAAAAAGCACCAAAAGAGGCGATGGAGATTAAAAGTTTGAGAGTTATATCTGCAACGTTTTATGGATTCGATGACGGGAAAATATCAGAATTTAATCCGAACGTGGGTTGAGTTATAATGATATATGCTATCTGTTATTGAATTTGAACATGGAAATGATATCTCAAAATGAAACATCATGGAATATATAAATGTCATTATCGGTTTTTCTTCATATCAGTTGAAAGCACATGATACACTCGAAGAACATAAAACGTAAATTGATTAGGGGGGGTAGGCCACAGTAAATCGGTTTTTAACAATTTGCAAGTTTGAGCAATTACCAAAAATATGAATACAACAGGTACCTAGTCACATAATATTATTAAATAGTTCATTAGCTTCTGAAATCCATATCACATTGTTCATGAATAAATATAAAAGTTTCGTTATAAACTATAAAAAAAATTAAGACAAGCTTTTATACAAATACCCTGAAAAAAAAAAAAAACATTGGATTGTTTGACCGAGGTATTCTGTGAGTGGCAGATTGAAAATCTTGCCGTGTGAGATACTTATTTCATATTGGCGGCAAACTCAACGTAGGCCAAACAATTGAAGAGATTATTTGTTCCTTTTCTCTGCATTTGTATGAAAGCTTGTCTCATTTTTTGTTTCGATAATTTTCATTCAATTATTATCAGTCATTCATGAAATCCGTCAACTTATTGAATTCTGACAGAAACTGATAATCTACGACCCAAAAACTTTCACACACCAATTTTGAATGGAATCGGGCTATAATAACAAAAATCGTCGCCATCTTGGAGCTGCCATCTTGAATTCGTGGATTTCTTTTCCCAGCGAAAAATTGCATAATGCATTGTCACCAGAATTATGTACAACCGCTGGATTTCAAATAAATCGGATGATTAGTAGTGGGTCAAATTCAACATGCAAGATTTGATTACAGACAGACACTGGGACAGGTGAAACTGAATGAAAGCTCGTAATGAAAACTTGTAGAAATGGGAACTTTAGCTGGCATTTCTTTGAGGTCAATTGAATTTTATAAATGGATAAAAAATTTATAAATTCAATTCTGAGAGGAGTGTTTCAATTCATAAAATTTGAGATTACTCTCATATGAAAGGTAGTGTATATGCCCATGAAATTTATGGTTGATCTAATTCACCCCATGTTTCAACAAATTCCAACCGTTCAATATGTTTGTTATCGGAGGGGTTTTAAATTGTAGAGCAATATTCCAGCGTTGATGACATTTATGTATGTTAACTTAGAGTAAGTAAGAGGAACATGAAAATTTATCTAGATGTTCCAGCATAATACATGTTAACAAATGTCTCAGTTATCTATTATTTCCTGGATAATCATCAAAATGTGGGTATTCTTAACTTTCCGCTGGGTATATATCCCCTACTATGTTTTTTGGGATCCTATCCCCGAAGCGTGCCTTCATTATCAGGGACCTTTTGCCTCTAGTCGTTGGAAAACCCAATGAGCCATGATATTGTGGACATTTAGCATGGATCACTATGTTTACTGAAGAAAATTTCTGAATTCCGCGAGAATATGTTTACTCCATCTCTTTCTTTTTCTTAGAAACAGATTGACATATTTTGTTGTATAATGAATATTTTCAAATATTTTTTTGAAACTTGGGTAGTGAAAGATTTAATGCTGATGAAGACAAGGAGGGCACAGTCGAGATGAAAATACAATATTCACCCCCTCTGAATTCATATTTCAAAATAAAATACTACGATTTTCATTGATATAACTTCTGCTCATCCGAATTTTTGACTATGCGAAATATTAACTCTACACATACAGGGTGTCCCACCCTCGATGGCCTATTGGACGTTTCTGCAGAACGAGACACAGGATAATTTTTAAAATTTGGTTTCTTTGGTAATTAGTTCTGCTGTATCGATCTAAAAAAATTCAGTGCTGCGGCATTGCCGCTTATATTGAAAAGTATCAGCAACTTTAATTTTTTAAATGAGACGTCTGTATATTATTGCATTTTTTGCTTTGCTATTGCTCTACGATCATTTTTGTATGATACTTCCCTAAATCTATCTCAAGCAGTTTTCGAGAGATTCATTGATTTCTTTATTTTTGTACAAAACATAGCTTCAATTAAATGTTTATTACTGCAGTATTTGGACTCGAACAAAGCTGAAATTTTGGGTGTAGTTTACCAATGTTCGGTGCCTCAGTTATGGTCGGAGGAATTTGTTCATCCTCCATACAGGGTCGTTCAAAATTTGTGATTTTTCTGATAGTTAAAAAAATGGTGATGTGTGGCCCTGGATGGTTCAGATTCACAAATCATCCCCCTAAATGTTAAGGGTGGTCCACCCCTCAATTTTTTTTTTTCAAATTTTTTTTGTTTTTATTTTTTTATGATACAGCATTCAAAAATACATACAATCCTGAATTTTCACCCTTCTACGATCAACCCCTATTTCTTATCTTTTTTTATTTTATAGAAAAAACGTGATAACAGGAAAACGGATTAACGGGAATAACGGGATAACGAAAAAACGGGAAAACGGGATAACGGGATGACAGGATAAGGGGATAAGAGGAAAACGGGATAACGGGATGAAGAAAAAATGGGATAACAGGAAAACGGGATAACGGGATAACGGGATAACTGGATGAGGATAACTGGATGAAGAGATAACGAAAAAATGGGAAAACGGGATAACGGAATCACAGGATGAGGGAATAACGGGAAAACAGAATAACAGGATGAATAAAAAACGGGATAACAGGAAAAAGGAATAACGGGATAACGGAATAACGGTAATAACGGGATAACGAAAAACGGATAACGGGAGACAGGATAGAAAAGGGATAACGGGATAAAAAAAAGGGTAACAGGAAAAGGGAACGGGATAACGGGAAAACGAGATAACGATACAACAGGAAGCGAAAAAAAAACGGGATAACGGGATGACAGGATGAGGGGATAACGGGATAAAGAAAGAAAGGGTAACAGGAAAATGGGAAACGGGATAACGGGAAAACGAGATAACGATACAACAGGAAGCGAAAGGAGCCAAAAGCATAATCTAGATGGAACAACATAAAGCAGAACATAGAAAAAAAAAATCTACGCGGACGAGAGTTTTCGGAAAAAACATTTTAGGGAACATTGAAATTTGGACAGGACAACGTCTGTCGGGTCCGCTAGTAAATATATATATTTATATATATATATATATATATATATATATATATATATATATATATATATATATATATATATATATATATATATAAAAGAGTGGAATATCGAGGGGACTGTTAAAAACAAAATGGAAGGAATTCAATGGACATAACCCTCAGAGAAGTGTTAACCGTAGACACGTGTTTCGGGCTCTCGGCCCTCATCAGTACGGTGGAGAAGTGCAAGGATAAACAACACTTGGTGGAAACGACAAATCAACGGAGTCAACAAACAGAAGCCACAAATGAGCGGCTGGCTTCTGTTTGTTGACTCCGTTGATTTGTCGTTTCTGTTGAAATATCAAAATAGCTGGAATGTATTATGAATGTTATGTTTTGTTTACTTGTCAATAAAATAATTAGTCTTGAATCACTGTCACAAAAGTTTTATTTAAACATAATATTTTGCATTCTGTTCTATACAAAGTCTAAAAGGTTATGGGCCCAGTTCGTTCATAATTGAGCAGAGTGTGTTGGTGAAAGATAAAATGGAATTCAAGACACAAGTCAAAAAACTCGACGGCGCTGCAAATTGGGCGAGGTGGAAAAGGCAGATTAGTTTGTTACTTCGTCATCATGATGTGCAAGGGATAGTTACAGGGGAGAAAACTGCACCTATTCCCTTACCAGAAGGTGCTTCAGCAGCAGATAAAGCCGCGCATGAAGCTTCTGTAAAAGTTTTCCAGAAAGGCGATGCATTAGCGCAATTAATTTTGGTAAGCAGTCTCAATGATGCAAATGTTGAGGTGACTGCAACATGTGATACAGCCAAAGCTACTTGGGACAAGCTAACTTCAATCTACGAACAAAGTTCTGGTCAACGCGTAGATCGGTTGATGGAACAGTTTTTCACTATTGAAAAAACACCACAAGAAGATATTGCAACTCACATTGGAAAATTACAGCGGAATTTTCGGGAGTTGAATGATGAAATGAATAGGCTAATAGGGACCGTATTACTTGATCTACTTTTGATGAGTCGAATTATGTCAACTTTGCCCCCTGAATATTTCGAGTTCAAGAGTGTGTGGGAATCAGTTCCAGTTGAAGACAGAACAGTCAACAAATTGATGGAACGTCTTCGGTTGATTGAAATGCGATTACCAACAAAACAAGATAATTCCGTAGCTCTGTTTGCTAAACGCAGCATAAAAAAGGGAGTTATTACAAGA
Source organism: Gonioctena quinquepunctata (assembly GCA_018342105.1). Lineage (NCBI taxonomy): Eukaryota > Metazoa > Arthropoda > Insecta > Coleoptera > Chrysomelidae > Gonioctena > Gonioctena quinquepunctata. The sequence continues at coordinate 135,635 of JAFIRS010001532.1, forward strand.
TTCGAAAAGAAATGTTTCAAATGTCATAAGGTTGGACATTTCGCGAAAAATTGTCCAACGAAACGAGATGATATCCACCAATCCACATTACCTACAAATTTTCAGAAGAAAGAAAAACACACTGGAGATGCTTTTATTTATTTTTCCGAAAATATCAGCGAGAAGGAGTTGTGGCTAGCAGATTCTGGTGCGTCAGCTCATATGACGAGTAACAAACATTATTTCGTTACTTACCAGGCGTTTGTTACACCGAAGTCTGTGCAAGTGGGCAACAAAGATTTAATTTATGCATACGGAAGTGGAATCATCAACGTAGAGATGAATATAAACGGCCAGTGGCAACGAAACCATTTAACAAATGTGTGGTTTGTTCCTGAAGTGGGCCAAAATCTTTTTACAATAGGACAAAATATTGAAAAAGGTTTTAACTTCAAAGTTGATCGAAATGGATGCACTTTCATGAAAAACGGAGTGATACGAATGAAAAGGAAAAGGTCTGAAAAAGGGCTTTATGAACTAGAAATGCGAGTACTAGTTCCAAAAAGGGCAGCGGAAATATTGATTGCATCGGAAATTGATACCTTACAGTTGTGGCACGAGAGATTCTGTCACCAGAATAAAAGCCATGTGAAAAAAGTTCTGAATAAATATGGTATCAATGTAAATATCAATGAAGAATTTTGCGATGGGTGCATGTATGGTAAACAGCACAGAGCAAGTTTCGGAATCAGGAAATATCGGCCAACGACTGTAGCGGAGGTCATTCATGCTGATGTCTGTGGACCAATGCAAGAGGATTCGATTGGTGGTGCGAAGTACTTTCTATATTTTAAGGATGATAATTCGAAATTTAGACGAATCTTCTTTATAAAATTGAAAAGTGAAGTTTCGAATTGCCAAGAGACTTTTGTGAATGAAACCGAAAATGCTGGACATACCATCAAAGAGTTTATGTGTGATGGTGGCAAAGAGTTCGATAATATCATGGTGCGAAGTTTCCTCCATTCGAAAGGCATTAATTTTCGTAAGATTATGCCTTACAGTCCAGAACAGAATGGTGCGGCAGAACGAGAAAATCGCACGTTAGTAGAAAGTGCACGTTCAATGATTCACGCGAAAGACTTACCGATTAGACTTTGGGCAGAGACAATAAATACAGCGGTTCATGTCATAAATCGTACGGGTCCAACCCCAATAGTGAATAAAACACCTTTTGAACTCTGGTTTGGACGTGATACTGTTGATATTGATTATTTTCGTGTATTTGGTACGGAATGTTTTGTCCATGTTCCCAAACCCCTCCGGAGAAAAATGGATAAAAAAGGTGTTGAAGGCAGGTTTGTGGGATATTGTGGAGAAAAGGATGGATATCGTATCTGGTTCCAAGACAAAAATCAAATTAAGTTGAGTCGAGACGTTATCTTCAAACCTGAGGAAATCTTACAGGAAAAGGTTCTACTCGATAGTAAAGACAGTATTACGCCAGAGTGGTTGAGTTTGAATTTGGACCGACTGGTACTGTCAGTAATGAAGTTGTCAATTGTGATAGAATCGAAAACGTCCAAGACAATTCCGAATTGAATATGCCGCAGATTACTGATACAAAGGAAGTAACAAATGAACAATTTGAAGAGGAACTCAGCAGGAATTCACGGAGAACGAAGAGACCATCATATCTCAATGATTATGTTTTGCTCGCAGAGTGTACAGTACCGGATTCTTTCAAGTCTGCAATGGCATCACAAGAAGCAGAGCAGTGGCGGAATGCTATGGATGAAGAGCTCTCTTCTTTAGCCGAAAATAACACCTGGCAGTTGATGAACCTTCCTCAGGGCAAGAAAGTCATAAACAATCGTTGGGTTTTTCGTGTAAAAACCAAAGCTGATGGAAGCCTGGACCGTTTCAAAGCAAGATTGGTGGTAAAAGGTTATACACAAGAACATGGTATCGACTACGAGGAAACTTTCAGTCCTGTTGCACGGTTCGATACAATTCGTACAGTTCTGAGTGTAGCAGCTTCTGGAAAACTGCACCTATCCCAATTCGACGTGAAAACAGCGTTTTTATTTGGTGAGTTGCAAGAGGAAGTTTATATGAAACAACCAGATGGTTATAGTGATGATACAGGGCGTGTTTGCAAACTAAATCGAAGCTTATATGGTTTGAAGCAGGCTCCGAGATGCTGGAACAATAGGTTTGTCGATTTCATGCGAAACCAAGGTATGAAATGTAGTACAGCCGATCCATGCTTGTTCGTCCACCTCATAGATCATAAAAAAATTCTAGTCGCCCTGTATGTGGATGATGGACTGATAGCAGCAAGTGACAATTCTGATGTTTTGACATTTGTCAAGAATTTGGAACGTGAATTCAAAGTAACAGTCGGGCCTTTGGATTTTTATCTTGGAATGCAAATAATACGATTAGAAGATGGTTCATTATTTCTCAATCAGAATGCCTACGCCAGAAAGATTCTGAAGAAGTATAGGATGTCAGAATGCAATGCTGTAACAACTCCATGCGAAGGGATGAGCAACAAAGATCATGAAGAAGCATTATTAGATGATGAAGTGCCATATCGTCAAGCTGTGGGTAGTTTGATGTATCTGATGATGGCAACACGTCCAGATATTTCCTATGCAGTGAGCGTGGTAGCAGAATCTTTAGAAAAGCCATCAGTAACAAATTGGAAGTATGTCAAACGAATTTTAAAGTATTTGAAAGGAACCCTAGACTATGGATTGTTGTACAGAGCCGAGTTCAAACTCGAAGAACTCGAGGCATATTGTGACGCAGATTATGGAGGAGACGTTCGAGAACAGGTATAGTTTGCAAGTACTCGGCTGGAGCGATAACATGGGCTAGCCAGAAACAGAAGAGTGTTGTATTATCAACAACTGAAGCGGAATATCTTGCCGCAAGTGAAGGTACCAAAGAAGTTATTTGGCTTATACGCTTGTTGAATGAATTTGCCCAACATAGTGAGTATATACCCACTCTCCGAGTCGACAACGCAAGTGCCATCAAACTCGCAAAGAACCCGGAATTTCACAAACGTTCAAAGCACATCGAGATGAGATATCACTTTGTTCGTGAAAAATACCAGGAGGGCGTCATCAAAATTGAACACATAGATGGACAGAAACAAATCGCCGATATTATGACGAAACCTTTGCCTCGTATACGTTTCGAAATACTGAGGAATTTATTAGGAGTCATTCGACTACAAGAAGAAGAATGAAGGAGGTTACACCAGTTATTTCGAGAGGAAGTGTTGAAATATCAAAATAGCTGGAATGTATTATGAATGTTATGTTTTGTTTACTTGTCAATAAAATAATTAGTCTTGAATCACTGTCACAAAAGTTTTATTTAAACCATAATATTTTGCATTCTGTTCTATACAAAGTCTAAAAGTTTCCACCAAGTGTTGTTCATCCTTGCACTTCTCCACCGTACTGATGAGGGCCGAGAGCCCGAAACACGTGTCTACGGTTAACACTTCTCTGGAGGTTATGTCCATTAAATTCCTTCCATTATATGTATATATATTATAATGAGGGGTAATGTCATAATACCGTACTGTTGAAACAGTGGCCTATAGTGGTCTTTGTCACCTGCAAACGTAATAGTACTAACCACTTTTTGTTTAAGTTTGGAGAATTCTAGTGAATTTATCGCATTTCCCCATGAAGTTATACCGTATGCTATATGTGAGTAAAAAAATGCGTAGTAGGTATTCAGCAGAACATCTCTATTCACCACTATCCTCAGTTGTCTTATAATGAAAATCGCACTGGACAATTTGGAGCAAAGTAACTCAAAATATTTCGACCAATTTAGGTTATCATCGAGAGTAACGCCCAGCAAAGCTGTTGCTACTTTTCAATATAAGCGGCTAAAAATATTTTAGATCGATAGAGCAGAACTAATTACCTAAGCAACCAACTTTTCAAAATTATTCTGTATCCCGTTCTCCAGAAACGTCTTATAGGCAGTGTGGGACACCCTGTAGTTTGGTTATTAACGAATCTAGAAACGAATGTACAGACATGCATACGTGAGATAACATCAGCGGTCCAAACCCAATATAATATGAATAATGGAATGGAATCAATTACAACCACTCAGAGCACCGTTAGTCAATTGCTTGATTCCTAAACCTAATTTGGGGGTTTGTTGAATACATGCATCATCAACTAACCATCGCGAAACCCTGCGGTGAGCTCATTTTGCATCGGTAGTGGCAATGAGTCGACCAAAAATCTGCCAATGAATTGATTCAATAGGTAATTTGATAATTTGGTATTCATGTAGCCCGAATTCAAATTCGGAATGGATGGAACGGATATCTGTTGTGCGTGTGTGGTTGAGCTGAACAGCGATATGTGGGTAAAGCGATTATACAATGGACGTTTCCTATGATTATTTTTTCCATTCAAATTGGGCGAACTGGAAGAATCCCAACCAGTCTGCTATTTTCAGCAGGCTGAATTCATAAAGTGATTATTATTCTGCCAATATGTGGATGGAAATATTAAATTAATATATGTATCAGCTACTACTGTGTGTGTATTCATTCATATTTCACAATCTATGTATTTTGTGTCATCATGAAATTTTAAATGATTTTCATGTTCCCATTTTATATTATACTGCCCCGAAAATGACTTTATGACATCATTAGTGCATGCGTGAAAAGTAAGTGAATACATGACAAGTTATTGTTATTCAAGTCTTTCTCGAGTGAAATACTCATAAATAATTCCAAAGAAGACTTACTCGTCATTTGGTAACAAGAAGAATGTATGAAATGTAGATATTAGCAATCTTGAAAAGTTGAAAACTGAAAATATATAACAATTGCCCTTTACCCTTTATTTGAACCACGGATTTGAAATTATATGATTCAAATTTAAGAAGGTGAAATCACTTTGCCGATAGGCCTCAGATGGATACGGTTAGGCCGTGAGTAAGGTTCAATTAATGACTTTTCCCAGTTTATCAAATTGAGCCACTAAAAAAATTATACATTAATTAACTTGACTAGTTCAAGAGTTGGGCACCAGGCTTGCTAAAGGTACTGCCGAACTGTCCCAGAATAGTCGAATACACCCTTTGCAATCGGAATCCTTGGAATAATCCCCTGGTACAGTGAAGTAAGCACTGATCCACCAATTATCTGGTACCTAAAAGAGGAAAAGAGTAGAACTGATTTCGAAAAAAATTAGTTCCAAATGGTCAGAACGGATTCTACGTCAGACACAGACATGTGCACCTAATGCTTGACAAAATGGCCGAATTATATTTTTTTGTGGTTTTTTTGTTACTCAAATCCAAAACACAAATCAACCCTGATAGAAATTAGTCAAAGGGAGAATCATATACGATTGTTGGATATAAAATAATATGTAGATTATTCAATCGAAAATTTACTGATAATCCAAAGGTGACAAAAATTTGACCCTATAGAATTTATACGTAACCTTCAAAAATTACCATCAAAGAATTCGAGAATTACAAGCATAGAGAAAGCGGAAAATAATGTTGATCATTACAACATTGATTGCAAAATAAGGAAAATGATTATACTCCACCAATTTCAACAGTGATCGTTATTCAATTTACAAATCGTAATATCCAAAATCAATTCACCCACCACACCTGCCTATTCCGAATTTCAATAGAAGAAAGAGGCCGATCATCCTTTCGGTTCGACGAAATCATAGTTCACTCGTTTTTTCACAAACTAACCTCGGTTTTTCCTCTTTTGAAAAACACTTATGAGAAAACCAAGCGCTTACTCGCCATGACAAAACTTGATATGAATATGACGGTCGATAATAAAGAGCGCATTTTCACAGTCACGATCTAGCAGTTAATACTGACCCGTACCACCATGAAGATAACCGGAAAAGTTATGAGAAATTGGTTATGTATAAGGAAGTAACGAAAAATTTGTTACACAATCAGTTAAAGATGAAAATGAATTCAGAATTAAACGACACCTCTATCAAACTGTATTACTTCACCAGTTTGTCCCTCAACAGTTGTCAGAGGACAAATGAATACCGCTAGGCAAAAAGTGACGATATTCAATTCAATTTCTTTATTTCCAATCAGACTTATACATACATAAGTATAAGATATTGTCAGGTCCATTTTGAATAATCTGTCGAAAAACAATCATTACATAATACAAATATATAATGGTATAGTATATAATAATATAATATATGCTAATGTATCTTAAAAACAGAGTGTAGAGACAAAAAACAGTGTATGAAGAACAGTGTATAAAGAAGTATATAAAGGACATTGTATAAAAGTGTACATGAGTAGGTGGTTATACCAGGTTACAACACATATATTCCGGAACCGAATAAAAAGACCCGTTAACTAAAAGTTTTCGAACTTCATATTTGAATTTGTTTACATTTGATAATATTTTAAGCCTAGTGGGTAAGTGGTTGTATAATTTGATCGGCAAAACCAACAGACTGTTAGCCACAGTTGACAAACGATGGGATGGTATATTGATATTGAAGTTTTGCCTTAAGTTGTGTACCATATTTTCACGAGACTGGTTGAGAATAGCTGGGTTATTTTTTATATATAATATGCAATTATAAATGAAGAGAGAAGGAAATGTTGAAAGCTCAAGTTGTTTAAACAATTGGCGACAGGGAAACATCCTGGGTTTGAACATCATGTTACGTACAATCTTTTTTTGTTGAATAAAAACTTCATTAGACCTAGAACTGTTGCCCCAGGCTAGAATCCCATTATTCATGGTTGAATAAACGTATGAATAATAGTACAATTTCAAGAGATTGTGATCAATTCTTGATCGAAGTTGCCAGATTACAAAACAATGTCTCGCTAATCTTTTTAGAACGTTATCGATTTGATACGTCCATGAAAGTTTAGAGTCTATTAAGACTCCCAAGTATTTTACTACTTGCTTTTGTTCGATAGATTCATCATGTAATTTTATTATAAAACTTTTATTCAAATCTTTCAAGGAGAACAGATTAATTCAGTCTTGCTTTGATTCAATATAAGGTTGTTCTTTTGACAATAATCATTGATATAATTTGCGGCCTCAGTACATGTGTTGTTCAGATTTGTTAGTGATTCCCCAGAGCAGGCAACAGAAGTGTCATCTGCGTATAACGATATGTGAGTTCCAGACATGTTTTTGTATGTTATATCATTTATAAAAATTATAAATAACAGAGGCCCCAGCAAACTCCCCTGAGGGACGCCGCTGCTTACCGCTTCTACTTCAGAGTAATACGAAATATCGTTAAGTCGTAATCTAACACGTTGCGTACGATTTGATAGAAATCCCTCAAGCCACTGTAAAGCATTTCCTCGTATCCCATAGCTTTCCAACTTTTGAAGTAGGAGTTCGATGTTAATTACTTCGAATGCTCTCTGTAAATCGAAAAAAAGCCTGTCTTTTTTTCGATTTACCTACTTTTATCTAAGTTTTGAAGAACTTCATTATACAGTGCTATGATTGCTTGATTGGTAGACATTCCCCTTCTGAAACCAAATTGAAAGGGACTGAAAAATGTATTATTATCAAGAAATGTCACCAGTCTCTGGTAGAATGCTTTTTCAAAAACTTTGGAGAATACTCATAACAATGCCAAGAGGTATTCGAATGTTCGTGGAACCTTTTAGAAATTGAACGTTTTGTCTGACCGTAATAGACTCTGTCACAATTTTCTATTACGGTCAGACGAAACGTTCAATTTTTCTCAAAGGTTCCACGGAAATGTGGCCCATGCTACCCACCGAAGGGAGAATGAGTCGAGTGTAGCGGACCAGATCGAATCTGGTTACAAAATTGACATAATTCGAACAACAGTGGAAAATAAGATTGCCGGAAGATTATAGTTATCCACAAAAACTATAATAAATATCTACTTGATGAGAATGAAATGCCGATGTATTCCATCTTGTTTACTTCTCCCCACCATAGAACCATTGAGACCCCATCAGCGATTTGGGGAACTGTAATAAGTATGATATAACTCAATTAGGAATACCAGGTACACTTCAAAATAATGCGTTGAGAATAGTAACAGGAAGTTTTAGAATGAGTACAATATTATCTCTATGCTGTGAATCGGTAACCCCTACCCTTGGATTTCTAAGGACTAAACTCCTTGCAAATTATGCAGTGAAAATATACTACCAACCTACTCACCCAAATCATGATATCTTTTTACGTTTACATTACCAGAAATCCCTCCTTGGAAATAAGCAGATATATCTTGCTGTATTACAGGAAATGGACTCAAGAAAACAGAATTAAATCCACAGCAACATAAACTCAATTACTATAATAACATCAACGAATTTCCCAATTACTGCGAAATGTTTACTGATGGATTCAAAACTAAGGATGGAGTTGGTTGCGCGCCTCTTGTGAACGTAAACTACTATAGCTGGTCGATGCATTTAACAACCAGAGTATACCTGCCCAAACATTCACCTTCTGGGGAAATTGGGTATGTGTTTCACGATACAGGTGAGGATTTGCGTCAATCCAATACCTCACATTCTGTGTATTTACATTTCCATTTAGATAGAAAGTACTTCCGTCACTGAAACAAATTGTTCTGACATGGTCTGGCTGTCGGTTAATTTTGGTTTCCATATTTTCACAAAATTCTAGTCTTCGGTCTGGGTCGTCGTCGGAGAGTTGATTAACCATTTTTAATTTGTATGGATGAAATCTGTTTTTTTTTCAACACCCTGTAAACTGTACTTCGACTGACTTCACAGGTAGATGCAACGTGAGTTGTTGAAGAAGTAGGATTAACTATTACTTCTGCCAGTATATCAATTTTTTTCTCATCAGAAATTTGTGGTCTGCCCGATCGTTTCGCATCATTAATACTACCCGTTGTTTCAAACTTACGAAGAAACTCTTGAATGAGTCCTCGGAACAGGGCGATCGGGTAACCTCTCATTGAAAATGCGTTCTGCTGCATGAATATTTTGTCCGGTTTCATCAAGAATTAGGGTCGCTGTTACTTTATCACCTGAAGCACTTACCATTTTGCTCCTTGAAGCACTTAAACGTTCGGCTCACAACAGTTTAACAAATTATTGAATTGTATAAAAATATTGAAAGTACCAAAAGCTGCTAATACAGTTAAACGTTCGATCAACAATACACAAATTATTAAATGTACAAAAACTTGGACAATTACAAAAACGTCGAATTAGGGAGACTAAAAAAAACGTCAGCTTATTTGACAACTATCCAGAGGCGGAGCTTGAATTTGGAATTTTAGTATTAACTGATTCAATTCATCACAGCTTTGCGTTTTTCAAAAGGGAGTTGCCAAAACTGCCATAATCACGAACAAAATTAGTATCATTGAATAGGTTTTTTCGATACCTTTCAAAAGAGGTGTCGCTTGCCGTAGGGTTCCATTTAAAATTATTGGTCACAATGGCCTTGTGACGTCATCTTTGACGATTTCGTCATCTATCATCACTAGTAGGTAAGTTTACATCCTTTAATATTCAGTTTCCAAATTTCACTTGGTTATGTATAATCGTTCCACAGAACTTTATGCTATATACTAGTCCTTACTTCACTGTGAATTTGCAAGAAATGAGCTTTACATTTAGATATTACCAGAATTCATATTCCAAGAGAGAGTGGTGTGATCAGCCATTGTAGCATAAAGAACAATAATGACGTAGATGAAGCAGCAAAAATGGCTGCCAGTGCCAACTACCATGTAGACGTACCTGTACACCCAGAAGATCCAAAAAATACAATAAGTCCAAAAAAGATACAGACTGGCAGAATCTTCGGAGTGGAAACGAAGCTAAACTGAATAGTTGTGACCAACAATAAAAAAACGAATGTCATCTTTGAAATCGACAAGAAGAGATCAAGTTGTTCTCACGCGCCTCGGAATTGGCCACACAATATTAACAGTTTAACAAAAAATCAAATCGAAGAAATACGGAACTGAAAAGTAAAAAATAAAATTAACCTTCTTAGTCTTAATAACTAAGCTCCTAAACTGATGTAAGTAACTGATTTTGAGTCGGTGCCAAAAAAAACAAGCAAATGAATTAGGTAGGGCGTAAAATGAGTTGCGCGGTGACATCGACATCGAGTTGCGCGGTGACATTCTGATAATTTTTTTGAAGTGATTTAATGATCTTCGTTGATTGTCTGTTTGGCGCCAAATCAAAATTAGTTACTCACATTAGTTCAGGAGCTTAGTTATTGAGACTAAGGAGGTTTATTTTATTTTTTACTTCTCAGTTCCGTATTTTGTCGGTTAAATTTTTTGTTAAAAGGTTATTATTTTTATATTTATTTTTTGTGGCTGAAATCCACTAATTACTACCTACTTGTTTTTTGATTACTTCCAAAATACTTACTTACTCACCTTACTTCAACTATTACCAGTTAAATAATATGATTATCTACTTTTACTATTTGTTGTATTATAAATTATTTTTGTTGTTCTGGTTAGTTTATTCCATTACTCTGTATATAGTTTCATTCTCTCATAGAATATAATGATTGTGACGGATGTAGGAGAACAAAAATGATGACATTAGCGATCTGTCATTGTCAACTACATATGTGTGCCAATGATCACAAGTGAAAAATCAATTATTCCCCATTTTTCTACCCGTAAGGGTGGATAATTCCATTCGAAATGAGGTATACCGTATCTAATGAAAGAAGAATCATCCAAATCGAAGAACCCAGTACAAAGTTATGCCTGATAGAATCGGTTAACGGACCAGAATTCAGAGGGTGAGTGATCACTATCCTTCATTTTGCTACCCTTAGATGTGGATTTCATCAACTTAATTCAAATGGGACCAACTTCGAAGTACACCCTATCCACTGAAAAGAAAAAGAATTATCGGAATCGGACGTCTCAGAGAAAAGTTATGCGTGATCATACATAAAAAAAATATACGCATCGACTAGAGAACCTCCTCCTTTTTGGATTCGTCGGTTAAAAATGACCCACCCCTACCTGCTCCTAGGAGAGCAGCAACCGATATGTGTTATAGGCTGAACTCTCCTTACAGTCCAACACATACTTATATAATGCCCGGAATACGAGGTAACTAGAAGGCAACATGACACAGCTGGAACAATGGAGGAGGTCCTGAGTGACGATAGAGAAATTCTAAGTAACCTCGTAGCATTTTTGAAAGAAACGACTATTTTTGATAAAATGTCAAACTACTCGATTAGGTATGCGGCTAATAACCTCATAGTTGACGCTGCAAAAAAAATCCAGGTATATATTGTAAAAACAATTTATTTTGTGTAATTTACCTACTGATGATGATAGCTTGGTTATCGAAATGCGCATATAGGTGTGAAGTGATTCAGTGTGGTGAAGAGGTTACTTGTGCAATTTTTGATTTTGTGATACCACAGCGTCTATCCAGTCTTCACACCCATACTCTATAATGAACACTTGTTATTTAACTGTGAAAATACTTCTCATGATTCTTCCTATCGATAACTGGTTTACGTTTCCCTCTGATATAAGCAATCGTTTCACTTCAGTCTCACAAAAAAAAACTATGCTATTGGTAAATGAGGTGCTGAGATCTGCTAATATATAAAATTTCACCAAAGTTGCTGAAAATTATGCATGACTATTTATCTCTCCCTTAACAAGCCTAATCAAATCTTCTCTAGCTGAAGGAGAATTTCCCAACCTATTGGAAATTTTCCCCTTCACAAAATAATGACAAACATTAGAACCGCCAAATATATCTTTCGACTAAATGTTCAAAGGTGCTTGAACGTTGGGGATACAATATAATAGTCAGTTATGATCTATTAACACTTTCTCAACACGGTTTTAGAAAAAACAAATTGAAGGAATCAGCTACATACTATTTACTGAATAATGTTTATACTTCCTCAGATGAAGGAAGGCACGTTGTGTCACTTATGTTCGATTTTTCGAAGGCTTTTGACTGCACAAATATACATTTTATATATAAACTTAGTTATATGGGCATAAGAGGTGATATTTCAAAATGGTTTGAACCTCATCTTTCCCACAGAAGTATTTTCATCAAGCCAGAACAGCAACTATGCAATACATGCACGACTTTTCTCGGTTCCCCAAGGATCTGTCTTGGGTCCTTCAATTTCTCACCTCTTTGTAAACGATATTCCCAATCATATAACCGCAGGACGAGTAACAATGTTTGCCAACAACACAACAGTTTCAGTCTGTGGGGAAACCCTTGAAGAACTGCAAAGTAATATAGAAAAAGCTCTAAATGAAATGAAAAAATGTTACCATAAAAATCGACTTATTTTAAACGCCGATAAAACAGTCTACATAAACTTCCATATGAAAAGGTCTGTTCCAAAAATATTTTGTAAAGGTTTAATATTCAGCGATAACGTACGTTTCTCCTCCCACATAGACTGTCTATGTAAACAACTCAACAAAGCATACTATGCAATTCTCCAGATAAAACCAATTTTGGACCAGAAAGGATTGTTGAACTCATACTATGCGTTTGCATATACCCATTTATCAAATAAAATTGCAACATGGGGACTGGCAACTGAAAATAAAAGGGTCTTTACTTTCCAAAAAACAATGTTTGGACTACTAGTTGATCTGGAATACAAAGACTCTTTTCTGCCATTCCATTTTATTTACATTTTAAAATGTCTAACATTTGTGAAAAACAACATTTCTGACTTCACAGTGTTAGGAAATCATCACAACTATTCATCAAGAAGTTTTATGTTGGACATACCAAAATATAAATCTAAATTCAGAAAGTCCACTATCTACAATTGCATATACATTCATAACAACCTTCTGAAATCAATAGCTACAACAATTTAAAAAAAAAACAACAAAAAAATTACTCCTGGAAAATTATTTTCATTCAGTAGAAGTTAACATTCGAATTCAAACACTGTATGTTCACCAAGTAAGCTTTTTAATATGTAACTGCAATATATGGTTTTAACTGTATTCTTACCTGCAATGTATATAACTTGTTACTCAAATTTTTATTATTGTGATTATGATTGTGTGAAATTCTGACCTGCCGATTGTACTTTGTATGTAATGTGACCAACAAATACTACTACTACTACTATAGATGAAGAACAATTCTTACAAAGTTCAATTATTTTGAATCTACGCTTATCAAAAAATGTCCTCCTATACAAGGGCAAATATCACAAATCGTGGATCTTGCTTCTCAACTGAAATATTCATAAATAATCTGCAAAATTATCCTCACTTATATTGAAATTCTCCACTGGTATGAATATGTTGATTATTGTTCAGAGTTCATAGATGAAAATTCAGAAACTGCTGTTTAACTTCTGAACAAAATTAATGAAATTCACCCTGTCATTCACATCAGAGATTGGCTCAGAGAATGAACTGAATTTTCACACAATGCATGAGAATAATAGCAATTTGCAGTTTCAAACTTTTAGGAAACTAACGCAGACTGATCATGGCATACACAACTTTTCAAATCAACTATATAAACATAAAATGGTAGCATTCAAATGTTTCGTTCACCGGCTTCCGAATATACCTCTATCATCTGCTCAATACAACGAAAAAATTTATATTTTGGAGCTATCAGCTTATAACGACGTTTATGATCCAAATTAGATGAATGTTTTTCATACAAGTCGGCGCCAAACAAACACACAAGGCGCGTCCCTTCGCCATAAATTGCCAAGCGTTCTCGCAGTCAATATCAGCGAGACAGCTAATGACCGCTTACTACTGTTAGAATGTATTGTTTTGTAGGGGTAGGTGGTATATGACTACGGCTATCCTCTGAACATCACTATTGATATGTATTAAATACATTACGCATGAGTTGTTTATTTGATAGATAATAAATATTGAATAGTTTGTACATAACAATTTCAGATCAGAATATTTTCTTGTTTCATTCTTTTTAAAGCGTGAGTTTTCAGTAGTCGGGTTTCAGTTTTTGAACTTATTTTTATTACTAAAGTGATTTCACCTTTTTCTGCCCCCATAGTGAAAACAGCCAGAAAAGTATTTCAGTCTTTTTTACAGTGCAAAAAGGCATTAGAACTTTTTTTTGCTCGGTTTTGTGATCGTTCCAGTAGCTTTGTATATTTACACTTATCTTCTAAACGGGGCATTATCTTTTTGCCAATCCATAATTATTATAAAACCTCCAAATAGGCAGGGACGTACCAAAGTTACTTCAAAATTTTGGTTAGCCGTTCTTGATAACGGTGCTCGGAAAAATGCTTCGTTACAGTACCGATATATGTCAAAATTTATTGATAAAAGAATTTCCCATATGATGCGTACTTTCCTCCGGTCACTGTAGATGGGGTGTTTTATAGTGTTCAAGAGTTTCTCGAGAAAGTTCGGAATGATTAGTTTAGATGTGGAACTCTATTGAATCCTTTTAGATAGTTTATTCATTCTCAACTGCCCTAGTGAATGATATCTGTTTGTTCTTTTGGTTACTGTTTTTCTGTTTTCTGAAAAATTTATTTTTTGTAATTGTTGAAATGTTATATCACCTGCACCACACGATTTATACACTTATTTAAATACTTATTTATTTACGTTATATTCATATGACTTTATATGGGATGTAATATCTTCCTATAATAAGGTATATATTGATTGATTGATTGACGTATACAAAGTGATCGACACAACATAAGTTCAACCTGGAATGCAGATAATTATCACTTTGATTGTATTGGGAATGTACTAAGGGAAGCCATAATTCAAATATGTTTTCAAATCATCCACATTATGCAGTACGTTTCATGACATAGCAAACTAATTTGAATAATTCGATGTGTGCATTCCTGGCCATTTTCCGTGTCAACTACTGCACAGTTATTATTCATTCCTACAAGTGGGGCGAATTATCAACATGACATTTCCAGCTGAACGAATAATGAATATGGCTGCTCTCCCGTTGAGTAGAACATTTGCGGTTCCAAGGGCCCTCGAAGCTCCATGAAAAATCGTATAAAACCGCAATATTTCACCCGGAAAATTATTTTTCGTGTAATGAAAATTTACGAAGGGTGAGAACAAGGGTGTATGGGTTTTATTCTACGAGTTCTACTCAATATATCACTTGCTGTCAGATTGTCTATAGTTTCACAACATTTCCGCTAGTTATGAGTTATGCCTGTACGTGGCAAAATATTAGCAGTTTGGGATTCAATAGTGGAGATATTAATGTGAACAGAATATGAATGTCAAGTTATTTTTTGTGAATAACTGACAAAAAACGACTACTTTCCTGGCTAAAGTCACGCTGGATACTGAACTGCATCTAATTGATTTTTTGAAAGGACCCTCACTCAAAAGAAGTAATCTGAAAATGTTCATTCTGAGAGATATTTGATTTTCTTCAGATTGTCTATAGTTTCACAACATTTCCGCTAGTTATGAGTTATGCCTGTACGTGGCAAAACATTAGCAATTTGGGATTCAATAGTAGAAATATTAATGTGAACAGAATATGGATGTCAAGTTATTTTCTCTGAAAACGACTACTTTCCTGGCTAAAGTCACGCTGGACACTGAACTGCATCTAATAGATTTTTTGAAAGGACCCTCACTCAAAAGAAGTAATCTGAAAATGTTCATTCTGAGAGTCATTCGATTTTCTATTCCAGTCTTAATTGAGAACTCATATAGGTGAAGAGGCGAAAAAGACTGTTTTCCTCGTGTTCCAAAGACATGTTATTATCTCCAGTACACTTATTTTTGGTGTTATCTTATACATTCTTCCGCTCCTTTTTTATACAACTGTATGTATGAATATAGATGGAATCTTTGAAATCAATTTTCACCCACTTCCAGACGTCCGACTTCTTTAGAATTTTGCAGACGCATTAAGAACCGATGACAATACAATAATTTCATAGCTATAACCTGCTAGGCTCACGAAGATCGTCAGAAAAAAATGATTTACATTCCAAAGATATGGCAAATGCGCAGATTCACCAAAACGCAGCATGCATCTCTTTCACCATGATTTCGTAAAAAGTTCCATCTCATGTGAATGAATAAACCGAAGAGTTTTTCTCCGGTAGTCTTTTTTAGGCTTCTGTAGCAATATCGACTAGAAAGTTTGAAGTAGAACTATAGTTTAAAAAACCTAAAAACACGCTTATGTAGCAATAAGAACTGAAGAGTTGAAAATAATAAGAATAAAGTCATTTTCCAAAAGAATTCCTCCTATGTTAAAAAAGTGTGGGTTGCTCTTCACTAACTTTTCATAACGAAATCAAGATAACTGATATCAGGAACCTAAATCTTTTTTTACATAAGAAAGAATGACGCTATTTTCATTATTTTCAACTTTTTAGTTCAAATTGCTACATAAGCGTGTTTTCTAAGTTTTTTTTAAACCATAATTTTATTTAATAAAATTTCCTTCGATTTGGTCTTTCAAATATCTTTTTCACGAACCCGCCTACTTAGATATCTCCTTCCTTCCTCAGCTCAAAAGTTTTTTTGGATAATGTCCATTGGTTGTTTTGATTTAATTCTTCAATTTTCTTTTTTTTCAATTTTTGGTTCGGAGAAAAATTAAGCCCTTCTCTTTTTCAAAAAGTCCCCCAACTCATTTGTAATTGAATATCCCTTATTGTTAACTTTATTACTATGTTTAGGAATAAGTTTGCAGTTCTTGTCAACTCACTATTTTGTGTTTCGTTTATTGGGACCCTCCTTGATGTACGTCGTCCACTCTTCATCTGAAGGTTCCTTATGTGATTTGAATTCTAGTTTCTCTGTCATTTCTTGTATTCCATGTGGTTCAATTCATAGTGAGATGAACGAGGGCCAGCGGAAAGGCTTATTCAACATTAGTCTTGGTTTTTTTTCATAACTTCTAATGGACTCAAGATTTTAGTATAATAGGTGATTGTGTGCCAGATTATAGTGAATAACTTTTTTCTATTCTGAGTTGAGCCTATCTTTGATCTGACGAAACTTATATTAAACAATTTCAAATTTTTTCACTATTATGTAGAAGTCCCATCTCAAGTGAGAGGCTATAATGACTATGTTATATGTGTTGCTGAGTATATTTTGAATGTATTTCGTAGTGTAATGAATTAAGAATTTGGCAAAGAAGATTTATAGTTAATAGTTACAGAGTGGTAGAAAGAAGGTTTTTTTGAAGTTGAAGGAGAGTTGTTTGTAGTCGAACCAATCGAATTCCAGGTCCCTCTCAGCCTCTTCGACTCCATTGATTTTGAGATATTTGGTGTTGAATGATTTTGTGGCGCAAATCTCACCATAACTTCCAGACCACCTGGTATAAACCCACAATGCTATATTTTTAGGAAAAACTTTTCCAAAGGAAAACAATCGAGTGAAAATATATAGGGTTCTTCATTTAAAAAACATAAATCCCACATTTATCGGACACCCTGTATGTTTGTACTTTCATTTTTGAAATATAGCGTTCATTGCTTTCCACAACTTTTATTTGAGACATTTTTTTCTATCTCAAATAGGAAAGCATCTATCGTCTTCGCATCGTTGATACACCCTATATACACATCACTGATTGGCGAGAGGCATGAATGGAGTGCTTATGCTTCTGTAGACTCTGTAGAATCTCGTCGAATGCACTTTCCATCCACCCATCTTAGCTAATTGAAATGTTCACCCATTATCCCCTTTCCATAATGCCTTGACGGAAAACGAACAAATTGTAGCGTAAACTGCGATAACACGTTATTGTCGATACGTTAATGCAGTATATCTTAATTAGGGTGAAATGCTGATATACTATCAGAGGATCCCACATCATTAGGCCTTCTCAAGATGAAAGTCGTTAGTGGATGGTCTCGAATGGTTCTGCTGGAAATGCGAGCTCCGTCCATCTATATTCATTTCAGTCTGCAGTTTGATAGGTCTACTGATCGATCTATTGTTTGCCTGTGAAATTCTCAAGAGTGATGGAATTCTGGACAAAAAAAATATCTGATGTTATGAACGTCACTTAAGTGATGAGGCAAAACACTATAGTGGGGATATTTTCTCAATGTTTTTAAGGGAGTTAATTGAACGAAACGCTTCTGTACAACGTTTGCATGTAGACCAAAATACTGGATCTAGGAAGCTGAAGTTCTGAGAACGTATTCCTATAATGACATATTTCCACTGAGGAAGATTTTTTGATATTCCACCCCTAACAGGATGAAAAGAGCGGTGAAAATCGTTGTGAAAGTTTGTATAGAAGAATTGTTAGTTTTGAAGTTGGTATTTGGTATTTCCAGATGAAGAAAGACGTATTTTGGGGTTTTTGAAAATTCAGCCCAAAAGGGGAGGGCTGGGAGTTTGTTTAGGAGTACCGTTGGTTCCTTAGTTGGGGTCATGAAAACTGGTGGGGGTCTTTGTTAGAAATGAAGAAATTCGTGTTTAGGTGTTTTGTAAATCCAATCCAAAATGCGGGTGATATAACCCACACCTGTGAATCATCTGATATGACTCAGTACAGCGTATTGTTCAAAGAGAAATCCTACACTTTATTCTTACTGATGATAATGTTACCAAGTGTATGGAGGTCTGCATAATTAATAAACGCACTCACAGATTTTTATCGTCCTCCCAGTATATAGATGTTATAGATCTTCAGAGCACTGGAATCGTTTAAATTGTGTACTTTGCCAATCTAGTTGAGGATACTATGCAAAATAAAGCACATATAAAACAACATCATATCTCTATGCGCCTTTGAAAAGAGTTTTATGCTGCTCTTAGAATTGTGTTATATTCCTGAGAGCATTTACTATCCTTTTCTTCATATTTTCAATTGTTGTTGGTGTTTCTCCATACCAGATTTTTTTCACGTATCCCCAGAGAAAAAATCAATTCTGGTGAGATCTGGGGATCTATCAGGCTATCGAGTGAATTTGTTTCTCCCAATCCATCGAAAGTGCGTAAGTTTTACTCTAGTGCTCCCTTACTTAATTCAAATAATGAGGTGGAGCACCATCTTGTTGAAACCATATAATATTTCTCTCAGGAAAATAAATTATCAAGGGTGGCAAATTGTTTTCCGAAAATGCAGATAAACAGCTCCCCAAGATACCATCGGAGAAATGCAGCTTTATTACATGTTCCTGAATGATTCCGCCCTATTTATTGACCATCTGTGCTGATTATCAACTTGCCTGAAGAAATGGGAATTTACTGTTGCATAATAATGGAAATTATGCCTATTAACGAATCCATTTTAATGAAATGTTGCTCCATCAGTGAACAAAACATTATTGAAAAAAGTAGCATCTTCTTGCATCTTACCCCCCGACTAATTGCAAAACTGTAGGCGCTTCTGAAAGCCATTATCATTCATTTGCTGATGCCTTGTTGCCAGCACTACCGAGAACTCATTTTCTTCGTTGTAAATATTTTTTCTCTGTTCCTTTTTGCATATTACACATTGCCAATTTCTACAAATCTTTCAACAGGTTTCGAAAGCTTTCAATTTCTGGCATTTCTTTTTAGAATACCGCTGATGACGAATTCTAGTGGCGAGCAGATAATTTCTTTGAAACTCTCTCAAAACAAAAATCATATCTTGGTAAAAGTGGCGTAAATGGAGACTAACGGTATTCCGATGAAACTTTCATAGATGCTTCAAAACATGATTAAATCACCTCAGTTATCGAAAATTGGACGCGGAAAAAGTAATTTTGAGAAATGTGGCCCTTATAAGTTAAAAAAATTGCCCATGGAAACGTCACCATGATTACCAAAACAGTTCAACTGCAGTTCATTATTCAAAATTATTAAATCAGACCAGTTTTCCAAAACATCCAAATCAAAACATTCAACAACAAAAATATAGGCCGACAATGCAAAACATTTCTGCACATTTTGAGCGACCAAATTAAAAATATAACAAAGCAAAATTGCTGGATTGCTAACCTCGATCCAGTCGTTGGCGCCTCCACCATATGTCATAAGTCTATTGCCTTGAAGGGGGTTGGTAGCTCAAAGGGATTTTGTGAAAACCAGATTATGAACTCGCAATTCAAAAACAAACATACAAGATTTATTTCCATCAGAAATATATACGAAAATATACTTACACCTAAGGACGATATATACAGCGCTGCCAGAACGGCAACTTAAAAATAAAAACTACATATCTACACTTCGTTGGATTCCAGCTCTTTCTCTCAAGGGGGGGCACTCTAGACTTGTAACTCACACCCTGGCCTGACAACTACTAACTCCTCACTGTTTTTCCCTTACCTCGAAACCTAATTGTTAATATCCATCGATTGGATCGAGATTAGCAATTCAGCAATTCTACTTTGTTATATTTTTAATTTGGGATTTCTAGGTCGCTTTAAATGTGCCCAAATGTTTTGCATTGTCGGCCTATTTTTTGTTGTTGAATGTTTCGATCTGGATGTTTTGGAAAACTGGTCTGATTTATTAATTTTGAATAATGAACTGGAATCAAACTGTTTTGGTAATATTGGAAAAACTAAAATAATTCTTTTTTCCAACTTGCTTCTAGCTTTGTGACAATATATAGATGATCCCGGAAACTCTTACTTGTTTCATTTTCCAGCAACACAATAACTGGCCACCATTTCAATTAATTATCTAATTTTTTTTTCTCAACAATGCATTGATATAAACACCATTACAGTTTTGAGCTTTTAAAAAAGTTTTTATGCCCTCCAAACGTTAATTCCATCACTTTTGGCTCCATCTATAAAACTTTCAACGAAAACGAATAAAAAGCTAGTGACAATGACTTCCGTGGAACTCTGTTAGTGACAGGGTTACCACATGAATTGTCATTGACCAAACTAAGTATAGTATATTTCACGAAAAAAGCAGGAAGTTAAAATTTCCTGCGATCCTCCTTTATATTTCCCGGTGGGGTCTACTTTAGCCTTTGGTTTCGTTTGAATGTTGTTCCCCTGAAGCATATTAATAATTAGGATACTATTCACAATTATATAACGAGTTTATGAGTTATGTCTTGACATTACGGTTCTGGAAATGTGTCCAAATAATCCTGGTTATGTTCATCTCTGAATAACTTTGTCTGACAGCCTCTCTTTCATAAGCTGGAAGAGCTTTTCATCGGTTATGGGTGTGTTTCTGTTCATTTCAGATGAGTCCACAAGATTATACAATATTAAGTAGTAGTTGGTTGATTATATGTACCTTTGAAAAGGGGAAACATTCTCAATTGGATATTGATGAAAGATTTTTCTGTGAATTGACAAATCCACGAAATCCTAGTGAATGCGATGTCTCTCTTGCGTCAATGTTACGAATGATTTCTGGTGAGTACTCTTTTTTGGAAAACATTTTTCCTTGCCTCATTCGTCTTCATGAGTTCTTAATTAAGACTGGAATATAAAATCAAATAACTATCTGAATGAAAATGCAAATTTTCAATTTCAGATTTTTTGTTTTGAGTTAGGGTCTTTCCAGAATATCTATCAGATGTTGTTCAATGTCCATCGTGGCTTTAGCCGGGGAATTTGTTGGTTTCTGTTAGACATTCCCAAAAAATCACTTCATTTTTATCGTGGATTTTTCAATTCACAGAAAAATCTTTTTATCAATGTCCAATTGAGAATGTTTGCCTTTTCAACATGAATACCCCACAAGAGGTTATCTTGACGATGAATGATAGTGACTGAAGTTTATCTTTCAGTCGCAGATGATTCCACATCTGATTTTATGAACATACTGTTCATATTTTCAACAAATCAATCTATCATACCCCATGACAGGTTTTAATGTCAGAAAACACTAATTTCAAAGTGTCTCTCCGAAAGAAATGATTCTAACTTTTTTTATCTTTGCAAAGTGAGATTGCTTCTTGAAAATGTGTTTCCCATTTCTTCCGGTCTTCCTGATGATCGTAGAAGCGTGAAATAGATTTTCATCGACCAAAATGTATTGAACCCCTAGTGAATGCGATGTCTCTCTTGCGTCAATGTTACGAATGATTTCTGGTGAGTACCTACTATTTTTTGGAAAACATTCTTCTTTGCCTCATTCATCTTCATGAGTTCTTCATTAAGACTGGAATAGAAAATCAAATAACTGACGGAAAAAAAATGTAAATTTTCAATTTCAGATTTTTTCTTTTGAGTTGGGGTCTTTTCAGAATATCTATCAGATGTAGTTCAATGTCCAGCGTGGCTTTAGCCCGGAAAGTAGTTGTTTTCCATTATACATTCACAAAAAATAACTTCATTTTTATCGTGGATTTTTCAATTCACAGTTTTTTTTTTTATCAATATCCAATAGAGTATGTTTCCCTTTTCAACATGAATACCCCACAAGAGGTCATCTTGACGATGGAAGATAGTGACTGAAGTTTATCTTTCAGTCGCAGATGATTCCACATCTGATTTTATGAACATCCTTGTCATATTTTCAGCAAATCAATATATGTACCTTATTTTAGAGAACTATTATCCAAAAACGTATATTATTTTTGTGATGGCGTTTATCAATT
Source organism: Gonioctena quinquepunctata (assembly GCA_018342105.1). Taxonomy (NCBI): domain Eukaryota; kingdom Metazoa; phylum Arthropoda; class Insecta; order Coleoptera; family Chrysomelidae; genus Gonioctena; species Gonioctena quinquepunctata. The sequence goes on from JAFIRS010001532.1 coordinate 158,207, forward strand.
TATAAAATAGCACTCTTTTACTCCACCAGGAAATGAAATCGACGCCATTTGACAATCTGATCATATAGAAAATGAATCTATAAGACAGTGTTCTACCGGCTGATCTATTCTTAGCTCCGCCTAAAAACTGTATTTTTGGTACCTATACTACAGCACACTAGTTCCAGTAAAATAGACATCCGTTATGTGTACATGTTTTCAGTTATTTGGACTGTATATACAATGTTAGAACTTCATTTTAGAGGACTGCTAACCCAAAAAAAGGTTTATTTTTTGAAAAAAAAGGTTTATTTTTTGAAAAAAAATTACGCAACATCGAGAAAAAAATAACACGAAAAGAAGTCACACAAAAACTCGCAATATTTCGATGGCACCCAGAAATGTGTGCCGGTGGTAATGGGCAACAAAAATTTTTCGAATTCAATGAATCAAAAATGGCTGGAAATAGCCTGGGGGTGTACATACAAAAAAGTTTCGCGTGGTAATACTACATCAGATGGTCGAAAACCCTGTAGATTTTTCTCAAATTGCTCTGTATATTCGGCTCTGTTGTCTAGTTTACTTCCGTTTTCGAATCATTTTTCAATTGGACTCTGACGCACATTTGCCCCACCCTGTATACGTTGCCAAAAAATGAATGAATAAAAGGGTGATATAAAAATAATCTACGTCACAGAATGGATGACAAAACATCCACATGTATTTGTGTTTTTTCAAATAATGATGCTGCTCCATTGAATATAACTTAAAACCTGGCATTACTTGATTTGGAGATAATCTCATAAATGAACCGAACAAGAAACTATTACTGAATATGCAAATCTGGAATTACTTATGTTAGTTCATTCAATGAATTTCCTTATTGCCGTGAATAACCAGTTTGTTGGTTGAAAAGCTATTTTCATACATCAAAAGAGGTGTGGTTATATTTTGTTTCTCAATTCAGGAAATGAAAGGAAAACATTTAAATTGAATTAAAAAAACATCCAACAGTTTTCCTGTCGTCAAAGAGAACCTCAGACACTGAGTCGGATATAGTTGATGAAATCAATTGTGAAAATTGCATGGAATGTAGGTCAAGGTAGACGGTATTTGAAAAAAAATTACATCGAAACACAAAAGAGAAAGGAGGAAAATTTAATACTATTAATCCCACTGCTCTCGTTGGGTGAATACGGACTCATTTTTAATTCCACGAATTCCGTGGTTCTCAATGTACAACCTTTCTGTGAATGACTCCGCAGTGAAGTGATTCACAATTTCAAACAGAGAATGGCACCACCAGATGGAACGTAAAGGGGCTTTGAACATTGCCATTTCAATTTCAACTTATTGATGGTCTCAATTCCGATTTCGTTATACGTCTGTTATTTCCGTTTTTGTTTTGAGGTTTTTATTATAACAGATTAGGCAACCAAAACACTATTGAGCAAGTATTGGTATTTCATTTCACTTCTTTTTTTCACATTAGCTTCACTTGTATGTTTGTTTGTTTGTTTGTTTGTAACTTACTCCTTTGGGCGCGATTTTGACCCACTTCCAGAGGTTCGAATGATTTGAAATTTGGCAGGTGTACATAATTCCGGTGACAATGCATTAAAAAATTTTTGTGTGAAGAAAAAACAGAATGGCGGCTCCAATATGGCGTAAGAGTTTTGTGATTAGGGTCCGATTCGCTTCAAAATTGGTATCCCAGGGTTTTTGTGGTCGGAGATTATGATTCTTTTGTCAAAATTACAAAATTCAAGATGGCGGCTCCAAAATGGAAGACGAGTATTGTGATTATGGTCTGATTCTATTCAAAATTGGTATGTGGGGGTTTTTGGAGTCGACTAATATGATCCTTCTGTGAAAATTGGGAAATTCAAAATGGCGGCTTCAAAATGGTGGCCGAGTTTTGTGATTATGGTCCGATTCGCTCCAAATTTGGTATCTGAGGGTTTTTGTGGTCGGAGATCATGATTCTCTCGTCAAAATTAGAAAAGTCAAGACGGCGGCTGAGTTTTGTGATCATGGTCTAATTCTATTCAAAATTGGTATGTGGGGTTTTTTGAGGTCGGATATTATAATTTTTTTGTAAAAATTGAAAATTCAAGATGGCAGCCGAGTTTTGTGATTATGGTCTGATTCTATACAAAATTGGTATGTGGGGGTTTTTGGGGTCGAATATTATGATAACCTAATTTGATAAGGTCATTCCATTTTTTTATTTGCAAAAAAATTATAAAAATAATAGTTTAAAGAAAACTAAAAAAACACGCTTTCATAAATAAACCACACTAAAGAGTAGGAAATAAATAATAGTTTGAAAAAACTAAAAAACACGCTTTTTTAGAAAACCAGACTAATAAAATTGAAAAGAAGAAAAAACTATATTTTATTTCAAAAAAGCGTGGGGTGCATGGTATCAATAATTATATAGTACATTACACACCGAGGCGATACCATGCACCCCACGCTTTTTTTTTAAATGAAATGATTTTTTTCTTATTTTCTTTTTTTTTAGTCTGGTTTTCTATAAAAGCGTGTTTTTTAGTTTTTTCAAACTATTATGTATATCTTTTGATATGACATCATACATCGTGGCATATACAAATCTGCGGTAATTAATTAATTCGTAAAGAGACCTGATGATTACTTTTAATAAACTGGAGACGTTGGTGAGGAAAAATACCCCATCTCATTGAAATAATCCCAATGCCAACCAACTATATGAAAACACTTTCGATTTCCCCGGTTCATAGATGAAGTGTGAACTAAATGAAGCTTCGAAAGCTATGACGAATGAATCAATTGAAATACTTGAATCTTGTATGACCAAAAGTGAGGCAAATGACATATATGATTTTCTGAATGTTCATAATGCAATATGGGATGATAATATAATAGTTGTAGAAATACTCTTGTATAATTGAAAAAAAAACTTTGTAGTAGGGAAAGTGGGGGAATAATATACAGGGTGTTTCATAATTGAATGCTGATCCTAAAAGGCGATTATTTTCGGATGATTTTAGGAAAAATTATTCCCATGAACATAGGTACGCAACCGCTTCATTTCTGAGATACAAGATGTTGAAATTTAACAAAAAAATCAGTTCTTCTCCAATATCTCTGAAACCGCATTGGTTTTTTCTTTCAATTTTGGTACATGCAAAAAAGGCAAGAAAATACATGTTTTCAATAATCAAGGATTTCTTAATTTTCATCAGTTGCGTCTCTGTTAACATGCCCTGCCATATTTTTGATCATGCCACTTTTTTTTTCCAAATGAATATTATTTTTGTAATTGTCCTCTATCTTCCCATAAAAATAATCTCCTGCCTTTTTTTCGTCCGGCGAACGATTTTTGAGTTAGAGAATAAAATGCATTCATTTGCTTGTTCCTATGCGAAATCAGCCAAAATCAGCCGTGCTAAGAACACATTTCGTAGTTTTCAACATGGACAATTTTGACACATCTTCAGCTAGATACGTGATATTATTCAGGTGATAAAAACTTGTTTATTGAAAAAAACATGCTAAATTTCACAAATACCGAATTAGAGGACATGCATTACTTGTATGGGCTTGCTGACGGGAACGCATATGAAGCCAGGCGACTGTATCAAGAGCGCTTCCCAAATAGAATCGTTCCTGATGCTTGAACGATTTCAAGCTCCCACAGAAGGTTATGTGAAACAGGACGTTTTGAGCCAAATCATCACTTGAAAGTAGCACATCGGACTGCAAGAACTCCAGCAATTGAGATAGCTGTTTTGAATTTAGTTGACGAAAATCCTGGAATAAGTACGAGGCAAGTTGCCAATAATTTGAATATCGCCCATATTCTAGTATGGAGGATTCTCCATGATTATTTATTGTATTCCTATCACATTCAATGGGTTCAGGCTCCACTTCCTCGAGACTTTCCATAACGAGTAAAGTTCTGCCAATGGTTTCTCCAAAAAGTAACCAAAAATCCTTTATTCGACAGGGAAATTTCATTCACGGACAAAGCTAGTTTTACTAAAAACAGGATCCGAAATTTGTATAATAATCATTTTCGGGCCGAAGAAATATGCAATCGTGGGATCTGATCACCAGGAGCTGGATTTATTGGAGATTACCTAATTGGACAGTTTTTTTTACCACGCAGATTAAATGTACATAATTATCGCCGATTTCTTGAAGATAATTTGCCAATTCTGTTGGAAGATGTTCCTAAATCAATACGAAATCGCATGTGGTTCATGCACGATGGTGCACCTGCTCATTTTAGTGCTCTGGCACGTGAACATTCAAACCAAAACTTGCATAATCGCTGGATAGGTCGTGGGGAAACAGAGTCATGGCCAGCTAGATCAATAGACTAAAACAGTCTTGATTATTTTCTTTGGGGACATCTTAAGACTTTGGTGTACAGTCAACCAATTCTATCTGAGGAAGAATTGCGGAACCGCGTAATAGTTTCCTGTGAAGCAATGAGGAATACTCCAGGAATTTTCCAAAGAGTACGCAAGTCAATGATAAGGAGGGCTAAAGCGTGCATACTCGCAGGAGGCGGGCATTTTGAACAGTTCATTTGATTTTGGTATTTTTTGTTGATAATAGTTATGTTTTTGAAAATAAAAAATGTATTTTTATGCGTACGCATCACAAAACTAAATAATAGTTACCATAAAATTATAAAAATCTTGCCCAGATCATTTGGTTACCACAATTGTGAAATCAAGACTGAGAGAAAAAATCGAATGGGGACAAGCAAATGAATGTATTTTATTTTCTAAATCGGAAATCTGATGTTATTTGTTCTAGTGCTATAATTGTGATTTAAATTAACATTATCAAACAAGTATTCATTCCTAAAGGTAAATAAAATTGTCTCATTAATATATAGAGCATAAATTGTTAGTATCCCTTTCTCCTTGAATATTTCCCTACATGACTGCAGAGGGGGTGATTAATATATTATTCTTATTGTTCGTTTTTGAATATCAAATATATTTTGTGCCTTTGAGTTGGATGCCCAAAATATTATACCATACCTAGCAGTTCCTATGAAATTTGCATGATATAATGCACGACGCGATGCCTCATTTGAATATCTTGAAACTTTTCGGATACAGAAGCAAATGCTTTTCAACTTATTTTCCAAGTTGTCGATATGGAAAGACCAGTCTGAATGTTCATCTATATGTATACCTAGGAATTTGGTAGTGTTTTTTAATGTTAATTGGTTTTCATTGATTGTAACATACTCAGGTTTTTCTATTCCATTCAATTCGGTTCTGAATAGGATAGCACCAATTTTCAGTATCTGGCAGTAGCTCCAAAGTCTTTTAAACCAGTTTGCTTAAATTTTCACCACTAACTAATAAGTTTGTGTCATCTGCATTTTTTGTTGATTTATAATCTGTTAATAATACTGTATTGATGTCCAGATTGGCCCAGGAATGCTGCCTTGGGGAACCCCCACCGTATTTTGTATGATTTCTGATTTATATGAAATTCTGTTTTTATTGATAACCACTCTTTGTGTTCTGTTATTAAAATATGAAATGAGTTCCTTATGCCATATATTTCAATTTTTTTTTAGTAAGATATTTCGGTCTAGGCTATCGAAAGCTTTTGACAGACCCAAAGAGATACATATTGCCAAATTGCCTTCCTCCAAGTCTTTCAAAATTGTCCGAGTAAAGTGAAATATTGCCGTGTGAGTTGACCTTCCTCCAATATATATATATATATATATATATATATATATATATATATATATATATATATATATATATATATATATATATATATATATATATATATATATATATATATATATATAAATATATATATATATATATATGAATATCTAATATATAAAATTCTCGTGAAACGGTGTTTGTAATTAAGCTCCTCCGGAATGGTTTGAACAATTCTCATGAAATTTTGTGTGCATATCGGTCAGGTCTGCGAATCGGACAACATCTATTTTTCATCCTCCTAAATTTTAAGGGTGGTCCACCCCTTAATTTTATTTTTATTTTTCAGATAAAAATCTTTTTTTCATTTTTTTATGATACATCATTCAAAAAAAACATACAACCCTAAATTTTCACCCTTCTAATCTTTATCCACAGATCCGCAAGATGGCAATCGAATATAATAATTGTAGTACGATAAATTGAGAACGGGATAACAGGATATAGAAAAAACGGGATAACAGGAAAACGAGATAACGGGAATAACGGAATAACGAAAAAACGGGATAACAGGATGACAGGATAAGGGAATAACGGGAAAACGGAATAACGGGATGAATAAAAAACGGGATAACAGGAAAACGGGATCACGGGAATAACGGGGTAATGAAAAGACGGGTAAACGGGTAAACGGCATGAAAGAATAAGGGGATAAGGAAAAAACGGGATAACAGAATGATGCAAAAATGGAATAACAAGAAAACGGGAATAACGGGAGAACAAAAAAACGGGAAAATGGGATAACGGGATAACAGGATAGGGGGATAACGAGAAAACGGGATAACGGGATAAAGAAAAAACAGGATAACAGGAAAACGGGATAACGGTACATAAGGAAGCAGAAGGAGTCAAAAGCATAGTCTAGATGGAACAACATAAAGGAAAACATACAAAAAAAGAAATTCTACGCGGACGAGAGTTTTCGGGAAAAATATTTTAGGGAACATAGAAATTTGGACAGGACAACGTCTATCGGGTCAGCTAGTATATATATATATATATTGATATATATATATATATATATATATATATATATATATATATATATATATATATTATAGTGTGTGTTTAAGCTCCAACTATCATCAAGAATGAAATTTTCTGAAAAATTATTAGGGCAGGAGACTATTTTTAAGAGAAGATAGAGGACAATTACAAAAATAATATTTATTTGGAAAAAGACTGTGGTGTATCATTATTTTGATCAAAAATATGACAGGGACGCCACTGATGAAAATTGAAAAATCCCTTGGTAGGGAAAAAAATTATTCTTATGCGTTCTTTGCATGTACCAGAATTGAAAAAAAAAAGCCAGAACGTCTCAGAAATAAAGCAGTTGCAGACCTATGTTCATATGAAGATTTTTTTTTAATGATGCAAGGATTTTCGCCCTTCAGGATCAGCATTCAATTATGGAATATACAGTATAGAGGACAAGGAATGTATGATTTGTTAACTCTTACTAGTCCAGTAACTGTGCATACCGTTCAAATAGAAAACATCGACCCTAAGGAGGGATGAGGCAATGACCAACAACCGTGCATTGACCGGTATCCTCAACCCAGAGTAATTCCAGTCAGTCCACATATTTCGAATTCATTATTTTTAACGACAAGAGGGACTTCACATATAGTACCGGAGTGATATACAGTGACCGGCAGACAGTACGCATCATATTCTTTTATTAATAAATTTTGACGAATATCGATATATGCAATCGCTTCTGCATCAAAAGCAACCCCAAAAGACGTTGTACAGTGCCGTTCGTCTTTTCGTGTTTGGAGGGAAATTTAAAAAAAATAAAAATTATGTTTCAAAACACACTTAGTTGGTAAAATATCGAAAAATGTTATTCGAAAAAGTTGTTCAGAACGTTATTTTATAGCTATATACGAGTATTGAAAAAATCTGAGATAAAAAAATAAGAATAGATTTTTTGCCATAATAAAAATTTCAATTTGGAAAAATACATTTTAGACAAAGAAACTCATTAGTAAGGCCAACAGTAATATTTTAAATGATATTTTGTAAATAGTCGCAAGCTACTTCTATTTTATTCGGAAAAAAATTGAAATCTATGGATTTGCCATGTATTCAGCTCCTTCCTTCCTTCCTTCCTTCATAAGAGGTCACTGAAATATCTCCAGGACATTATAATCCCGATACTGTTCATTATTGATGAAGGTCCTTGTATCTACATAATTTCAAATTGAATTTTTTATTCAAACAAAAAATAAATAGATTTTTGGCAAATTGTTGGAATCATACAATATTATCATTGTTGATGCGTGCATCGACAGATTTCCTCATGATCAAAGGGACCATGAAACAATTGACTAATAATGACAATGTGTTATTAAGAGTTGTCAAATGATTCAATAGTGTTATTATTTGTCCAGGTGTTTTTATCGTCTTTATTCCATAGTTTTTTTCATTGTAAAAGTTACATTTTGTTGTGTGTTAACAATAATTAGAGATGCCCCAAAAAAAGCTGAAGTTGCACGAAAAAATTGAGCTCGTCTTAATATGTGGTGAGCGGTTTCATAGTTCCAGAGAAGCAGCAGATTTATTCAATGCTAGATATCCAAATAAGAATATCCATGGATCCACTGTGTTGCGTATTTTAAACAAATTTAAAGCTACAGGCCTACAGGCAGTGTAGAAAATCGTTACAAAATTCCACATAGTAAACCCGTCACTAATGAGGAAGGTACCTTTGATGATTTGTTATCGGTCACAGAAAATCCACGGATGGCACTATAGGAGAGGCAGGAACAAACCGGTATATCTGAAAAATCCATAAGAAGAATTTTGAAGAATAATAAATTTCGTGCATACAAACCAAAATTCATCGACATCTTACTCGATAAAGATTTTGATGCACGCTTAGATTTTTCATTTTGGTTCCAAGGCATGATTGAAGAATGCCAACATTATCCTACAAACATTTTATTTACTGATGAGGCGACTTTTACATCAAACGGTACTGTCAGTTCCCAGAATTGTAGATGGTGGGCTGATGAGAACCCAAATTGGAAGATGGAGGCAAAAAGTCAATTTTCTTTCAAAACTAATGTTTGGTGCGGCATATTAGATACACAGATCGTTGGGCCTCACTTTTTTAGGGGCAACCTTAATTCACGAAATTATTTAGTGTTTTTAAATAATGTGTTTTTTGATTTCTTACATGGATTACCGCTGCAAAGAAGGAATTATATTTTTTTCCAACAAGACGGAGCGTCAGTACATGGTACCCTTGAAGTCAGAGCGTGGCTTAACGAACCCTTTCCTCATAAATGGATAGGACGATATTAAGAAAACCCGTGGCCTGCAATATCCCCAGATTTGACGCCCTTGGATTTCTTTTTATGGGGGTACCTTAGAAGTAGGGTTTATAAACATCGGCCATTTCGTAATATTAACCATTTAGAAGAAGTAATACGACAATGTATCAATAACATTACACCACAAATGCTGCGAAATGTGTACAGAGAAATGAAATCCCGAACAACTACATGTATTGAACGTCAGGGTGGACACGTCGAGTGATGGACTTTTACAAACTTCAGAGTATGCATTAAATTGTTTGGTTTATAATTATTTCAGCTTCTAATTTTATTATAAAATGTAATTATGTAATAAATTTCATAAATTTTTTGTTCTAATAAAAAACTCATATTAAAATTCTGTAGATACATGGTTATTTGTCGATGATAAACAGTATCGGGATTATAATGTCCTGAAGATATTTCTGTGATCTCTTATGAAGCAGCTGAACACATGGCAAATCCACAGATTTAAAATTTTCTTCGAATAAAATAGAAGTAGCTGGTGAATCTTTACAAAATATTATTCAAAATATTACTCTTGGGCTTTACTAATGAGTTTCTTTGTCAGAAATGTATTTTTCCAAATTGAATTTTTTTTTATGGCAAAAATTAATTTTTATTTTTTTTTCTCAGATTTTTTTCCAAAACAACTTTTCCAAATAACATTTTTCAATATTTTCCCAAATAAGTGTGTTTTGAGACACAATTTTTAAATTTTTTAAATTTTCCGCCAAACAAGAAAAGACGAACGGCACTGTACAACATCTTTTGGGGTTTCTTCTGATGCAGAAGCGATTGCATGTATCGACATTTGTCAAAATATTATATTGAAAAAAATTCCCATATGATGCGTACTTTCTGCCGGTCACTGTATTATCACTAAAATAAAATGAAAACAGAACTTGTAAACTTATAATGAAGTGAGAAACAAAGAGCCTATCGAAAATGTTACTTCCGTATACAAACATCTCATTTGTTTACCCTACCTAGTACATAACTAATGAAACCAATGACAGTATAGCCAAACACACTTCATTTTGATTCTCGTTTTCCGTGTCTTCCAACTCATCATCTTGCTTCTATATCACCTTCTTCGGAGTCACTCTGTAATTCTAATTTTTTTATTTTAACACAACCTTTTTTTTTTCTTGTCAACTTCGGTGACTTGGCTTTTGATGTATTTTTTTCCTCGCCCATTTTGTCAGTTGCTTCTTAAGAGGCACGTGAGTCAATATTTGCGAATGTTGTTTAGTTCGACTTTTTATTGGTACTGGTAGAAGAATCTGATGAAAGATTGCAAGGAAATACTGTAGATATACCAGTTTTTAGTAATTACTGATTTCTTTCGTCTCACTGCGGTAACTTCAAATATTGTTGGTGGAATCACGTGGCTTATGTGGTGAAAACGTTGGTGCTGTTACAACCTCCGAAATAAATGAAGTTTGTTCCCTGGAAGTCGATGAAGATATTTTGGTCGCATCACGAATCAAATTATCAGCATTTTAAAACCACCATAACTTTGGAATTGAAAAGACCTGTTTCACTACAGGAATTTGGAGAATTTCCAGTAGAATTACTAGGTCATTTGTAATGAGTTGGAACTGGTACTTTTTCGTAGTGAATAGAAGAATAGAATTCTTTCCTTTTTTCCCAAGTTGTTGGAGCTGTATTGATGGCATCACAAATCGAATTGTCATCATTTTCCATAATCACAATGAGTTCCATATCGTTTGTTTTATTGAAAGTGTTCATTACCCGAAAATCTTCGTTGGCATACCTTTCTGGATCCATCATATATATTCTCGTCGTTTCCGAATCAGAAAATGTGACGTTTTCATATAGTGCATCTTCATATACCAATCAGAGTTTTCCCGAAATACATACTCACATGCAAATTCCATTTTCTCTACTCAAATTGTACGTTATTGATGTTATGTGACAGCTATGATTATCCAACATAATTGAAGTACAATTATCTTTTCTACATTTCGAATATGCTGCCATTATGGAAACACCTAGAGTCAGCACATTGGGGTCCATTTCTGGGTAGAACAGGTAACTTTTCCTTTTAGGGAAAAATAAACATGGGACATATTTACCCATCCGCCTCATTCTTTCAGAACTATTACTCTCACTGTTTTCTCCTCTCCCAACTCGTTGCAGAGCTCACACGCTTCTTGCCTTTCGTCGCAACAACTGTTCCGAGATCTTGAAAAGACGACTTGCTCATTGTTTTTGTTGTTGCTTTTAGACATCAGTGATTCCAAATTCGAGTAAAATATTGCGGCCTCTGTTCGATTGTTATTTGATTAGGGTACTAGCCTCCAGTTTTCAAACACTAGGGGTTGGATTTCTCCTTCAAAAAGCGTGAAATCAGTATTTTCCAGCACGTTTGGAATTATTTGAGAAGCTATGCTCAGGTTCAACAATTGTTACGTATTCATTATCGATTCGCCCAACTTCTCAACGCCATACACCATTCAACGTCACAGTTCAAACGCTCCAAAGCGCAGGATATAAAAAGGCTGAATATTTCTCAAGAAAACACAAAATAATGATGAATTTTTGTACTTACGTTGATTTAATTTTTTCGAAATATCTGTGAGATAATTACGACGCTGCTAGTCGAATTATACTGCAGATTTTGCGTCCACACACTGTACATCTAATTCAAGACATTGATTGGATACTAGATGGTGGCACAGTGTATACTTGGGTGCATCGTATTTCAACTAGAGTAACAGAGTTACCAGAACTACTTATTCGACTCATCTTTCCTTATGGGTCGAAACTACCGATATAATACTTTCTCCCTAGATATTTTTTTGAATGCGAAGAATGTCGCATCTATAATTCGTGAAGGGAAACTCAACCTCTGCCATTCTTTTGAATACTCTAGAGTTTGCCAGGCTTTTATATCATACAGGCCTATTTGTATGTCGTACCACTATTGGCATCTCAAACACGGTGAATGTTCATCACATTGGATTTGATCTCGATTTGATCTCAAGTTTGAGTATTTATTCATGGTAGATTTATTTTGAATCCAATCCTTGCAACTTGACACAAATAACTTTTCTAATTCGAAAAAAAAATCAGGCCTGTATTCTGAATGGGAGGATTTTCACTGTTCGGACCTTTATGATGGAATTTATGGACATAAATGTGGAAAAAATACCAGATAAGTTGAATTCATTCAGAAAAATGCAGGTCCGTATTCGAAAAAATAGAGTGGAAGGTGGCTCTCGAAGAACAAAACAGCAGATTAAAATAAATTCGAAATACAGGAGAATATTTCCATATTCCTACAAGAGGAGGTGCTAGCGCAAAAAAAAAAGAAAACGGGCCATTTTGGTTCTCCACATATATTTTGAAAACGGTTCGTGATATTTCCGATTTGGAAACATAATTTTATTGTTCACTGAAATAGGCAATTTTTGCCTATATTGACCAAATTCATATCGCTAACTGTTTTCGAGAAGCCTATAGCGGTACAACTATTTAGTTTTCATTTACACTCCAAGACACCCTAAGCTTAAGGTAGTTGTCGTGAAATCTACTTCCAATCAGATTTTGTTTATATTCATATCAATTCCAGTAAACATTATTACCTATATCATATTAAATTTTTGGAATCATTTACCACACCGAAAGCGAGATATAAGGCTTCAAAGTTGCAACGTTTAACACGTAATCCCTATAGTGAGCTACCGCGTACACCACATTTTAGGGCATATAACTAAAAACCCCCCCATTCAGATCTTTTTGAAAAACTAGTGTATTATTAAAAGTTCCGTAACTTATTTTATAAACAGAATTCAAGACGCGTAGCCATACAGTTATTTATTTATTGTTATAAGAAGTTTCAAAATTATTGCGTATGAGAAGTGCAAGATGGTGAGGGCTGAGAATCGTGGCAACGCCTCAAGCGATCGAAACGATAGCGCGAGGGTCTTGCTGTTTTGAATTGAACTGTGTTTTGAAACAAACATATTTATGAATAATAATTGTGAATGATTGCGTTAAGTTATACTGATGTATTTTAAACATATTACAATCGGAATAGATATAAAATAAAATGTAGTTTTAACGAGTAACGGCAAAAAAACAGTGCATAAACTTTATTGTATTCATACATTTGTACAACACATTTACGTATAACATAATTCGAATATTTTTAAACATAATAAAAAATAATTCAGATTTCTAACAGGCTAATAAAATATAACGTATAAATCTACAAAAAATATAAATCTACAAAAAATATAAACTATTATACTAAGTAATTACTTGATTGACTGAACATTTATTTTTAATTCATCAAATGATTTCAGTTAATGCTTTTCTATTTTTAGTAACTCGTAGGTTTTCCATTCTCCAATTTTTCAGTCATGTGATTAATCACAGCTTTTTCTCCTTCATCGTGATACATTTGTTTCAGAAAATGGTATGTTATATTTTGTTGCGCAATTTTTCTCAATGAATCCCGTGATATAACATTTCTTAAGGCACTTGAATTGGGTAAATTACGAGATATTCTTCCGTTCTCAAGTCGCTCTGGAATGCATTCTTCATATGATTTCATGTATGTTGATAAGTCTGACTCTTTACCAATAAAACGAACTAATTTCTGTGAAATTTGTACATCATACATCGCTTCGTGGAAATTATCTGATGTTTCGTTTGGTATTGAATCTTTGGCTAATTCTGATAGCTGGAACATTCCTGGCCCTTTCCGATCTGGAAACGTCTTTTTTTAAAATAATTAAGCTATCCACAAATCCTGCTATCATGATAAAATCTTCTATTACATTATTATTAACGATTGCTCCCAGTAATCTAGGTACATCGAATCTCGCATTATGCGCAACGAGTAAATTTGGAGTTGTAGATAAATTTAAAAATTATTTAAATGCTACCAAACAATCTACTGAATATTGTCGTTTTGCCAATACGAACCTCATTGATGATTTCGCACTTATCACAATGGATACTTAAAATTGATGCAAGTCCTAAATGTTTTTTTTCCAGCACATTCTCTAAACTCAAAACTTGGAAGCAGTTCCGACACTTCAAATTTTTCCCAAGTTCTTTGAGATTAACAATGCGATTTCCCTCACACACATCATTTTCATTAGAGTATTTTTTGTTCGTATTCCGAGCCTCACACAATTCAGACAATTTATGTTTCCTTTTTTCAACTTTTGCTTTAGCAAACCTACCAGTTTTTGCGCAAAATCGATCCATAGCTTTGACTGCTTGTTCATTTGAGTATCGTGAACAACTAAATGCAAGCGATCGTTGGATTGCGACGTTGCCAACAGTCCAGTCATGGCTTATTTGGTGTATCACGCATGCTAATTGTGTTTCTCAGCGTACAGTTCCCTTGAAAAATATCCCTCTAATTCGGCGCTTGAACATGTATTGCATCGCGCTACATTCCAGACTAATTTTTGAAAGTGTTTGTAGCCTGACAACTACCTTAATAGCTCCCCACCTGACATTGCCATACTTCGTAAAACAAAGGAAAATTATCAGTTGCTTGATTCTTCACTTGGTATCCATGAAATATCAAGCAACATACTATTCATTGTGCTTGATCTGGTTTCTTTTTGGACACTAACACATGTTTTGTTTTCAGGTGAGGAGGATCCAGGATAAGAGGTTATACACGGTGAGAAATAATTTATTTCACTAAACTCACTGTCAAATAATTTCATGACATATATTCTGAAAAAATAATTGTTAACACGTTGAACACCATGTGAGTTATATCTTACTGACGCTGCATTTACGTGAGTTGAGTATAACTTTATTCTAATATAAAAATAAATAATATTAACATTAACCTGTGATCTGCGACATTTCTTACTTTACTGCCCTAGGTGTGTAATGTACTATATAATTATTGATACTATGCACCCCACGCTTTTTTTTAAATAAAATACATTTTTTTTATATTTTCTATTTTTTTTGTCTGGTTTTCTATGGAAGCGTGTTTTTTAGTTTTATTAAACTATTATTTATTTTCAACTTTTTAGTTTAGTTTTCTATTAACGCGTGTTTTTAGTTTTTCAAACTATTATTATTATTGATTTTTTTCAACTATTATTCTCCAATATTGAATAGAATTGGACCATAATCATAAAACTCGCGGCCATTTTGGAGCCGCCATCTTGAATCCTTCAATTTTGAAAAATAATCATAATCTCCGACCCCAAAAACCCCCACATACCAATTTTGAATAGAATCAGACCATAATCACAAAACTCGACCGCCATTTTGAACCGCCATCTTGATTTTTCAATTTTTACAAAAGAATCATGATATTCGACCCCAAAAACCCCACATACTAATTTTCAATAGAATCAGACCATAATCACAAAATTTGTACATATTTTTGGAGCCGCCATTTGAGTTTTACAATTTTGATAGAAGAATCACAATCTCCGACTACGAAAACCCTCAGATACCAATTTTGAAGCGAATCGGACCATAATCACAAAACTCGTACGCCATATTGGAGCCGCCATTTTGTTTTTTTTCCACACAAAAATTTCTAATGCATTGTCACCGGAATTATGTATACCGCCAAATTTCAGATCATTCGGACGTCTGGAAGTGGGTCAAAATCGCGCCCAAAGGAGTCGGTTACAAACAAACAAACAAACAAACATACAAGTGGAGCTTATATAAAGCGTGTAATAATGAATAACCATCAGATTTTTATTGCTTTGTGTTTCATGAAAAAATACTCAACACAAGAAGTTACTCGCAACCTTCACATTTATAAGTTGTATGTTAACATTTTTTCATTGCATGTTTTCTTCCATGTTACGCTTTCATAATCTCTGAACTTTGTTATCTTCATTTTATTTTCGAGTATGTTCGAAATGATCGAGTATGTTTGGAATGATGACTTCGTAGTTGATACTTGTTCTTGATTCAGTTATTTTTTAATAATATTTATGTATACCGAGTGCTGTAATAATTTTTTCGACCTGCACACATTTGAAAAAAAAATGAATAACGCTTAACAATGCCTTAGTTCTCCACCGCTCTCGGCGCTAGCTCAGAACTTGTTACGTCACATCTTGGCGCGGTTTCAAACAGGAATATTTCTTTGGGAATTTAGTTTGGAAAAGCTACTTAGAAAAAAATCCAACTACTTTTCTTATCGTTCTGGAGATTGGCAGCATGGCTGAATATACAGATGAAAATTTTAGCAGGTTGAAACATGAACGGGCGTGACTGCATGAGTCACATGCTTTCAAGGCAACGTAGGTAAATATCAAATCAACAATATCGAATCTAAGCCTAAGTCTCGATTAATTCACTACGAAATATTTGCAAAATAGACACAACCGTCAACGACGTCTGCCCCCACGCGTCTGCCCGTTTGGGTTTCCAGACGCGATGATGCTCGGATCAAAATATCACTACTTATATCAAACTCAAAGGGCCAATATATATTCTTTTACTTTTAGGAGGTTTTTTGTGTAAGAGGTTTTTAAATTTGTAATTCAAGTATAATAAAAATATCTGCTACTAATGTATTCATAATATTTTATTTTTTTATTGGTGCCCCTTTTTACCCATTTAAAGCACGCCTCAGCGTGTTTAAATCGAACTTTAAAAAACGCGCGTTTTTTAAAGGTAACCATGACAACATCAACAAATCGAGAAACGTGAAGTCTAAATGACAAATTTTTGATAATTGATCTGACAGGAGAACCTTGTCAAATAAAATATTACTCACAATTCGTTCATTTATATGTGTTCCTCCATCCATTTGATGAACTTTTCATATTCTTTTTTATATATATATCACTGGATTTTCGCGGTATTAACCGAGATTCTGCCCCACTATTCAAAAAATCGATATTAGAATCATTCATTTTTGAGCTCTGGTGACAACAAATATTGATCTTTGGTAACAAATTGCAAATGAATGTTTTTCTCATTTCCATGACAACGAAAGGTAAACTGATGTCACATCACGAATTCAACCTTCTTGCATTATTAGTTCTTATTTCTATTTTTTGTAGTAATAATACCAGTATATATGATTTCAAAGTGCACCAATAAAAAAAAATAACGTAAAGTATTCGTGGATAACTGGTCTTAAAAACACTTGCTCTATTTACACTTTAAAAATCGCGCGTGTTTTAAAGCCCTTTTTATCCACTTATACTTTAATATACTAATATATACATATATATATATATAAATATGTATATATATATATTTTATGATGTGTTATATTTGTTTTTTTTATTGGTGCCCCTTTTCACCCATTTAAAGCACGCCTCAGCGTGTTTAAATCGAACTTTAAAAAACGCGCGTTTTTTAAAGTTACCATGACAACATCAACAAATCGAGAAACGTGAAGTCTAAATAACAAATTTTTCATTATTGATCTGACAGGAGTACCTTGTAACGTCAAATAAAATATTACTAACAATTCGTTCATTTATATGTGCTCCTCCATCCATTTGATGAACTTTTTATATTCTTTTTCATATATATCACTGGATTTTCGCGGTATTAACCGCGATTCTGCCTCACTATTCGAAATCGATATTAGAATAATTCATTTTTGAGCTCTGGTGACAACAAATATTGATCTTTCATAACAAATTGCAAATGAATATTTGTTTTTCTCATTTCCATGACAACGAAAGGTATACTGATGTCACATCACGAATTCAACCTTCTTGCATTATTAGTTCTTATTTCTATGTTTTGTAGTAATGATATATGATTTCAAAGTGATATATGATATGTGATTTCAAAGTGCACCAATAAATAAAAATTACGTAAAGTATTCGTGGATAACTGGTCTTAAAAACACTTGCTCTATTTCGAGCACTCCAGCTGCGCCGTCGTGCTCGAAAAATCGCGCGTGTTTTAAAGCCCTTTTTATCCACTTATACTTTAATATACTAATATAATCATCAATATTATTATTTTTATTCATCTGCTTAACAAATACCCATGACAACAATAAGCTCCGGCCATGATACTCTTATACATTTCCAATACACTATTTACCTCTCTTTCATCAATTTTCTTCAGGAGGATTGCAGTTGCGCCATCTAGTTGTTTTGCTTGAAGTCAATGTACTGTTTTGATGGAAATATAGCTTGTTATATGTTCAAATGATAAATAATGAGTCCAGAATATAGTTGAATGATTATTTTTTTATTGAATTCAATCCATAAATAACAGCTCCCTGCGATATCTACCTTATTAGTAAATATTATTCAATCAATCAAATTGAATATCAAATAAACTTGCTCATGCGCAATCAAGGAACAATGTGAAATGAATATTCAGAGGTTAAATTGATAACATGATAATGAATAAGAAAGAAAGTTCACCGCTGTGTATAGGTGTTATTGAAAATAAACCAAAAACTGTCTGACCAGAATATTATCACTTTATTTAGATTTTGTTGATGAAGTACCTGTTGCTAACGTTCAGCCCACTTTCTGCTTGTTACGTCATGTACAGGATATCTAACCTGAATTGGAGGTACGTGGTTGCTTGGTCGAATCTGAACCTGGTTGTTTCTTGATTTGGTTTTAAGTGTCCAATTGCAGCTATAGTACTGTTGTCAGCTTATTTTCGTTTATTTCTTTCCATAATTTTTTTATCACCTCTCCTTTCCAAAAATATCTTTTTCGACTCATATTTTCCTTTTTCTCTGGCAACCATAACTTTTTGTTCTCCATTACAAATTTCCACTCCTTACACTCTTTTTAAAAACACATTTTCTAATTCTAACCTATGATACATATTTTATTCACAATTCATATATCTACACATGATATTATTCATATAGAACTTTTAAAAATTCACATCTACCAATTTTCTGTTCTCAAATTTGATATTTTATGATTTACAATGAAAATAGTTTGACATTCATGTTTCCTCCATTCCTTCATTCAAAATGAGCATACAAGATGTTCTTGCTTGTGAATTATTTTTGTCTATTTGAATTCTAAAATTTTATTTGTGGATTCCAATTGCTATACTTTCCTAGGTTGTGCAAATTAAATTGACTGTTGGAAACATAATGATGATTATATATATATATATTTATATATATATATATATATTTATATATATATATATATTCATATATATATATTCATATATATATATATATATAATCTATTTATACGTGAAAAATTCAAATGCACTTTTCAACACCTAATGAAGCAAAGGATAGGCAGTGTTCATATACTCGTATTAGTGACAACCATTTCATTTGCTTTTCAAATCTATGGAATTGATTTATTGACCAATGAGACCAGCCCGAGCAGAGAAGAGGCTTTTTCTAACGATAGTCAAAGGAAAAGGCATCTGTGTCTGTGTCACTCTGATCTACTTCAATTTGCACGATATTGATGTAACCATCAATTTCAATGATATCTGCTCTAAAAACCAAGAGACTTCCCTCTGTAATTCAAACTTGTTTGGAAAGAGAATCCCGAAAGATATTTCCGAGAAGTATTTTTTTGAAAACCCTCTATATCATGAGTCAGAAACTTACAAATCGGGAACCCTATCAAACTAATTCTACATGTCTGTTAGTTCCTTGGTCAATTTCCTCTTGAACATTGGAAATTTCCTTCAATCGAAAATATCAGCGACCTTGTGATGGTTGCACCATGGAGTTTCACAATCGTGCCGATGCTACGTTCTACTCCGACCGCTTTACGTGACATTTTCAATATTATTCCAGTAACAGCTTGATCATTCGCATCAGAAAGCTCCGAAACAGACTAAAGGACAATAAATTCTATGCAAATACCTCAAACTAGATTTAATCTATTTTAATTTACGGAAACATCGTGCTGGCGATGTTGAGAATGAATAGACGAAGAACTGGTGTCACCATATTGAAGAAGAACCGTCATGGAAAATCAGACTACTAGATCCGGGCAGGGTATCTACACATATATTTGCAGAATATATTCCATCATACCGCGCAGATCTCAAAATGTACTCTATCAGAATGTCAAATTGTGAGAATGAGAATATAATATGTGTGTATCTATATGGATTCTACAGAATACGGTGGTATTTTGACCAGTATGAAAATGTGCTTTTGTCGTACCTAGTTTTGTTGTTCGCCTGGATTATTATAGTGAACTCATAATAATTCAATATGAAAGATTGACAATTTTTTCTGCAACAACATCGAAATATATTCACCAAACTATCGTGAATTCAATTATGAATACCTTCATTTTTCACAAAATATAATATATCTCAGCGGACCTGACACGTTATGGTCCATACTGCATTTCTTTCCCTAGCAACTTGCTTCATGTGTTAGAGGGCAGTACGCTGTAGCTAATACGACGGCTAGAGTGGAGGATGTTTTGAAAATATGACACTAGCAACGGTATATTTGAATATGTCATCAGCATTTCTGTCAACATTTCCATAGTTACATCACGGATAATAACTGAAGGTGGATTTAGTCAATTTTTTTTTGCAATAGCAATACGAAGAAGGATAGCAATTAGAGTTAGAATAATTATGTACTGAACCTATTTTATAAAACGAATTAAGATTTGGCAGTTCTGTATTCTGGTAAATGCAGCTATATGGCTATTCAACAAGCTTTTATTTGGTTTCACTTGTTAGTTAGTTCGTTCCTTCGTTAGTTAATTTGGGTCAAATCTTGCAAGTGAATTTTGACCGATTTCTAGTCGTCCGGTTAACTTGAAATTTGACAGTTGTTCTTAATTTCAGTGGCAATGCATTATTAAATTTATGCTAGAGAAAAAACGAAATGGCGGCTCCAAGATGGCCGACGAGATTGAGATTTGTAATCATGGTCCTATTTGATTCGAAATGGGTATCTGGGGGTTTTTGGGATCGGAGTTTATGGAATTTCTGTTAAAATTCATGAATTGACGATGGCGGCTCTAAGATAGTGGACGAGTTCTGAGATTATTGTCCGATTCGATTCAAAACTGGTATGCGGGGGTTTTCGGTATCGAAGATTATAAAATTTTTGTCAAAATTCATAAATTCAAGATAGCGGCCCCAAGATAAAGAACGAGTTTTCTGATTAGGGTAATATTTTATCATGATATTATTCAATTCAAAGATGTGTATATATTTAATTCAGGCTTTTTCAATATGCATTGGAGTGAGTGAGTTTGTTCGAAAGGTTGGCTGGGTGGAAGTAATGAATGATAAATCATTATATATGCAGATAACGAAAACATAATGATTTTAAACGAAGAAGAAATCACCTGATCATTGGCAAAATATTTTTTTTATTTAATTGACATTCAGAATTCAAGTTTTTTCTGTGATTTCCATTGCAATCAATGTTTGCTCTGTAGCATGTAAAATTTCTTTACTATAGTTTTTTTCTCATTTTATATTTATTCAAAGATTGCCATGATTATATCTAGGAATTATTCGAATTCAGTTGGAATAGTACCGCGGGTGTCAAGCCCACAGGTCCATTCCATTGGAATTTAAATGAGTAGTCCGCTCAATCTTGAATTTGGTATTTTCTGAAAAGGTCCAGTTTGGTTTCAATTCATTTTGGGAAGTAAATACGTTCGTTGTGAAGGAATGTGAGGTTCGAATTAGTCTTTGGCTATCTTCGTGAAATCTCATCATTGTTTGTTGTCATGGAAGTAAAATTTTTCCAATGGGCTGCTCCCGATGCGGGTCACGTGAGCTATCTTTCCTACTTGCGAGAGAATGGAAAAGAGAAGAGAATCCGAGGGAACGTGACGGCGAGAGGTTCTGTTATTTGGAAACCAAGGGGTCTTCACAATTTCTATTTCTACCACGGGATTTCGGATTTGACGATGGAGAGAAGTATGATACTGGTACCTCAAGGGCTGCATTCCTGTGAGCCATTGTGTTGTGTATTATTCATTTTCCATTTCTCGTCGTGGTTAGCTACCATAATGGCCGACATTTTCGTGGACTCGACATGAACCTTTCATCGAAGGTAAGCCGTTGGCAAATTTTTTAATATAGCTGTGTTGTATATCGAAGTGAATTGTTATGGGGTTCTTCCTCTCTTCATGGAGAATTTTACTTTCATGGAGGATCTGTTTATTTTTTGGAGAATTTTTCCATGGAGAATATTATTGGTGGAGTCTGAAATATTATCGTTTCCGAGATTGATTAGGGGATATAATGGTTTTATACATCTGATTCAAGAGGAAGGCGTAGCTTTTCCTGCCAGAATCGATTTGGATGGTCGTCGTGTTTTTTTCAACGTACCTGTGATTCTGTATTTGAAAGCCGTCCATCTTGCGCAGTAGGCGATCGCGAGAGGAGTAAACAGGCAAATTCATAGATTTTTACATTTCTTTTAACCATCCATTCTATATGTTTCCATAAATTTTATTTTCGGTTCAACCCCCGTCTAATAGTGGGTATAAAAAGTATTTCATAATAACCGTGAGTGTAAAGCGGACGCATAGTACTAGCCTTCAACATTATTTATGATTTAATTAAGGTCACCAATACATGATTTTTTTTATCGCTGAAACAGTAGTGCGAGCTTACATACGTTATTACCATCAAATTCAAGCGTAACCAACAATTCATGAATCACTGTCTGTTTATTTGAGAGCAATGAACGGTACAGGAGCGTGATAATAATAATAAAATTAATAATAATATTTATTCATCACTAAAAGTACATATAAAATACATATACAAGGTATCTTATATGCTTATATACATATACATACTCATAAGCACATGCACACGTATATACACATACATAAGAAATTTAAGGAATTGATGAATAAATCATGATTCCACTAAGGGTGAAACCCTGTTTGTATTGAAATATTAATATGTGAATACACTATATGAATAAACAAAATTTGTATATACAGATGATACATAAAACATATAAAACATCAATCAGTGAATTTAATTTCATGTAGAGTTTCAAGTTAGACAACTCACATAACACTATGCAATTTTACATACATATACAGATTTTTTTTGTATTCTTCATCAATTTTATGTATTTCTTTTCGTGATGTAGCTCGTTTTATGAATACAAATATGGAGGGTTCGGCACTTCACTCATGAGGAAGAAAGTTGTATATTTTGGGAGCTAAATAATTTCAACATATTTGCCCTATTGCCTTGTTCATTAGAGGTGTAACAAAATCATGTTTTTCTCTCGTGTTATATGAATGTGTTACCTCTATTAGTTCTTTTTTATTGGAATGTTCCCTAATGGTTCTTGATCAATGAATAATTGCCTAATATCTAGGGGGTTGGTCCCATAGTAGAGTAGGTCACTGAATATCTTGTTTTTTTTCATAATATGAGGAAATTCCTTTGAGAGATTTCCAGGGAGTTGTGGTTAGTTCGTGATACTCCTGCCCACCCAAGGATTCTATACGTCAAGTGCGACTCCACTAAACTCTGGTAAACCATTACTTTTTGTTTGGAATCAAGATGTCCTATCACTTGTTTAAACCTATACATAATACAGCGTAATTTCTTTACCGGATTCATGATAACGCTGTTTTCAATTGTCAGGTTATAGTTTGGAAGAGAGTTATCAAAGCTTCTGATTGGCAAATGAGGGGTTCAACTGAAATTAATGGATAATAGTCTGCTGTCAAACCAGTCTTTAATGTGAGCTAGATCGTTTTCTGCTTTCATTTTCAGATCTTTCCAATTTGCAGCTCTATAAACTATGACGGTATCATCGACGAAACGAACAATTCCCCCAACCCTTTGTTGTGCGAATAAATTATTCAAATATATTTTAACTAAAATTGGTCCTAACACTGTGCCTTGGGGATTTCCGCATTTGATTATTCCTTCCGAACTCATTTCATTCGAGATTTTCACTCTTTGTTTCCTCTTGCTCAGATAATTTTTGAATAGATTGTGAGCTGTATCTCCAATTCCAATGTCGTCTAGTGTATCGAGAAGTATAGAATGATCTACTGTGTCAAAAGCTTTTGACAGATCTAGGAAAACGCCTATTATTGGAAAACGTTTGTCTATACTTTCATATATGTTGTTAGTCAATACATGTATTGCATCTTGAGTGGATTGGATACATAGTTTGTTTTTCCACTTTCATTCCACACTTGTTGTAGAGACTGTCAAGTGAAAATTTTATAAGAAAAATAAGATTTTTCACATTCCAAATTTCATGTGATTTCAGTTTACATTCTAGAAAAAGGTATTTTGTTACATAGCTGCAAAATATTCACTACCTGAATTATTTTACCAAGCTGTGTGGAGCCCAAATTAAACATTCAATTGTTGTTAAAACTTGTAATAACTGTGTGTTTTTCAATTTTTATCTTATATATCATTACTGAAACTTAATCAACGAACTCATAGTGCTCACCGGCGAACAGTTGTCGTCCGCTGTGCCTGGACCTTTCGGCTTTTCGAAAAAGGTAGGTTAAAGCCTAACCTAAAATTGTTTTTTCATCTCTCCTATGTTTCAATAACATACAGGTGTCTCAATTCTCATGGAAACACCCTCGTATCTTCCGTAATTATTGGAGTAGAATTCTGTTATTTTCACGATCGGTAGATATACTGGGGGTGAGCTTGAATTATCTCATAAGATTGGCCGGAGTGACATACACTGCGCGCCAAAAGCGATGGATATACCGATTTTTGTGAAAAATAATATTAGGGGGCAAGATAGGCAATCATTATGTATTCGTGATCAGGACATCAACTTCAGTACCAATCCATATTTTCGCTGAAAAATTTTCAGTTCTGAAAAATCGGAATTAATCTCACTTTCCATGAAAATGATCCCATAACTTCCGTAATTATTGAAGAAGAATTCTGTTATTCCCGAGGTTGTTAGATATACCAAGGATGACTCTGAATGTTATCTGAGATTGATCTGAGTGATATACACTGCGCGCCAGGAGCGATGGATATATTTATTTTTGCTAAAAATAGTATGAGGGTCAAGATAGGCTCAAAATTCTTACAGATTCATGATCAGGACATCAATTTTGGTACTTATCCATATTTTCGCAGGAATATTTTCAGTTGTGTGTCTAACTTCTCATAACTTCCGTAATTATTGAAATACAATTCTGTAATTTTTACGATCATTGAATATACCAAGTCTAAATCTCCTCATGGTTATTCTGAGTGACATACACAGGTGCGATGGAGAGGACGATTTTTGCAGAGTTTATAACTGTAGAACATGATACCGCAGTATTTTTGAGAAATAATGGAGTATTATGGAGAAATAGTTTTATATTGTGCTTATCTTACCGTTGTTTTTTTAACAAATATTAATAAACAAAAAAATAATGTTTAATTTCTTTGTGATATGCTTCAATTACATAGTCTGACTTGTTTTTCAATTTTGAACACTTTTCTCGATTTTGTGAAGTTTTCAGAAATGAAGTTCAATACTTCCTTTAGAAAATTCATAATTTTGTACCTCTGAAAGCTCAGCAAATTTGACTTCAGATATTATCAAGTCCTCTGAATATCTACCTATCATAGAACTTTCAGAGGTCCACTCCACTAATTACGATAGATACGGTGGTGTTTCCATGAGAAGTGGAAGAATTCGAATTTTTCTAAACTGAAATATTCTTCAGCAAAGATTCCTGTCGGTTATAAATTTGATCTCCTAATCACGAATCTGTGAAATTCCGCTCATCTCGCCTCCTAATATTATTTTCCGCAAAAATCAGCATTTCAATCGACCCTGTCGCGCATTATATATCACTCAGGTCAGCCCCAGAAAATATTCAGCACCATTCTTGGTATACCTAATGATCGTGATTTGGATTTTACAGAACTGAAACTTTTTTAGCAAAAATAGGAATTGGTACTGAAGTTGATGTCCTGATCACGAATCCGTGAGAATTGTGGGCCTATCTTGCTCCATTATATTATTTTTCGCAAAAATCAATATATCCATCCCCCTGGCGTGCAGTGTATGTCATTTAGATTGACCTCAGAAGGGATTAAGACTTTGTTTCGGTATGTCTAACGTTCGTGGAAATTACAGACTTCTACTAGAATAATAACGGAAGATACGTGTTTCCATGGAAAAGGGAAGATGGATTTTTCAGAACTGAACATTTTTCAGCAAAAATATGAAGTGTTACTAGAGTTGATGTCCCAATCACGAATCCGTAAGAATTTTGAGCCCATCTTGCCCCCTTATATTGTTTATCGCAAAAATCAGAATATTCATCGCTCCTGGCGCGCAGTGTATGTCACTCAGGTCAACACGATGTTAAAATTCAGACTCACTTTCCGTATATCTACCCATCGAAAAAATTACAAAATTCTACTCCAATAATAACGGAAGTCACGGGAGTGTTTCCATGAGAAGTGAGACACACTGTATAATGTCCCCTCATGGAATTTTGAGAAATCTTCCAGGTTTAATGAATTTTCTCATTAATTTGAGATGTTTCAAAGGTTTTGACTAACTCAACTATCGAGAGATCACCTCTGTACTCGTCAAAAATAATCACGACTTTATCTATTGAAATAGATAAACATACATCATGTTACAACATGAAAAATAATTCATTTCCAAGAGATAAATTGTTTTCGGCCTGCCTAATGGGAAAAAGCACTGAAGAAAGATTAATAGTACGATGTTGAACTCTGAACCGAATTATATAATGTGAGCATTATGGAGATTGCTCCGCAAATGTGAATCATCATTCATTGGTGGCAATTCAAATGAAGACAAATAATCAGCAGTGCTAGATTTTTCCATTTCACATGGCAAACACTTGATTTTGAGATTCAATGATTTTTTTCTGTCTCGATAGAATCAATAATTTTTTTTTGGTGAGTTGGACCCCTTCAACACGATGCTCGAAAAATTGGTTATAAATAACTCTTCTGGAAGGATGATCGACGAATAAGGACGGTTGAGTCTTGTATCAAGCCTCTTTCATGGAAGAATAATTTGCCAAAGTCACAGACATCTTTGCCATTTATCTTCTTTCTAGCATTCAGCGGTAATCAAATATCTAAAACTTCATTGAACCGAAAAATCGTCTGAGAATTAGTTTGGGGATTCAAGAGATTTGTCTACATCGAGGAAGCGATGAGTTGGCTTGTATGCTGATTTCTGAGTTTCCATTTTGTACAATATATAAACGAAATATTTTCAAATAACGCAAACAATAATTGTCGAAGTATTGATAAGGGCAAAATGCCCTACTTGTATTTTTGTCGCCATTTAAACATCCAGCATATAGTGCCACTCCTCAGAGAAGAAAAACAAGAAAAAAAAGTTCGCTTTCGAATGAAAAGACTGTGACAGAGATGGTAGGGATAACTGAACTGAACTCCTGGAAGGAGTACATTTTTTTGCATCATCGACTTTCATATTCATTAGGCCTCCCATCATTTTGACAAACCCATATATATATATATATATATATATTCTCAAATTTCTCGGAATAAAGGTCTGATTCGGTCAATTCATATAATTTCTCTTAACGACGTTCCGACATGGTATTTGTCATCATCAGGTTGAAACACTAAAATTCGAAATATGGAGTTTGAGACATATTTAACTTTACACAATATTGAAATGTATGTACTGAAATAATTCTTTGAAAACCTACAATAACGTTCGTACGATGCGACCGCAGAATTCAAATAAAATAATCTGTTAGTGAATACTCATATATGTTACAGATATTTCCATATTGAGTTAAATAACGTGTTATATTTCGAACCATATAATAATAATAATAATAATAATAAACGTCTTTATTGTCAATAGAAAAAAAAGAAAACATTACAATTTAATGAAACTGATGGCGAAGTCTAGCTTAAAGCTATTCTACTCAACCACCAGAGGGCAATTGCCCAAGAGAAGGAAAAATTATATATAAGGAAAAGAAAAAAGAAAAAAAAAACAATAACACGGCAGTAGAGTCACATGAAATATTTTGGTGATGTTGGAAATGTTGGCTGGATCCACAATATTGGTGATTATAGAAGGAATACGATTTTTGTAGAAATGAACGAGTGCACCTAGTATAATAAATATTACAATATGGAATAAGTTGAGAATACCACTTTCTAAATAAATAAAGGAAGTTACAAGGCTGGCCGAGACATTTTTCGCTGTGTTTCAAATAGTTGATATTTTAATTTATACTTAAATTTATCAATATTGTATATTTTGAATTCATTAGGTAAATGATTGTACATCTGAATAGCATTAAATACAAATGACTTTTGGAACATTGCAGTTCTGTGCTGGGGCATGGTCAGGGTGGATCTATTCCTGACATTTTTTGAGTGTATTTTGGATCTAGGAATGAATTTACGTACTAGAGCAGGTGAGTTAGGATCATTGAGAAATTTATGTGTGAAAGTACCTAGATGGAGTTGCCTCCTGTTTTCCATGTTGAGCCAGTTACATTCTTGAAATTTTTGAGAAATATGATCATATTTTCTGATTCCATAAATTAGTCTACAACAGCTGTTTTGCACTTTCTGAATCTTGTCCTTATCTACCCTTGTTGAACAAGGTCCATAGATGAAATCACAATAGTTGAAGTGACTCAGAACCAATGACTCGCATAATGTTCGTTTCATTTTAACGCTGAGAAAATGGCGAGCACTATAAATGAGTTTCAAGGATGCAAATGCTTTACTTATAATACTCCTGACATGAAGAGAGAAGCGCATCTCAACATCTAACACTAAGCCAATGTTTTTAAAGAATTATTTTAGGGCATACATTTCAATATTGTATTAAGTAAAATATGTCTCAAACTCCATATTTTTTATTTTAGTGTTGCAACCTGATGATGACAAATACCATATCAAAACGTCGTTGAGAGAAATTAAATGAATTGATTGAATCAGACCTTTATTCCGAAAAATTGAAGAAAATATATATGTGGCCAAGAAACTAAAGAATATATATATATATATATATATATATATATATATATATATATATATATATATATATATATATATATATATATATATATATATATTATAAATATATATATATATCGAGGGGACTGATACATATTTGATTTATGATTTATATATCTACCCATGATATTATTTATATAGAACTGTTGAAAATTCACATCTACCAGTTTTCTGTTCTCAAATTTGATATATTTATGATTTCCTTGTGATTCAAAATTAGCATAAAGGATGTTCTTGCTTGTAGATAAATTTTGTCCATTTGAATTCTAAAATTTTATTTGATAATTTTAATTTGTATACTTTTATAGGTTGTGCAAATTAAATGGATTGTTGGAAACAAAATGATGATGATATAAAAGCGCCACTGCTAAATTTTTGGATCATCTGCGTTGACTATAAGATGGCCAAAGGTTTCAGAGATGCAAAGTACACAGAAAAACTGTGGAAACAGTCATAGCAGGTGATCATTAAATGTATTAAATCAAATATATATCAAATTTTTATTATATTCATACTCAATATATTTTTTCTATCATAACAATATAAATATATATATCTGCCCAGAAAAATACTACACCATTGTATTTGTTCATCGACTATATATCCAAATCACCAGAATTTATTCAATATTCATGGATTCCCAGCCCACTGTATACCTACGCTGAATGCAGAATCCAATCGCCTGAAATATTCATCTCAAAATCCCCCTTTCTTCATCTGGGTTATCGGCATCAATTGTATTTTTTCATCGCATTCAAATTTTGTTGAATTGTGAGAATCGTTTCATCCAATAGGAGCATATTTTCGAGAAAGGCTATTATCGTTATCCAAATCGAGCACACTGAAGCGTCCAATCGACTGGAAAATTTGTTATTGCATGGGCGTAGCAGATAAAGTTTTCACCTTCGAACGGATCATTAGCTATTGCTGATGCAGATTCAAGCAGTTGGCAGATCTGATCTGGTAGTTGAATATTAATGATTATATGTCACGAATATCCACAAAAAAGAAACTCGGTGACGTGGCAACTCGAAAAAGTTGACAACACAATAAATGTATTGATTCTGGAATAATCATCAATCAATCTCACATATAATGTGTGAGATCGTCGAACTCAGGGCATCAACATCTACGTAATACCCTTGGTACATAAATGACTATAATGTCAAAAATGTATCAAACACCCCGTAGAGTGAAACAATCAGCATGATTTTCAAGTGGGTCACAATGTTGTTATTCTGCAAGACACGAATTAGTGCCAAACAAAAACAAGAGGTTTCAAAAGTGAGGACTTATGGTTTGATCGGGGAGTCGACGTTGGGTTTGTGCCATGCCCAAAGAGATTGGGAATGGGGGCACTTGAGACTTGAAAGGTTGAGAAGCCCGATTATCAATTTGAAGAGTATGGTTTTTGGAATTAGTCCACAGTTATTTGTGTACGTGAAAAATAACTTCTATACATTTGAAATTCATAACTAGGTACTAGAAAGGATTCATTGTTTCATTTTAATAAATATTTTTCTATATTTTTTGACAAAGTGTTTTTAATCATCAAAGGATCAGAATCTACCTAGTTAGTCGTGAACAAACCCCAATTCACGACAATAAGGTCAAGGTGCAGGTCTGGCGATATCGTTATTATTTAAGGCTCAAAAAGCTGTACATAAATTTCGAGGAGGCAAAATGATGGCTGAGTGTATAAAAAATTATCATATCGCCAGTAATTGCTGGAACGATGATTTTTTCGATTTATAATATGTTTATTCATATTTGGCAATTTGTCTGTGTTTAATTTGAACTTTTAACGGATTACGAGTAGCATAAATCGTTGAATGAGTATAAATAACAGAGAAGTAAAGATAACAATATGCCACGTTCTTGCTATCTCCATAAGTGATCGCCAGGGTTCACATTCAATGAAAGTCACAAGAAAGTTACAATTACTCCTAGAATTCATCATTAAGTGAGCGTTATTCAGTAGTGATCCACTTGCTACATGTCATGAAACCTCTGAACCCAATAATGGACACATCTCCGCAATTTTTGAGCTATAACTTTGGAAGGATGAGTCTGGGACGTAAGTGCCACTTCATGATGAATATAACTTCAGAGTGGTATATTTTCAGTTTCTGACACTTTATATTCTCCAGAAGCCGGCATATTAACAGAAATATGCTGGTTATTGTTAGAGAAATGAACGAAGCACTTGATAACATTTATTTGTCGTTAGTCTGCATCAAACGTAGTAATTTATCACGTATAAGTATTGGTTCCAAATAACCAAGATTGATGAAAAATGTTTGAGGAATTCAAGTACCCAATTTCAGAGGCGCGTTATTCGCAAAATTATAGTGTTTTTCCTAAATAAAGAATATTCAGGTGGCGCGTGCTCATAATCTAGCTACAATACCCATATTTTACATAAGTATACTAATTAAACACACTAACGTATTTTTATGTTATATATACTTATATAGTCGAACCACTGAAATGAATCGGGCAAAATGAAAGAATGAGGAACATTTATCATAAAAATATGTTGCAGGTCAGAGATC
The DNA here is from genome assembly GCA_018342105.1 of Gonioctena quinquepunctata. Taxonomy (NCBI): domain Eukaryota; kingdom Metazoa; phylum Arthropoda; class Insecta; order Coleoptera; family Chrysomelidae; genus Gonioctena; species Gonioctena quinquepunctata. The sequence continues at coordinate 189,797 of JAFIRS010001532.1, forward strand.
GAGCTACATATCAATTACACAAGCGCAGTCAGTTATTCAACGTGTCTAGTATCGGCCACTACATATCCACGTTTTCGCCAGCTGACCACAACGTGGTTGGAATGTGACTATCTGAGATCCTGGAACGTAGATCGGAACGTGGCAGCCACCAAAAAAGTGTTCCCCATTTTGGCAGCCGCCGCGTGATTGAACCGTGTAAATGTACAGAAAATGAATCATTCCTAAACTATGTTAATAAGTATAGAACAACTTATAGAAAAGTCATAAAACTTTCTAAAAAATATATTATAAAAAAAGGCTTTCAGTAGCAAAAAATCAGAGTAGAGAAAACTGGGCAATTATAAAAAGTCTGAGAGGTAAATCTGGTCATACTTCCACTCAGTTACTTATGGATCCAAATTTGCTAAATGATTACTATTGCTCAGTAGCTGAAAAAATAACCTCTAATTTGGAACCACAAAATGATCCAATGTCATATGTCAGGAATATTCATTCCGGAGACATTTTGTTTTCTACCGATAAATCGGCATGATTTAAACGATACGTTTAAAGAAATCAAAAAGAAAAAATCGTGTGGTGAGGATGAAATATCACTAAATATACTAATGAACCTCTCGGATGAGGCTCCTGATACCCTTGCAGAGGCAATAAATATTTCATTTACTACAGGCAGATTTCCCTCCAGTCTGAAGTTGTCTGTTGTAATTCCATTATTTAAAGGAGGAGACCCATCAAATCCAGCAAATTTTCGCCCAATTTCTCTTTTATCCACACTATCAAAAGTAATTGAAAAATTAGTGAAAAAACAAATTTGCAGCTTTCTAAGCAAACATAATATTTTGTCACCATGCCAATTCGGCTTTCAGAACTCTAAAAATACAAATGATGCTCTTTTCACATTTTTAGAAAATCTTTATGTGAAGCTTGATACTGAGGATGTAGCAGCAGCAGTCTTTTGTGACTTTTCGAAAGCATTTGACTGCGTCAATCATGAACAGCTTTTGAAAAAAATGAGCAACTATGGTTTTAGAGGAATTGCTTGGGATTGGTTCAACTCATATTTGTTAGGACGTAGCGATGGTAAATACTCGCAGATTGGCAGCATAATCCATGGAGTACCTCAAGGTTCGGTTTTGGGCCCGGTTTTGTTTTTGCTTTACATAAATGATTTATCCACTATAAATATTCATGGGAATTTCAGTATTTTTGCCGACGACACTACGTTGTTGTGGAGTGGCAAGGATACATACACTTTGAAAAATAATATTTCCATTGACGTCGATAAAGTAAAGCAATGGTGTGATGCCAACTGTATGTGCTTTAATATATCTAAAACAAAAATATTATCTTTCAGATTTGGCTCTGATGACCTGACCCTGGGTAACCAGGCAATAATAAATAGTGAATGCTGTGAATATCTAGGATTACTAATCGATCATGAATTGGAATACATGGACCACATATCAAATCTGAACAGAAAAATAGCAACAGGCTGTTTTGCGGTTCGAGTGATATTTCATGAACAAGGTCAAGATTTAGCAAAAATAACATACTCGGCACTCGTTGAGTCCCATATAAAATATGCTAACGCATTCTGGGGATTCTGTGGCTCTCAGCTGTTGAATTCAGTCTTTGTTCTACAAAAAAGAGCACTCCGTCATATGTGTGGTGCAAAACCGAGAGATCACTGTAGATTACTATTCAAAAATCAACAAATACTGATAGTTATTTGTCTTTTTGTACTGGAGACTGCTTGTTTAGTCCATGGAAAATATGAAAATACAGTGAATGTTAATAGACACAACACACGAAATGGTTTTCATCTGAGATTACCTATTCCAAGAACATCACTAATAAAAAACTCAATAATATATGAGAACTTGAAGATATATAATCACCTACCAGCAAATATAAAAAATGTATGTGATGACAAACAATTCAGGAAAGACCTGAAAAGTATGCTTGCCACTGAAGCATACTATAATTTGGGGGAATTTTACTGTGATCTATAGCTGAAAAAAAAATTTTTATGTAATTTATATCACATTCTAATTTTGCAATTGTGTGACGGTGTGTACACCTACAACTATATTATATACATGTTTTCATTGTGTGACTATTTCATCAATTCCATTGTGACTGTAAATGCTTATGCCGCATTTTGTTTTGTTTTACTAATGTATGTGTTTTTATAAGTATACGTACATATAAGTTTTTATATTTACACTGGCTTTGTCAATAAGAATTATATTCTCCGATGATGAAGCATATTTGAATGATTGATTGATTGATTATGTGGCAGTGGTTGTATCCACTTAAAATGCTGCTTGGGTGAAAACGTCCCGAACGCCCACGGGGGTGGGCGGTAATTGGTCGAGTCGCTGTTGTAGTTAGCGATCTGGGGCCTAGTCTCACCATGTGGCTAGGTTGACGGTGGATGGTGCCTGTGACGATCCCAGACACCGCTGGGTGAAGTCCAAGTCCCCTCGAGGTAACATGGTAGCGTGAGCGTGATTGGTAGGGTCTGCGAACCCTCCCACGAACGGTTAATCGTCACACGTCAACACGAGTAGTATCATGTCGGAAGTCGGATATGGCGGTGACCCATCAAACGTAACAAGAGGAGTCTTGTTGACATGGATACCCAAGGTGAAAATGATAGCCCCACTGGTTCGCTGGTGCCTCCCCGCATGGCGTTGGACTCCGGGAGCGTGGTGCTAGTAAGGGGACTATAGGAAAACAATACCGTAATCTATAGAGACGGGGGAGTCCTTCATCTGATGGGTGCAGATGATTGTATACCCTGCCTGACTCGGCGGGGAGCGGCGCTTAACATGCTCGGGCACTGACATTCCAGAGCCAGTAGCTTGTTTTACCAAGCGGCCTCACCGTGACTGAGCTATAACGGTAGCTGGGATTACTAAGCGCGCTGATTGGGCGTATCCCAGTCTCGGATTCTCCCTGAAGAGGCGGGGTAAGGTGAACCGAAAAGCAGGTACTCTCCTTGTCTTTGGGGAGTTGACTGGTGGACGGGAGGACTTTTCATAAGGGTGGACACCTGGCAAGCCGCATTCTTCGTAGTTAGCCATCTATCGTATGTAATGATGTTTTATTTACCTTAATTTAGCCTATTTTCACCTCCAGCTATTCGCTTGTATGGAAATTTATAGTTTTATATATAATTTGAAACAAGTCCCCAGCTAAATATGCATGGATATCCTGGGTGAAAGTCGTCTCAAAAACCTCAATAATGATTCAGACTACAGCCGGCAGTCAATTCAATTTCACATATTTTGGCGAAACCATCGATTTTTGACGGCATTGAAGCTCTCGTCGTTACTTCCCATGTTCCTAAGAAAACATTGACAATTTGATAACATATATGAACTGGTCAAACTGTAACGAAGCAAAGTTGATAGTCATAGCGTGTTTTGTTTCAAATAATAGTACCCAACCCAGTTCCAGATTCCTACAGACCCAACTCACTGACCTGCACCATTGTAAACTTCCAGAGAAGATTATTGAACAACTTTTCTGGTACCTTGAATACAATAAAATCCCAAGTGATTGCCAATCAGGTTGCAGACCGATCCGATCTACTATAAACAATCTCACCATCCTCCAAAATAGTATTTCTGAAGCAATCAAAACGTTGTCGCACTATTTATAGACATAGAAAGTGCCTTCGATACAACCCCGGAATCCTTAATCATGAACAAACTCCATGGGAGAAAAACAAGTACCTGTGCTATTCTTCAAAATGCAGGATTTAATCTCTCAGCAGTCAAATCAAACTTCAGTAGGTGACTTACCGCCCACGTTCCATATATAACCCTCAATGAGGACCCACTAAAAGTGGTAAATCAGCTCCGAATCCTAGGAGTCATATTTGATAGCAAAATGACCTGGAAGCAACATGTCTGAGAAAGCAAAACTCACTGTTTCAGATGCATGAGCATCTTAAAATCTCTATCCCACTTTCAATGGGGCGCTGATGGAGAAAGCCTACTCAAAATGTATCGAGCTCTAATTAGATCCAAATTAGATTACTGTAGCACAATATTTTCCTCTGCCCCCAAATCCACATTGTATATTTTGAACACCATCCAAAATACCTCCTCACGGACCTGCCTATGTGCTTCCAGGTCTAGTCCCTCCTATAGCCTACATTGTGGATCTTCCAAGATTCCACTACAACTGCATCAACACCAACAAGCATTATGTTCTGCTAGAGTTTCTGCGGATCCCAATAACCCAGTTTATAGACTGATTAGCAACCAAGAGTACCCATCCACCCAAACTCCCCCCAGATCAATACTACCGACATCACCTACTCTGAAACCACCATTCGAAAACATAAACTTAGCACACAAGACGCAAACCCGATCCTCCAGCATTCCTCCTTGGTTACAAAAAATACCAAACACAAATATCGTCCTGAGTAAATACAACAAATTAGAAATACCCAACGGAATTCTAAGACAAGAATTCCTTGAACTGAAAAACACACCTTCCCTCGATGAGATTCTATTCACTGATGCTTCCAAAAACGATAATGTGGGCTGCTCAGTAGTCACATCACAAAGGACATTGGCTTAACGAAGGCTTTCTCCCATCTGCAGTGTTCATACTGGCGAACACTACGCAATTTCGGAAGCTTTAAGGATGTGTTCAGATGAATATCAATTAAATGCAATATGCACGGACTCTACGGAAATCCACACACAACACTCCATAGTCCAGAACATTCACAAATCCTACCAGGACCTGGCTGAGAAAGAAGTATCCATAACTATTATTTGGGTCCCATCACATATAGGATGCATCGGAAATGAGCTAGCCGATCGATCTGCCAAAGAAGCGTTATTATCAGATTCACCTCCGATCTATATCCAGCTCCACAGAGATCTGAAATCAGGCCTCAAAGAGAGCATCCGACAAAATTGGCGAAATGTCTGGGACACAAACGACACACCATCCAACAGTCGATCGAAGCTATTTCCATGCCCAAAATGAAGAGAAGAGATAAAATAATCATCAGAAGACTCAGCATAGGACACACACGTCTTACACATGGTTGCCTGATGTGCTCAGAATATACAACGCTCTGTCAACAATGCAACGGTACCCAACTGACGGTAATATTGTTTTTTTTTTATAAAACAACTATTTTCTTATTTCATTTGAAAACATATTTCTAAAACATATACTTGAAGAATGCCCGCTCAACCAAAATATGAGAATGAAGCATAAAATCCAAGGATATGTAATAGAGATTCTCAGTTCAACCCATTTCTGTTGCAGAATCATAGAATTTCTGAAAGACACTTTATAAAAAATTCTAATTCGTTTGAAGCTACCAGAACTGTAATATCTCAAATATTATACTTCAGATATCTGTAACAAATGAAAATGTAACATAAATACTGTACCCGTGTCAATAACCATTGTAGTTAAGACACGTAAATGAAGAAAAAAAATAACAGTAATATAATTGAAATATATCTTGTGTAAAATAATAAACAAATGTGATTAACTAAGTGGACAAATATGTATTTTTGTCAATTTAACACACTCCTACATACCTTTCATTTCCGATGACCACTTCTTCTGTTCCTAGTTTACCTTTCATCACGATATTCAATCATCAAATACATGGATGATTCCTCTAACTGCTGTTGTAAATAAATAATTTCATGCACTCCTGACTATATCAAAACAGAGGCGATGAAGTAGCATCAAGTCCGATTATAACTTTGAACTATCGGCGTTCGGGGCACCATACCGTACATGCTGGAATGACTCGGAAAAACTTTCCGACGATGATAATTCAGACTTGGGTAATGTATATTAAGTTGTAGGATGCACCTAATACTTCAACCCAAGTTTTCGAGGAACTTAACGGGAATTGCGAACTCCATGAAAGCATGCATCCTTGATGCTTCATATACTGCGAAATCTCTGAATTCCCTGACTGAACAGTTTCAGGGTCATTTAACAGACTATATGGGATTGCGCTTTGGAGCTATCGATTTTTGACTGATTATTCAACGAATCAGCACCATTGGTATTCATATATATACTAATGTAGATAGCGGAAAACACGTTGCAGGATTTTTTTTATCTGTGTCGCATTTTTTACTTCATGAACTTGGACTTCATTGAAAGTTAGTTGTATGACTTTGGATTTGGAGGATTTTCTTCAGATTGGTGTGTGTGTGGTTATATTCATCATAGACAAATGTTCGTGAAAGTAGGGAATAGTTTTTCTAGTAAACATTCTTTGGATATAGGTGTTCGGCAGATCTCAATATTGGGACAATTCATATTTTCAATGTTTGTTAATGATATGTCTCAACAAACCAATAGGTACTGAACTGCTAGCTCTATTTGCCGACCATACCTCATAAGTAGTCACGGGCCGCTACCGTGAAGAATCAGTTTTGTCCACTAAACAAATAATGGCATAAACCAAATCGTTTTGGAATAAGATATTCTAAAATTGTAAATACCTCGATTCGAAAAGCTTCACCGAAAGGGAAACCACCTTTCACCCCTCTTCCAAACACTTATCTTTTCGACAATACAAAGAGCTATTGAGTCGAATTAATGACCTAAGAGAATGTCAAATTACCATGAAAATAAAAATAAGATCTAGTGATCCATTCAAATATGCAAACAACAATCCCATTGAATGAACAATAAATATGAAAATACCTTGTAAGCTGTCATCTAAGCCATCATAAATTTATAACAAACGGTAACGAAGGTGACAGGTTACCAATTCGTATTTCGACAAATCAGCCACACAGCAATAGAAACGACGGTTCTCTGACGCAAGGAATGAAATCAATCACTCTGTGGAATGCATTGTGAAATATCAAAAACTTTTTAACAAAAAATTAAACCGACGAAATACGGAACTGAAAAGTAAAAAATAAAAACTTTTTAACAAAAATTAAACCGAGGAAAAAATCAACTGAAAAGCAAAAAATAAAATTAACGTTCTTAGTCTGAATGATAATTGAGCTCCTAAACTAATGTAAGTAACTGATTTTGAGTCGGCGCCAAACAAACAATTATCGAAGATCATTAACTATGAAAAAAGTCATCAAAACGAAGCCGTGCATCTCACAGCCATCATTTTACGCTTCACCTAATTCAATTGCTAGTTTGTTTGTCGCCGACTCAAAATCAGTTACTTAAATCAGTTTAGGAGCTCAATTATCATTTAGACTAGGGAGGTTTATTTAATTTTTGCTTTTCAGTTGATTTTTTCGTCGGTTTAATTTTTTGTTAAAAAGTTTTTATTTTTTACTTTTCAGTTCCGTATTTCGTCGGTTTAATTTTTTGTTAAAACGTTTTTATTTTTCAATTTTTTGTGGCTGATATCTACCAATTCCTACCTACTTGTTTTTTGATTACTTCCAAAATACTTACTTACCCACCTTACTTCAACACTATTACCAGTTAAATAATATGATTATCTACTTTTACTATTTGTTGTAATATAAATCATTTTCGTTGTTCTGGTTAGTTTATTTCATTGCTTCGTATATCATTCCATCCTCTCATAAAATATACTGATTTTGACGGATGTGAAACAAGAATAATGTCAGTAGCGATCTGTCATTGTCAACTACGTATGTGTATGCCAATGTTCACTAGTGAAAAATCAATTATCCCCCATTTTTCCATCCGTAAGGGTGGCGAATTCCTTTCGAAATCCAAATATAAGGTATACCCTATCTATTAAAAGAAGAATCATCAAAGTTGAAGAACCCAGTACATAAGTTATGCCTGATAGAATCGGTTAACGGACCAGAATTCAGAGGGTGAGTGATCAATATCCTTCATTTCGCTACCCTTAGGGATGGATTTCTTTTTTTAAATTCAAATGGGACCAAATTCGAAGAACACCCTATCCACTGAAAAAAGAGTTATCGGAATCGGACGCCTCAGTAAAAAGTTATGCGTGATCATACATAAAAAAATATGATGGAAAAAAAATATACGGGTCGAATAGAGAACCTCCTCCTTTTTGGTTTCGTCGGTTAAAAAGAAGATGATCACGCGAGATCAAGATCATACGTACGTCAGACTTACTTCAGTTGACATGTATTCATCAGAATCACGGCAGCTGTAACAGCGGTAACAAAAGAAAGTATCAGACATACTACAAAATCAAGTCAAGTAAAATGGTTTTATTAGAAACATTATAAAGTTACCTGATCAGTAGTGACTTCGTAAATTATCAGCAAAATAATAATTCATCGAAAACCATGTCGAAAAATTGTGAAAGTGTCAACTCTACCAAAATGAACTAATCAGAAGCAAAAGCAGATTGTCTCAGTAGAATCAAACAAATCGAAATTATCTTTCGACGAAGCTTAATAATTATATCTGAGTGCGTAAATGCGTAAAAATTGGGAATAAAAAGTAAAAATCTATTCAAAGAAAAACGAAGTGATAATTGCGAATCAATGGTATATTAGGTAAGCAATGCATGATACATATTGGAATGAAGGACTCTACATCCATTTTATTATCATAATAGTTAGACCTTTTGAATCAACAAAAGATAATAATATCAGCAATAGCCAGGTTAACCAAGCCACAGTTATTAGTCATTCTATATTCGATTACTATTCATCTCAATCTATAGTACAATCCAATCTGTGAAACATTTAAATTTTGTCTCTATCTACTTCCATGTGCGAATGTTATCATTTTTTTATGATACATATATATGTTATAAATTTCATAATTATATTATTTCTGAAGGATCTTTGAGGTCAGTGGCGTATCACAAATGAACAGATCTCGCTCTCGTGTGTACTGGTGAGATTCTCTTCTATGAACCGCGCCATGGAATTTAATTTGTTGTTTTTCCTTTGGGTTGATAACACCCAGTATATAGCCGGGGGTAACATAAGGTGTTGCAGGTGTGGTGTGTTTGATTCATAACACCCTGTATCGCTATAGCGTGCCACTGGCCGTTAACGGTGGAGTTATATTTTTTCATTCTACCAAAGACCAGTGGCGTAACAGATGGTGTCAGGTATGTTTTTTTTTCAAACTACATCATGTATGCGGTCGTGACAGAATATTTCAATGTTGCTATGAACAGAATTGCGTTTCCAAAACTTAATGTATTTATTTTGCTTCCCAAACCATCCCAAATATCGCACAATTCGATCATACTGGAAAAATATATTGTTTGCACTGGATGCACAAAATTTCTGGGTTTATATGTTGATCAAAACTTACGTTTTAACGATCATATCAACATGCTCAGTGAAGAATTGGAAAAAATCTAGATTCGCAGTTTCACGAATCACATCCTCGATGCCGATTGAGTCTTGGTTGACAACGATCCGAGAATAACTGCCTTCTAAATGCGGCCGGCTAGAGATTCTGCCGATTTACGACATCCCAGTATAATCTTCGGGTTTTAGAGTAGCGTTGGCATCTTTCACCAAGGGCCCGTATAATCAAAACCACTATCTTTACAGAATGGTCTGGATAGTTCGAACGGTAAATCTCGATACTTCGTCCGTTTCTCCTCCTCTCTTCGCATAATATTCGTCTCGGGTGGAGCCGTATATCGTTTTCTGCTGGTGGTCGTGAAGGGCATCAGGCTTGTTGGCTTGTATTTGGCACCTCTCATTCACCACAACGGACTCAATATTCCCCGGAGCGTATGGCAGTACTGGTGTCTCATCAATACCGTACGAGTATCGTAAATGGTGATACAGCACTCGTTACGCCGCGTTATGATGATGAATATAGGCTGAGACCGCATATACTGAACATGCTGACAGCAAGTGCTTAATGGTTTCAGGCGGACCACGGTAGGCCCAGCATCTCGTGTCAAGGGAATCTATACCCATTACGCGGTTTCGGTAGATAAGAGAATTGAAAACACTGTCTTGGCAAGCCATGATGAATCATTCAGACTCCGACTTGACTCCACCTGACCTAAAGAAAGCAAAGGTCAGGCTTTTGGAATAAGCTATGGTCTTCAATATTTTTTATTGAGGAGGTTTGTTGGGATTTGGATCAATTTTGTTGAAGAAAAACTATTGTTTTCTTTGTCAACGTTTCGAATTTTATTGAATTCATCTTCAGGGCGCGAAAATTAGTTTTTCCGAGTTGGATGTAAATGAAAATAATACATGAACAGACATTCTAGATACAAACGAAAAACACTTTTACGAGACAACAGGTTCAACATCAAGTGCGAGACAAACGAATACTGACAATAGTTTTTCTTCAACAAAATTTATTCGAATCCCAACAAACCTCCTCAATATTATATGTTTAATTGGATCACTTAACTTCCTAACATTGATAGACAAATTTAAATTTTTCATAGAAGATTCCATGCATCGACTTATCCTTGTGGAGCTGCAGCTGTACAGTATCATCTGCATCTTTTATGTGGGCTATCCGTCGAACAGGTCCTGTGTCGAATTCAATATCGAGTTCATCGACTGCGCAGATTGCTGCCTTGAAAAGAAAAGCTCCTTCTCCTGTGATCTCATGGACTTTGACCGTACAGAGAAGGGGATCCAAGCTCCTGATGACTTTACAGGCACCATCCTGTTGTGTAAACACATCCAACTCAGAAATCCACGGCCTCTCTGGTGTAGGGGGAGGTACAACCGTAGAAATACGATCTCGGAAGCGAACTACGATGTAGGTGCAACATTTTGCGAGTCTTCCGTCGATATCACGTAGGTCTTCCACTCTACTACCCCAAAGGAGTAGATTAGTATCAGAAAGGCAAGCATGTTGGTGACAGAAACTTTGTTCATGCCCGACAGCTCTGATGACCAGATCTGTCGGAGTTTCTGCTGATACTTGCCGCGGAGACCGTTTTTCACCGTGACCTTCTCTTGGGTGCTTCCATCTACCAGCTGCGCATTATCTCTGTGATTTTCGCATCATCCTTTTCTGAGGTGAACCAGTGCACATTAATCCATCCCGATTTCTATACCGATAGCATGCGTGTACTCTTGCACCACCCTCAGAGATTGCTGCAGATCTCCCTCACCCAAGGCATAAAGCTTTAGGTCATCCATGTGAGATAGATGGGTGACCTTATGCCTCTGGTCTCCGGGGATGCCGCAGTTGTAAGATATAAAAACACAGGCGATGCAATCTTCTCTTTTCTGGAAGATGTGAATTGGTTTGAATAATAATGAAGCTATTGGGGCAGTGTTTTGCGATTTCTCTAAAGCGTTCGACTGCGAGAACCATGAAACTCTGTTATTTAAACTTCTTTAGAGAATTGTCATATAGCTGGATTTACAGTTATCTAACAGGCAGGAAACAATTATTAAAACTCCAAGGAAATAAATCGCACATGGAGAATAACACAACAGGTGTACCAAAAGGCTCGGTTCTGGGTCCTATTCTTTTTCTGCTTTCTCTGAATGATCTGGTAACCGTTGACATCAAATGGAAGTTCACACTTTTTGCAGATGATACCATCCTTTGGCGTGGGACAAATGGAGATAATCTCAGATATAACATAACTCTTGATCTCTATAAAGTTAAACAGTAGTGTGATTCAAACTCCTTATGTTTCAACACCAATAAAAATCACGCTATAGTTAACAAAACTCACACAAAGGTTTAAGGGGTATTTATAGATGAAAAATTTTAATTTGATAAGCATGTAGTGAACTCATGCAAAACAATAGCATCTGGCTGCCATGCAGTTCAAAATGTTTCAAATGAACTCAATAAATCCTCAGCCAGAATTGTGTATTTTTCCTTGATTGAGTCGCATTTGGGATATGGAATTGCCTTTTGGGGCTTATGTAGTCAGCAACTACTAAATTCAGTATTCGTTTTGCAAAAAAGGGTTGTCAGATACATATGTAAGGCAAAATCACAAGATCACTGCAAACCACTTTTCATCAGTCAGAAAATTCTAACTGTACCTTGTTTTTTCCTTTTAGAAACCGTGTGTCTGATACACAAAAAGTATTCTAATTCAGCAGTAAATAATGACATACGATACAAGAAGAAGTCGGAATCCACCCTTGCCAATCCCAAAATTAGCAATAACAAAATTTTCTTTGATATATGAGAGCGAGAAAATATATAACCACCTTCCAATGTACTACAGGGCAATAACAAATTTAAAAAAGTTCAGGAAATCAGTTAAGGAGGTATTTCTACAAAAAGCCTACTATGACTTGAAGAAATATTACAATGATGAATTTTAATGCTTAGTATTTCCGTTGCTTACTTATCTGTATTGTTTCATTCATTCATTTTTCTGTAATGTTTGATATAGTTTTCTGTAATGTTTTATTTGTATTCGTTTATATACATATGTTTCAACTCTATAATGATTGTTCATTATATTTCATATATTTTTATATTCTTAATATTTCTGAATTTATAAAATTACACTTACTTTGGCAATAAGGATCACTTCTTGGACAATAAAACAACCAAAGGTTTTTCTGAGCGCAACGGATGATGGCATAAGTGAGATGCAAAAAAGTAGAGGGCTGAGGGAATCCCCTTGGAACACACCTGTCCTGAAGACAACTTTGACTCCACCTGATGTGATGGTCAAGCAAGTCAACTCTTCACTGCAACTCACTATTTGATCAGGTACCACAAGGCATCTGAGCAAATGTAAGATCAACTCATGCAATGTGAATCAAATGTCTTGCGGTAATCGATCCAGGCCATCGAAAGGTTGCGCTTATACTGCACGTAGTCCTGCGTGATACATCTATCGATCAGCAGGTTCTCCTTGCAGCCAGCTACATCTTTCTTCTACCCTCTCTGCTCATATATCCGTTCGTACATCGTGTCAACCGCGAGTAGTATTCGCGTGTACAAATTGCGGGTAAACAATTTATAGCACGTGTCTGTAATTCTTGGGATCAGACAAATCTCCATTTTTGGGGATAAGCACGGTTCTCCCCTCAACAAACCATGCCGGAATCTGCTGTTCTCCACTAAGCCACGAGTTGGAAACTATGGCTAAGTGGTGGTGGGTACCAGGGAGTTTTTTCCACCACAAGTTGCTCAACCCGTCTGGGCCTGGAGCAGATAAGATCTAATTATTATTATCATTATTTCAGATTGACTGATGTGTTATTTCAAGAATGGTTACTCAGATTTCAATATGGTGATCGGTTATTGGATATGCTGCTCTATAGATTATTTGGTAAATAAATATATAAATATATTTGATGGGATACTTGACGCTCATATCTTTCTGCAAGCAAATCAGCTCCATATGGAGGTGGTGGCTTTTATTTGAAAAATAACTATATCATTCACGAATTCAGCTTTGAGTATATTCACAATTAGTTTGGTACTCAATTCAACAAATGTGGTTTCAGAAAGTAATTTTCGAAAAGAATATCATCCTTGTTGTTGGGGCTTTATTGATCACAGTGAGTGGGTTATATCATCCATAACTATGATCGAGGGCTCTTCTATAATTGTCAATAGCTGTTATCAATACCAGTGCAGAAAATATGTCAGGTTCATTTCTCCATAGTGATCACAACCTTTTTTTTCGAACAAAAAATGTAATGAGCTCCACGAATAATTCCGGTATTGCGTCTATCATGAAGTGTAATTTAAGTACCCTAAAATAAAATAAAAAATAGTGTACTTTGGTTTCATTTTGTGCTTATCTTCACCTTGCACCGCCAACCTTAGACTTTCACCACTACTTTCGATATTTAACGCATTTTATTGGAAAACACAACGTTATGTTGAATATGAAATATTACCAAAAATGTGAAATTACTAACGTTTCCCATATTTTGGGTTATTTCTTCCCCTGGTTTCCCATACATTTAGTCCTTCCAAAGAAATGAAAATAATCGGCAAAAATGTAACGGTATTCAAAACTCTCAATACCTTGAAGCGACCGTTTGGGATGGTAACGCCAGGAGAAAAACTGAAAAATTGTAGTGCCAGACTGAAAAAGCTCCAACTGCATGCTCAATTCGATTCTGTTGTTGCCGAATTCAGTTCGAATCCATCGGATAGATTTTGAATAGTTGAATGGCAAACTTTCGAAATTTGACATTTTCTAATTTTTGACAGATGTCAGTTGGTGAAATAATTTTGACAGGTCTGAATACAGTTTCTCAGTCAAAAATAATGGTCGCATTCAAGACAGGAAATGTATTTTTTTTTATACCAAATTTCAGCTCGATTGGTTAAACGGTTCGGCACTCATCGTAGAAGATTACTGACACACATACACATAGACAGATAGTCTTTACTCTGGTCTCAATCATCTCTGTGGACCTCAAAATGGATATTTCCGTCAATATCTCGATTGGAGGGTGCAGTCAAGTTGCCATATAAATTATCTCAATTTTTTTTCATCATAAGATGAGTCGGGAAGGAGATATTGCCGATTATTTCCCTCATTATTTTTGAACCAATCAAATGATCAAAATTTCAAACTAGAGAACGAATCAGGTCAGTTTTATATTGATAGAACGTCTTCTCGCTGTTTGATACTGATAGAACCACTAGTAGATTCGATGTTGTTTTGCGATAAAACGACACGTTAGGTGCTGTCAGAATTATATGTGAACACATTCAATCCCTACATAGGGAAGCAGGTAATTCAAAATTGATTAAATGAGGGATGTTCAACTCACTATTACAGTGATTTGATATTTCAATTGAAATATACCTTTTCCAGCACGTCAAAAACCTCAGATTTTCAAGTACGTCAAAATAATTGAAATACGTTATTTTAAACTTCAACAATTATTCCCGTGGACTAATGGATACCACATCAGTCTCTCACCCAGGAGACTCAGGTTCGATTCCGTCTCCACAACGTTCAATTTTCGACAGTTGGGTATCAAAACCAAACTTTGGATACATTTCTTTCTTCTTTGGTTTTGATACCTAACTGTCGGAAATTAAACGATGTGGAGACGACTTTGTGTGATTCTTCCTCAAATATTGATTTTCCACTTTGAGAATGGACTACTTCCTTCGCATAAATAATTATATATATTTATGCACGACCGGGCGTGAAATAGCACTCCAGCGCCCGGATTTGCGGGCGTAAAATAGCACTTTAGCACCCGCGGAATACTTCATCGCCCGGCGGGCGATAAAATCGTTGAACAGGCGCTAAAGTGGATTTCAATCTCATATCGATAGTAATCTATATTCCGATGGATCATATAATCAAACCCAAAACATTATTGATAATAATATAACGAAAACAATGAACATAAATTAATTTAAAAAATGAATTATAACTTAATATTGACAATTCAATTAGAACTGTTATTTATGGAAATATTTGGATTTATTGTTTTCTGTTGTTGCAGATAGTTACTGATTTCAACTGATTCCTCATTACTAGAAGTCTGAAGAGAATGCATGTTATTATTTGGTGTTTCAGAGTAGTGAGCAATATTTTCAGATTGTCTGCAATGGCAAGTAGAAGGCTCATCATTTTCTACAATTTTTTTAGCAATCTTCAGCTTATTTGCAACTGAGTTTTCAATATAACCTTCCGCAACAGTCGTCGACTTCCACCCAGCATGTCTTTTAATGTTGATTATATCCTCGCCTGCATCTGCTAACATAGTTGCTGAGGAACGTCTGAAGCAGTGACCAGTATATTCTTTCGCATCAGAAATACCTAGGTAAGTGGCTATTCTGAATGGTATTTGACCTAATGTATATTTTCCGATAACCTGTCTCGTACACTTGCCATTTTTATAATATAAAAAAAAACAATTTTGATCATTCTGATCTCGCAAGGAAGAATATTTTCTGTAAATATCCAAATAACTTGGCGATTCCTGTTCTTCATCGATTACAGTAAATACTCGATCTATCTTCGTTTTGGTTTCTCGTATAGTTATGAGTAAGAATGTCTCGAAATCTTGAATGTCGTTCACTGTGATATTTGCCAATTCTTCGCGGCGACATGCTCCACAAATACCAAAAATCAGTGCTACCTATAATAAATTCTCAGATTAACATACTGAACATTGAGAAAACATGAAATTGGAACTTACTTTCATCATAAGATACAAATCGTCTGGTGCTTCCCTCAAAAATAACTCGATTTCTTCTCTGCTTAGAATCTTCGATTTCTTTGGTTTATAACCATCAAATTTTCGTTTCAAAAAAGCTATCACTCTTGCATATCCAGTGATATCTATATTATCATGTACATTTGAAGTAGCTTTCAGCATGGAATAATATGACCACATGGTAGAGGGCTTACAATATTTAGATTTTTCCAGAAAATAGGCAAGAAGTACAGTCTCTGTGTATTTCTTATTCCTTACATTTTTCCGTTGCACCACCTCACGAATTCTTCATACACCTTGTTTTCTTGGATTTACTTGGCAATAAACTCAATTTCGGTTCCTCAGCTGCTTCACTTATTTCTGGTGGAGTACAATTCACACTTTCTTCGTGCTTGAATCCATTTCAAAATCAGTAATTAATTATCTGTGATCACAAAAATTGACAGCAAATATGGCTACTAGCCTATATAATCTTATTTCGAAAAATTGACTGAGTTGCCATGGTAACATTCATTCCATCACTTCTTGATTTATTCTGTTTCCGATATGATATGAATATACATCCTGACGGCAGCCTTGATGTATTTTTATCATGTTCTAGATATAAAGATGTATATATATATATATATATATATATATATCTACATGACATCAAATATACCGGTCGTGCATAAAATTTTGTATGTATTTCGGACCTAATTCGCTTTTATGGACCTAGGCGTGTTAATAGCCCTCGCTATCGCTGGGGCTATTACTTACACGCTGCGGTCCATAAAAGCCTATTTTACGCCCTTGATACATAAATAACTATCAATAACTTCAACAATAATTCCCGTGGACTAGTGGATACCACATCAGTCTCTCACCCAGGAGACTCAGGTTCGATTCCGTCTACACAACGTATCAAAACCAAACTTTGGATACATTTCTCTCTTCTTTGGTTTCGATACCTAACTGTCGGATATTACACGATGTGGAGACGACTTTGTGTGATTCTTCCGCAAATATTAAATGCTTTCTTGAAAATTTCAAAAATTTCGAGCGATAAACCCCTATCACATATAATATTACCCTCGAAAAACTGTTTTTGGGCGCCATTTTTCCACGAGCAGCAAAGATACAAAGTGACAAAGAAAACATTCGAGAAAAGCACGTCGAAATCTATGGAAATACTAATTTTGAAAACTTCCGAAAAACATCCCATAACTTCTTTTTGATCACCAAATGACTGTATTAATATCCAATATCGAGGACAGCGAATGCTGAATGAAGCCCAATCTCACACACACACCGGTACGTTAAATCCAATTTTAATCCCTCGAACTTTACCAATCCATGAGTTGTCATGGGCGACACGACGTTTCATCAAAGTTATTCATCCGTGAAACTAACTACCTGGAGTTTCCCTTCCGCAGAGGGGACATATTTTTGTTTCGTCTGTTGTAGGTAGAACATAACTCCAGCTGATCACCAAGTGTCAGGCTGGATTTACGATATCGAGTATGGGTAACGACACTCCCGGTGCGAAAACGGAGACGTATGTGATCCCCTTCGCCGAAATTGAGATGGAATGTCACTCAATG
The DNA here is from genome assembly GCA_018342105.1 of Gonioctena quinquepunctata. Lineage (NCBI taxonomy): Eukaryota > Metazoa > Arthropoda > Insecta > Coleoptera > Chrysomelidae > Gonioctena > Gonioctena quinquepunctata. Next base: position 207,456 of record JAFIRS010001532.1, read on the forward strand.
ATGATTTGCGGTTCTTGAATCGGGAAATAGTACATAAGTCCCTTCATGAAGTTTGACTTTAAACTCTGAACGATGTCACAATGGAATCCAGAGGAGTTCTTGATCAAGTAGTACATTAGTTGAGTCATACACCCAGTGGCGTGAATGAAAATTTGGGCCCTCACGCACTGATCTTTTATGGGGTAATATGTAGATATACAGTGCGCGTCAAAATTATGGAACAAATTCGATATTTCGCAAGCCATGTACTTTTGACAAAAATCCTGATATAGGTCGATTTTTATTTCAAAATGCCGATTTTTTTTATGTATATTCTGAAGAGGTTATGTCACTGGTTTTGACATGGTGACGTAATCGGTAATTTTTCTAAATTGGAATGGATGTCTTGTGATACCTCATCTGAAAGGACTTTCGATACTGCATTCAATGATAATAATTAATTAGATATTTTTTTACAGGGTGAACAAAAATTAATATTTTATTTCAATAAGAGAATAACTTTATATCCAACAAAATAGAATAGTTAAATAAGATATTCGAAATGCCATCCACCAGTCTCTTGACAATAAGCAAATCTACGGACACATTCCTCTTGCACATTGCGAATGACTTCCGGAGTAATTCTGTTAATTTCGATCCTAATTCGATTTTTCAACTCTTGTAGATTTTGTGGCCTATCTATATGGACCTTCAATTTTAAATAACCCCACAAGAAAAAATCCAGAGGCGTAAGATCTGGAGATCTTAGGGGCCACTCTATCGGTCCGCGTCTACCAATCCACCTCCTAGGAAAACAGTTATTCAAAAACTCGCGAACATCAGGTGCATAGGGCGGGGGTGCACCATCTTGTTGCAACCAAATACTTTCATTTGGTGAGTTAGGATTGTGGGCGTTTGGAAAAATATATTTTTATTATTATGACATTATGATTATGAAATTCTTGTATTGTCATCGGTCCTTGATATGTGTGACAAATTTCAGATTATTCGGAAGATTGGAAGTGGGTGACCGATAGAGTGGCCCCCAAGATCTCCAGATCTTACGCCCCTGAATTTTTCTTGTGGGGTTATTCGAAATCGAAGGTCTATGTAGATAGGCCGCAAAATCTACAAGAGTTGAAAAATCGAATTAGGATCGAAATTAACAGCATTACTCCGGAAGTTATTCGCAATGTGCAAGAGGAATGTGTCCGTAGATTTGCTTATTGTCGAAAGACTGCTGGATGGCATTTCGAACATTTTATTTAACTGTTCTATTTTGTTGGATATAAAATTATTCTCTTATTGAAATAAAATATTGATTTTTGTTCACCATGTAGAAAAATTTCTAATTAACTATTATCATTGAATGCAGTATTAAAAGGCCTTTCAGATGAGGTATCACAAGACATCTATTCCAATTTAAAAAAATTACCGATTACGTCACCATGTCAAAACGAGTGACATAACCTCTTTAGAATGTATAAAAAAATCGGCATTTCAAAATAAAAATCGACCTATCTCAGGATTTTTGTCAAAAGTACATGGCTTGCGAAATATCGAATTTGTTCCATAATTTTGACGCGCACTGTATAATTACATGTCCTGACCAACTGATTCACTGATTGACTCATATACGATCAACGCCCAGACCAAACCACTGGACCTGAGAGCTAAAATTTTGACAGAATATTTTTTTTATAAGGTTGAGTTTGAAAACAGCCTAGGCTGACACTCCACCTATTCAACGAGGTTTCCACTGAGGCGTAGTATCTTTCATTTTACTTTTACCATTAGTTTTGGCCTTGTATACTATGGTGAATAAAGACGATTTATTATCAGTAGTAATATCCCTAGGGCTTGATTTGTTGAAAATATGAACAGGATGTTCATAAAATCAGATGTGGAATCAAATTTCAGATTTTTTCTTTTGAATTAGGGCCTTTTCAGAATATCTATCAGATGTAGTTCAATGTCCAGCGTGGCTCTAGCCGGGGAAGTAGTTATTTTCTGTTAGACATTCACAAAAAATAACTTCATTTTAATCGTCGATTTTCCAATTCACAGAAAAATCTTTCTATCAATATTCAATTAGAAGTTTTCCTTTTCATCCCTAGGGCATTGATAATAGACGAGATAATTTTATGACAATCGAAAACTCGTTCCTGTTCCTGTTACCAAGCAACGAAATTTGTCATAAAATTATGAGGCATTTGTCAATGTCCGAGGGATATTCAGCGGACAATTCATTGACAAAAAAAATTCATAACTCAACACAATGAAACATTCATGTATTTATTAACATTAGAGTCGTTGCTATTCTCTACTATTGAAGATCTATTACCACGCATAATATTTATGATCTTGTTTTTTAGAAATGGTACATATCAACAAAAATGAAATTAACATCATTATTAAACGAACAGATATTGATTATATTTGCTCTATTCACACTTATATTTTCCACAAACAAAATGAACTGCATTCAAATAATAAGATAGATAGATAGGTTTTATTGACTACGTGACACATATATAAAATACATTTGTAGTAAGTCGGGCGATATAAAAATGCGGATAATGATTTGAATTTATACAACATTAAAATTCAAATTTCAAACGTAACAGATTCAATAGGACATGATTTACAATACTAAATAAATAAACATTATAGGAGTCATAAAAACCATGTATAGACGATCAAGCGTTTATCAATACTGATTCCATAACTCGTTTATGGAATAGAAACAACTTCAGAAGCCTTAGATTGTATATTTAAATCTTCGATTATGTTCATATTTGGACTTAGAAGGCAACTTTAGGAGAGTTTTATGTCTAGTAATTAGTTCGATTTTGGTTTAGTCTATATCTCGGATGAACTATTTTACTGCAATTTCTAATGTTATAAGAATGATTATCAGAATTAATAGCATAAGTTGTTGGGTTTTTATGAATATCCAGGAGAGAATGAAAAATGTAAATAGAGGGCGACACGAGTCTCTAAAACCTGCCCTGCCAACAATTCTTACAGCCTTTTTTGTAGAACGAATACCTGATTAGAGTAACTTGAGTTGCTCCACAGTACAGTCCCATATGTGATATGTGAGTGAAAGAGAGAGAAATATGAGATTTTGAGTATATCTGGACTTAGAACTTTTGCGAGACGTCTAAGGAGAAATAATTGACTAGAGAGTTTTTTACAAAGTTTTTCAATATGGCAAGACCATTCCAATGTTTTATCCAAAGTAATGCAAATGCTTCATTCAGTGAGGAGTTTATCAAAAATGTGATAGATTGTGTTTTACAACGATTTTGTTTGAAATGATTGGGGACCAGCCATTGTTCAATTTTAGTGTTAGACACTTCCCTTTGGTACTTCAACTCATCGTGATTTGGGTTAGCCCCATAAAAGGTTGCATCGTCTGCAAACAGTACACAGATCAATGGATTCATATAATCAAAGATATCATTGATGTATATAATGAACAGAAGCGGACCTAACACCGAACCCTGTGGTACACCGTGTTTAACTGTTGAGCTTACTGAATGGGCTTCTTTCAAAAAGACTGATTGTGATCTGTTAGAGAGGTAAGATTTGAAGAAATCATTTGCTTCCCCCCTAATGCCATAATATTCGAGTTTGTCAAGGAGGGTAGTGCGTGAAACACAGTCGAAGTCAGGTCACACATGGTAACTGCCGTGTGCTTACCCTGTTCAAGATCCTCGACTATGTCATAAATGAATTTGGCAGTAGCTTGAACTGTGGAACGATTCTCCCCAAATCCAAATTGATTGTTATGAAGAAGCATCAAAAACTGTATCTTGACACAAATTTTCATAACCTCAGTTTCATTTCCAAGGCACTCTATGGTTTTTTTTTCGTCAAAAACGGCAAAAGTTCATTGGGCAATTTTTGTTTTGAAATTTGACTACACCACTGGATTTGTAGTCGTTATAAATGGAAACCATAAAAATTTCATGAAAAAATATTGATTAACAACGAAGTTACAACAACTTTTGGAAACAAAGTATTTGATTATAGTTTTTATTTAGATTATAGACATATTTGAAATCTGGCAACACTGCCGATACAAAGTATAACACCAGTGAACTTGTACAGTGGAAATCTGAAGTCAATAGCTCATTCCGTTCTACAGTTATAACTCCTGAAAGTATGGTAATGTGAGCGATTTGTGGTGGAATCGATTTTGTAGTAAAAATCTAACTACGCCACTGGATTTGTAAATTTGATTGTCTTTAAATCATTTATTCGAGTGTTGATTATAAGTGTATTCGAAAATACCAGAAAATAAGAAATTCATTTTCAAGTTATGCAGTAGCATTGTTCCATAGCCGATAAAAACGAAATGAACCGAATCAAGTTTTAAAGTATCAACATTATTTATTCAATAATAAAACAGAAAGAAGGACAAGGAATGTTCCTTTCAAATTCTGCAAAACTCAACTAAAACAAGCTTTTAGAAGGAAATCAATAATTAGAGGAAAGCCGAACTAATACATTAGGCATAAATATTATACCAAATCAAGAGTAGGCTGTGATTTAATACAATAACTATGCCTAAGGTATTAGTTCAGCTTCCCAAATTTTGATTCTAAGCTTGTTAGATGAGTTCAGAATTTAGCAACATTTTGTCCAGCTTTCTGTTTATTATTGAATAAATAATTTTGATAATTTAAAAACTTATTGTCTCTTTCGTTTTATCGGCTATGGAAGAAGGCTACTGCATAACTTAAAAATAAATTTTTAATATTCTGTAAGTTTTGAATATACTTATGACATAAACTTAAATAAATGATTTCAAGAGAATACAATTTACAAATCCAATGGCGTAGTCAGATTTTTATTACAAAATCGCTTCCACCACAAATCGCTCACATTACCATACTTTCAGGAGTTATAACTGTAGAACGGAATGAGCTATTATGGACTTCAGATTTCCACTGTACAAGTTCACTGGTGTTCTACTTTGTATCGGCAGTGTTGCCAGATTTTAAATATGTCTATAATCTAAATAAAAATTTTAATCAAATAATTTGTTTCCAAAATTGAAGTTGTTGTAACTTCGTTGTTAACCAATATTTTTTTATGAAAGGTTGATGAATTCTATTTATGATGACTACGAATCCAGTGGTGTAGACAAATTTCAAAACAAAAATTGCCTAATAAACTTTTGCCGTTTTTGACAAGGGAAAAAAACCATAGAGGGCCTTGGAAATAAAACTGAAGTTATGAAAATTTGTGTCAAGATACAGTTTTTGATGCTTAATATAAAAAAAAAAAATTTTGAGAATGACTGAAAAATGCGTATTGAACAGTGGTGGTTCCATTTTAAATGTACACTATATAGGAAAGGCTCCGAAAAACGGAAAATTTATAAGTCAATTATTTGAACCTTTATGTCGCCATTTGTGGAAACGGAGGTCCGAAAAAAAGTATTGGTTAACAATTGTATAACTTTTTGAAAAATGGACATAAGAATTTCTTTCTAACGGCACTTGATTCTTCAATACTAAAAAAAAATATGTCATGTGATATATTGTATTCAGCGGCGGTGTGCCCATGCCGGTACTGCCGTAACCCTATTTTCGGCGTTAAATTAAAATTATAAATAATGGAGATAGAGTTCCGGGAGTCGGTACTTTTTTATAGGAAATTTCCTCCTTTTTAAGAATATTTTCCTAAATTATTTCAATTGTTAAAAGTTTTTGAAATATTAGCGAAATCTAAATGCGTTATTTTTTCCCTCAATTTGTTAATAACAGTTGCAATTTTTATGTGCTGTAAAATCATCGGAAACCATTTTTCTACACGTCATTTCAAATCCAATTGCTATCTCTCATATTTTCAGGAGCTTTATCAATAATTAACTCCATTTTGAACTTGTAGATCAGACTTATACATTTGATCGAATCTTCAATCATTTAGAATACATCAAATACATTTGGAATATATTAAAAATAATATATATATATATATATATATATATAAACGAATGGATAACGGAATTTCTCATCATCCTCGAGTTCATACACGTTCTACTCCTTCAATGATCTCGAATAACTCGGTAACGAAAGACACGCGAACGTACCTCATCTCAATTTTCAATCACCTGGAAAAAATAAGATATCTCTATGGAAATAAAAACGGAGATTCGAAATGGAATGAAAGGAAGATAACACGAGAAAGCAATTCGGATCATTACAATATAGACATCGATTTTCTCCGAACGAAACTTCTATTGGAAAGCTCTTTATCTTTACAGCTTGAGCGACAGACTTTTTGAAAGCACAATCAATAATCTGACTGTCTGAAGGAGAGATATCGGTTGTGGTATGAAGTATACGAAAAGTTCAATAGGAAGTTGGGCTCTTTCCAAAATATAAAGGAATTTTCTGACAGATTTTGTTATTTTCTGAAATAAAATAAACTAGCGGGGTTATATCGGAAGCTTCGAGTTGGTAATTTGTTTACTCTATAACATTTGCATATTATTATGTTGAGCAATACTTAACGAAAAAACCCAAAAACGTTATAGGGTGATTCGAAAGTACTTTGACAAACTTCGGGAGGTGATTCCTAACAATATTCTAATATGAATGGTCGAAATAAAAAAAACCGGGAACGCTTCGTTTCCAAGATACAGGGTGTTGAAGTTTTATTTTTATTTTCGTTTTTTTTAATAACTTTCGAAATACTGACCTTCATCAAACGAAAATTGGTACTCGGAGGTTTTTTGAGGTGTCGAATTCGAACCTCTCTTCCTCGTAGGGGCGCCACCTACACTCTTTTACTTTTTTGAACATCCATAACTTTTTTGAGCGTACTTCTAGCACATTTTCCAGTGAAATAATCAATTTCTCTATCATATCTACGTGAAAAAGCTACCCATGTTACAAGTCGCTATAAGCAACCGTTTTCTAGATATTTGGTACTTGAAAAGTTCAAGTCGATTATTTGATAATCGATGCGTGTGGAAGTTATTACCATTATTTTGCATTTCTCAGAAGAATGCTTAGGAAATGAATCCGACGTTTGAGTGAGTAGTTTTGGTAATTACACATTATGTGACAGTTAAACGTTCTGTTGGAGTTTCTGTAAGTTTTAAAACACTAATTTTGAACAACTGGATTATTTGAACAATAATGCTCATTTAGCCGATATGCGTTTCGTTCATGGCCTTGCAAATGGCAATGCGCGCGAAGCAAGACGTATTTACCAGGAGCGATTTCCTAATCGAGAACTGCCTTCAGCTCCAACATTTACCAGTCTCCACCGTCGTTTGGCAGAAACAGGTAGCTTCAAGAGGGCAGCTGATATTATTGAAAGACCACGAGCAGTCCAAACCCCAGAATTTGAAAAAGCTCTCAATTCTACTCAGTCCACAGATTGGAGAATTATCCACGATCAACAATTTTATCCATACCATATTCAAGCGGTACAAGCTCTTTTGCCACGAGACTTTCTCCAACGCATTACTATGTGTCAGTAGTTTTTGAGAAAATTGGCTGGAAATCTTCAATTTTTAAGATATGTACTCTTCACAGACTTTTCCCGGAATGCTATCACAAACTTTCATAACAACCACGTTTGAGGTCTGGAAAATCCGAACGCAGTTAGTGAAATACATTATCAGTATCAATTTTCTGTAAATGTATGGGCGGCAATAATTGACACTACTCTTTAGAAAATGAATTGCCGGGACTGTACCATTAGAAATTCGTATCCGCATGTAGTTTATGCATGATGGGGTTCCGGCCCATTTCAGCGTTGTAGCCTGGGAAATCCTTAACACTGTCTATCAAATCGATGGATCGATAGGGTTGTAGAAGAAACTAACCAGGCGGGGGCACCAAGGTCCCCAGATCTAAACCCGCTAGATTTTTATTTTTGGGGGACATTTGAAGTCACTAGTTTATGAAACTCCAGTAGCGAACGACGAAGATCTAGGACCGAGTAGTAGACCCTGTGAAACAATACGAAATACAGCAATAATTTTTAAGCGGGTACGAGATTCAATGATTAGAAGACTGAATGCCTGTATTTTTGCTGAAGGTGAACACTTTGAACAATTCATTTGAATACAATGTAGTTTCCTTTATTTTATTATATTCTACATATTCAAAAGTTTGAAATAAAATGTTGATATTCCTTGCAAATTTTATTGAAACAAATACAGATTTTGCATCCTTGATACAAAAATAACAATTTCAAACGAGAAAAATAAATAGAATAGGTGGCGTCCCCTACAAAAAACCAAAACTACTTACTTAAACGTCAAATTCATTTCCTAAGCATTTTTGTGAAAAATGCAAAATAATGGTAATAACTTCAACACGCATCGATTATCAAATAATCGACGGTTGCTTATAGCGTTTTGTAACACGGGTAGCTTTTTCACGTAGATATGATGGAGGAATCGATTTTTCTACTCAAGAAACAGAAACATATAATTTTTATGACTTGACATATCAACCAAATATTCATAAGTACATTTGTTTCAATAGACGAATGCACAGGATAATTGTTTATTGCAGACGCTTGATGTGCACCATGTGTTGAATGTTACTGATAGAAAAGAGTTATTGTTTTTTGTGGATTCAATGAATTTCTACTTTTCTGATGAGATTTCATTCTGTTATTTATTGATTCCATACATAGTGAGGTTTTATCTTCATAATTTGTGACTATTTTGTAGACGGTGTCAGATATCTTACAATTTTATGAGTTTTTCAATTATCTTCCTTTCTGAAAGTTCTTAATTGTTTCCAACTGTGATGTGATGGAGGCTATTATTATGTTTCGCCTTCAGACAGACGCCTCAGTATATTTTTACACATTTTGTTCCTATCAATCTTTAAATGTTTTTAGCTCTCAGAATTATATAGGGCAGGTTTCCATACCACCCACTTGAAACTCCACCCTACAAGCTCGTCTCCAATGACACACTTGGGCTTTTTGACCTATTGTATCTTAGCAGAAGAACAAACCAACTCGAAAACAAAGTCAGATTAGGGTTTCAGGCAGGTAGTTGTATCGTAAACTTGTATATGATTCTCCTGGAGCTAAATTTCGCAATGTGATGACTAGACTCTCTTTTACGGTAATCATATATTTGTCACTTTTTTCAACCTTTCAACTTATTAATTCGGCCAAGTGCACAAAATCAGCCAACAACATGATAGTAAAGCTTTCAACTGCATCTTCAACAGTTCCAAACATCATATCTTGCCATAGTCTTTTGCCATAATGTAAATTATTTTTATACAAGTGTTAATCCCAACAATGAGGGGTATCGCAATAAAAGACAGAGCAGCAGTTCACAATACCGACATATTGTTGCTTTGTAGTGAGTCATTTGAATGACGGCTAGCATTGCCTCGAGGTTAATCCCACTACAGAGTCAAAGCTGCTGCTAAGCATGCCTCGCAAGGCAGCCTCACAGAGTGCGTACCCACCTATAGGGATTAAAATCTGACGTTATTTTGTCACACAAGAAAATTTGACTGACTATCACTGTAACAAACGAATGGACGTTCTCACGTTATGAGGCGATAGAAACTCATGATTCTCCTGGACACCTTGTATGAATATTGGAGCGAAATGAAATGTTTACTGGGTATTCATGGAGATGACGTCAGACTTGTCAAAGATCGATAATGTGTCTGCTTCCAAGAAAAACTCCAGTCATGAAATGGAGACACTAGATAATATGATGGAAACTTGGACTCCTTCCAACTAATTTGGAAATCGAGAGACAACTTGGGCGTTATTTTTTCGAATAAACTACCACTGCATTTCATATAAATTACACAGAAGTGGAAGCTACAGGAAATAATGATGAAAAACTGTTGAATAATTGGAAGATATCACGTTGAATATTTGGAAAATATCACGTATCACGTAGGTGATTCATTAGATTATTCACAAGCTACATGTTGAGAAATAACTGAACGATAATCGTCCATGCTAGTTTATTCTGGAATAATTTGAATCGTTCAATTCCACAGGGTGTACCAAAAGTAAGAAGGATACTTACTTTCTCATCTTTTCACATGGTTAATTTGGCTTTCTAACTTCGAGTGTGTATGAATTTTCGGGATGAATAAACTGCGCTAGCACGACAAGGGTATCAACGCCTCTGATTTGCAAGACCCCTTCTTCAGTCTGGAAGAAGCACTGGGAACAACATAAAGGCAAAAAGTTCCAGGTGACCAGATTGCATTATTGTCTTATGTTATGTAGTGTAAATAAACATATGATGATAAGTTCAGTATTTAATAGCCACGATCCCTCAAAAAAAAAACAAATAACGGCTCCATCACGCTGAACATCGCATTGTCTAATATGAATAAAACTTTAAGATGAAGATATCATTATTATTATCATTGTTCTTGAGTATAAATAGCAACACCTTCGAAGTAGAATGGTGACAAGGGCAGTGTGTAGAATGTCATAAAAGATTCGGCAATTTTTTCTACATTTTTCCATTACCATAAAAAATTTAAGAACCTGTTACCAACAAAGTAATATTCGAATTTTCCATCGATCATATCGGATAACCAAAATATAATTTGCGATATACGAGATGTTTTGAAATGACTGAACTGAAATGTAGTCCAATCAAATGGTAGTGGAACGTGGACAAAACTCAAGTGGTCGGTTTCTCTGTGGTATTTGGATACTGAATCCAAATTTGAGGTTTTTTGACAAAATTGCTTGAAGCGTTCTGAGCGAAATTTTCGCATCGTATTAAATTTTTTGCCCGTAATTCCAAAATCATGCATATTATCAGAAATACCGATCCATACAAAGTTAAAGTGAACACAATTTCATATACTATTTTTGAATGCAGGACCAATGGGTGAGGAGCTAGAGCAAGTTGGAAAATGACGGAATTGGCGTACTTCACAAAAAATTGCGTTCCTCGTCAGATTTTCGCAGATAACTCTCAAACTACGCATTTCTCGAAGAAACGCAGGAGATATAAAATAAAGAGCCTCACATTTCCTATAGATTTCATGTGAAGTCATAAGTATGCAAGGAGGTGAGCGGCCGTTAGAGTGCTCGGACTTGTATTTGTATTTCGGTGATAGCTGCCAGACTTAAGTTAAACGTTACTTTCCACGTTTGATCTGCCTCATTAACCTATATTCATAACAATACCTGAACATATTATCAAATTATAGGCTTTTTCTGTATTCTGTGAGGTATGAAGGACATAAAAATTGATTGTTCTGTTTGCTTGCTCGAATTATAATTGAAGTGAAACAACTCTAAATGATATAGTCTTGAATAATTCTAATGAAAAACATAAAATAATCAAACTATGGAATTGACTATTTCATGATGAATAAGTAATAAAGTCCCTTGTTCTGATGGTGACGAGTGTAATATTGGACAAACAGGACATTTCCTTGAAAAAAGGATGAATCAACTTCAATATGATTGTCGTGAAATTATTAAGGAGAAGCCAGAAGGAACAGCATTTAGCAATCACCATTTTACCACTGGCCGTAATTTTAAATTCTCGTCAGCACAGGTTTTGGATGAACGCATATCAGAAAAAGGGTTTTTAGCAAGATTATTTTCAATAACCTCAATTATACTCTAAACTGTAGAACTAACATTTTTCATGTATAAGAACCATTAACGATAAGAGCCATAAAAAAGTTGAAAAAAGTTATAGATAAACTACATCAGCTCGATTATTACATTCATATGTGACTGCATTATCATTTAGGAAAGGAAGAACATTGTTACTGTTCGTATTTATTTGTTCATTTGCCCCATGTTAATTGTAAACGGGTTTGTCCCTATATTGTGATGGACACGACATCAGAAATTTGAATGACCATAGATTTAAGACTTCTATAATTTTAAAAAGGTATGTAATCAATTGAAACTATACGTTTTGTGATAAATCTTCTGTTTTCCGTTTTCCTCCAATAATCTTTATAATAAAAACAATAATAATAATCATTTATTTTCGATACTATAATTTACAAAATTATATAGGAATAGTCAAGTTGATGAAGACAAAAGTATCAAGAGAAAAATTCTCCCAAACTATAAACACATTTTTCTTGTGAATAGGATCTAAGTCTACTTTTGAACACAGGAATATCATAACTGTTCTTGATCAAATCTGGTAAATGATTGAAAATTTTAGGGCCAAGATATTTTGGGGAGTCGAAAGTTATTTTGAATCTTGCGTATGGAACATGTAACAATTCTCGGTTCCTTGTGTTCAAATTATGAATATTGGCATTCAGTAAAAAATTGTTTTCGTTCTGGAATACATATAAACATATTCCATATACGAGAATACAAGGCAATGGCAGAATATGGTATTGGATAAATATTGCTCTACATGAGAACGTGTTTGCCACCCTAGCTATACTTCGAACGATACGTTTCTGTGTGATAAACACATTTTTAGACATTGAAGAGAGGCCCCAGAGACTCACGCCGTACCTCAGTCTAGATTCCACCTGAGCATGGTACAAACTTAGCAATTGATCTATTTCCAGTTCAAAACGTAGATTCACAAAGAGGTATATCAAGAAGTTCAATTTTGTAATAAGTTGTTTACAGTGAGCTTTCCAGTCCAGAAACTGATCGAAATGAACACCTAAAAATTTTATAGGATCATGACTGTTCTCGAAGGTGTAATCTTTGAAATCAAACTGTAGTCGAGGAATGATCTGGCGATGGTGGAATTGAATAATTTGGGTTTTATTAGCATTGAGAAATAGATCATTGTTATTGAAATATTCGGATGCTAAGGCAATTGAATTGCTACATTCCTCAACCATGGAATGTAACAAATCTTGTTATGATATTATTAAAAGCTTATATCTAATTATTTGTTTTACACAAAACTAAATTTACCTGACGTTTTTATTGTTTTGAGAAATTGTTCGTATTGTGAGACTTTTTTTGTGTTTGTAGCCTGGAGAGAGATTTGAAAAAGAGATCGAAACGTCAACGATTTAAAAAAACTGTTTAACAAAAAATTAAACCGACAAAAAATAAACTGAAATGCCAAAAATAAAATAAACCTCCTTAGTCTCAATAATAACTGAGCTCCTAACTGATGTGAGTAACTTATTTTGAGTCGGTGCCAAACAAAATAGCGATTGAATTGGGTAAAATGATGGCAGCGGGATGCACGGCGGCGCTTTGATTATTTCTTCAACGTTATACAATGATCTTCGTTGATGTTTTGTGTGGCACCGACTCAAAATTAGTCACTCACATTAGTTAGGAGCTCAGTTATTATTAAGACTAAGGAGGTTTATTTTATTTTTTGCTTTTCTGTTTATTCTTTCGTTGGTTCAATTTTCCGTTGAAATATTTTAATTTTTCACTTTCATGTGACCAAAATCCACTTATAACCTACTCAATTGACTCCAGGTATCCATTATGTAGTAGTGTCATTAGTACTACAAATATGTTTGCCAAGTTTCAACAGAATCGGTTCACAGATGAAAAATTATTGATCCGCTATTTTTCCACCCCTTGGGGTGGATTATTCCTTTCCATGACCATCTCTGAAGTTTACCCTATCTAATGAAAAACTTTTTAACAAAAAATTAAACCGACGAAAAAATCAACTGGAAAGCAAAAAATAAAATGAACCTTCTTAGTCTAAATGATAATTGAGCTCCTAAACTAATGTAAGTAACTGATTTTGAGTCGATGCCAAACAAACAATTATCGAAGATCATTATCCATTGAAGAATTCATGAAAACGCAGCCGTGCATCTCGCTGCCATCATTTTACGCTTCACCTAATTCAATTGCTAGTTTGTTTGGCGCCGACTCAAAATCAGTTACTCACATTAGTTTAGGAGCTCAATCATCATTTAGACTAAGAATATTTATTCAAATTTTTGCTTTTCAGTTGATTTTTTCGTCGGTTTAATTTTTTGTTAAAAAGTTTTTATTTTTTACTTTTCAGTTCCGTATTTCGTCGGTTCAATTTTTTGTTAAAAATTTTCATTTTTCAATTTTTTGTGGCCAAAATCTACCAATTACTACCTACTTGTTTTTTTATTACCTCCAAAATACTTACTTACCCACCTTACTTCAACTATTACCAGTTAAATAATATGATTATCTACTTTTACTATTTGTTGTGATATGAATTATTTTCGTTGTTCTGGTTAGTTTATTCCATTACTTTGTATATCATTCCATCCTCTCATAAAATATACTGATTTTGACGGATGTGAAACAAGAATAATGTCAGTAGCGATCTGTCATTGTCAACTACGTATGTGTATGCCAATGTTCACTAGTGAAAAATCAATTATCCCCCATTTTTCCACCCGTAAGGGTGGCTAATCCCTTCCGAAATCCAAATATGAGGTATACACTATCTATTGAAAAAAGAGTCATCCAAATCGAAGAACCCAGTACTAAGTTATGCCTGATAGAATCGGTTAACGGACCAGAATTCAGAGGGTGAGTGATCAATATCCTTCATTTCGCTACCCTTAGGGGTGGATTTCTTCTTTTAAATCCAAATGGTACCAAATTCTAAGTACACCCTATCCACTGAAAAAAGAATTATCGGAATCGGACGCCTCAGTAAAAAGTTATGCGTGATCATACATTAAAAAAAAAATTAAAAAAAAATATATACGGGTCGAATAGAGAACCTCCTCCTTTTTGGTTTCGTCGGTTAAAAAGCTCTTCTCTTATGGGTGGACTACGGATACAATATTCTTCCTATAACTTTGTACTGTGAGCAATATGTACCCCACCGTATTCATTTCCGTTCCATTTTTATCAACAAAAAGTTAATTTAGTGCCTGAATTTTTTTCTTTAGTCTTGATGCCAACAATTATGAAGCTTGTTTAGAAAAATTCAAATCTCTCACAATATCATCTAACTCCTTTTGTGAAAAGCATTTGGCTCATTTGTACATCTTCAAAATCAGTATGATTTCCTGATGGGCTTGGTCTTTTATTGTCTTGTACTAAGGGGTCAAATATATTTTCAGGCACTGAAGAGTCAGGTAAATGTTGCCCTGGACTCTGAACACAAGTAGAACTTGGGTACTGCCATTCAGCTCGATTTTTTGCGCTTATGTTTTATGTTGACACTACATAAAAACTTTTTAACAAAAAATTAAACCAACGAAAAAATCAACTGAAAAAAATATAAAATAAACCTTCTTAGTCTAAATGATAATTGAGCTCCTGAACTAATGTAGTAAACTGATTTTGAGTCGGCGCCAAACAAACAATTATCGAAGATCATTATCTATGGAAGAAGTCATCAAAACGCAGCCGTGCATCTCGCTGCGATCATTTTATGCTTCACCTAATTCAATTGCTAGTTTGTTTGGCGCCGACTCATAATCAGTTACTTACATTAGTTCAGGAGCTCAATTATCATTCAGACTAAGAAGGTTCATTTAATTTTTTGCTTTTCAGTTGATTATTTTGTTGGTTTAATTTTTTGTTAAAAAGTTTTAATTCCTTACTTTTCAGTTACGTATTTCGTCGGTTTAATTTTTTGTTAAAAAGTTTTTATTTTTAAATTTTTTTGTGGCTAAAATCTACCAATTACTACCTACTTGTTTTTTGATTACTTCCAAAATACTTACTTACCCACCTTACTTCAACTTTTACCAGTTAAATAATATGATTATCTACTTTTACTATTTGTTGTAATATAAATTATTTTCGTTGTTCTGGTTAGTTTATTTCATTGCTTTGTATATCATTCCGTCCTCTCATAAAATATATTGATTTTGATGGATGTGAAACAAGAATAATGTCAGTAGCGATCTGTCATTGTCAACTACGTATGTGTATGCCAATGTTCACTAGTGAAAAATCAATTATCCCCTATTTTTCCGCCAGTAAGGGTGGCAAATTCCTTCCGGAATCCAAATATAAGGTATACCCTACCTATTATAAAAAGAATCATCCAAATCGAAGAATCAAGTACAAAGTTATGCCTGATAGAATCGGTTAACGGACCAGAATTCAGAGGGTGAGTGATCAATATCCTTCATTTGCTACCCTTAGGGGTGGATTTATCTTTAAAATTAAAGGGACCAAATTGTACACCCTATTCACTGAAAAAAAAAATATCGGAATCGGACGCCTCAGTAAAAAGTTATGCGTAATCATACATAGAAAAAATATGATGGAAAAAAAAAATATAGATAGAGAACCTCCTCCTTTTTGGTTTCGTCGGTTAAAAAAGGAATCATCTGAATTGGATAACCCAGTACAAAGTTATGAGTGGTAGAATGGGTTCACGGGTGAAAATTCAGTGGATGAACGATAAAAATCCTTTATTTTTCTTCCCTTAAGGGGGACAATTTTCTGTCAAATTCGAATGAGACCAACATCGAAGTATACCCCATCCAATGAATGAATATTCAGCGGAATCGGATCATTTTGTGGGAAGTTATACGCGTTGAATAGAGAACCTCTTTTTTTTTGTCGTCGGTTAAAAGAGCAAGAATTTTTTTTTTGTCCTCAACCCGCGATCTACCCTCATAAATGAATGAGTAATATCAATTATATCAACACGTCGTTATGTCGTCGTAAGGCTGGCACGCTAAAGGAACCGGTGGTGGAGATGGTGATGCAGGTGGAGCAGAATGTGGTTGCTCCAGAGAACCCTCATCTATATTCTCATTTCCTATCTGGTGGTATGGAAGAGAAATGCATCAACATTACCACAAGCAAGATAACCAACATGTGGGGTGGGTTCAAGTAGAACCATATGAAAGTGTGATTGAAGTAAATGTTGAGAGTATATATGTTGTGATGAATTACACGCGATCGACAAAGACAAAGAACTTTATCAGTACTTCCAATTGGAGCCATCGTTTGATGGATGTACACGTCAGGAACGTACTGATGTGCACGATTAAAATAATACAAGTAACCTCATACATTCAACATGGGTTGCTCTCGAGAAAAAAAATACTTAAAGCATTCAGGATACAGAGTTGGTAACACACATCTTACACGACATATTGAAATATTCAAATAAACAGTCAAATACAATTTTGAAACATACCCAATATATTGAAACGTTTGCACAGAATTCATGTGTTATAACATAATGATATCATCCGAAACAAAATCCTCCACTGAGTAATAACAGTTTTCTACAAAAAAAATGTCCACTCTTTTTTTTAATTGTCCGAGTCCCATATTTCGTACATGATTTGGAAGTTTGGTGAATAGTCTGATGCCTGCAAATCTGGGGGATTTTTCATATATACTCGAATTTGGTTTCA
Source organism: Gonioctena quinquepunctata (assembly GCA_018342105.1). NCBI lineage: Eukaryota > Metazoa > Arthropoda > Insecta > Coleoptera > Chrysomelidae > Gonioctena > Gonioctena quinquepunctata. Next base: position 224,735 of record JAFIRS010001532.1, read on the forward strand.
ATACTGACGAACAATTGGCGTTCCTGGTATAGTATTTATGTAGATCTGAATTTTTCTCGAACTTACTTATGTTATATTTAACGTGGATGAGTGTTTTGTATATACAGGGTGTTGGTGAACAAGTGCGACAAACTTCAGGGTGTTCTGCATGGAAAAAATAATGACAGTTTGTTAAATAACTTTTGTCCGCATATGCTACGTTTTCCGAAATACGGTGTGTTAAAGTTTTTCTCAAAAACTGACTATTTATTTATTGCTCTGAAACCGGTCGAGATATGCAAATGAAATTTAGTGAGTTTCAAGAGGTAGTTGTTGCGCATTCTTTGACGTGCAATTAAGAACTTTATGTTCATCATTGGCGCGCATACGGAAAATGATCTCAATTTTTTTAAAGAAAAAATAGTACGCCACTGAGATATTTCAAATTAATTTGTAAATTACTCGTGACGAAAAATCTCTTCTGCACTTTCATCGTATGGGGCGCCATTTTTATGCAAAAAAATAAAACATTTTAACGCGTATTTTTAATTTCTTCAATACATTATCAAGAACTATCTAATACAATAACGTTAAAACAGAACAATAACAGAAAATAACATTTATGGATGAATAGGCGCAAAGCTACAACGAATGTTCAAAATCACTTCCCTCAGACGTGATACAAGATGCAACTCTTCGCCTCATTGATTGTCGTATTCGCGCAAATATTCCTGGTGTATTTCTTATTGTCTCACAGCCGGCTATAATTCGATTCCTCAGGTCTTCAGCATTTTCGACGGAAGTGGAATAAACTAACGACTCAAGAGAATCCCAAATGCAAAAATCTAGAGGATGTAAATCTGGAGATCGAGCAGGCCAATGTTCCGTACCTACCCTATCTATCCAACGATTTGGATATACTGTATCTAAGTGATTACGTACAATAATGCTCAAATGGACTGGTGTACCATCATGCATGAACCAGAAGTGTTGCCTCAGCTGTAGAGGAATTTCTTCAAGAAGAACAGGTAACTCTTCCTGTAGGAAATTAAGGTAAGAGTCGCATGTTAGTCGTTGTGGGAGGAAATATGGACCAATTAAATAATCATCAAGTACCCCAAGCCATACATTAACTGAGAACTGATGCTGAAAATGAGCTTCAAAGATTCCAGTGTAATTTCCTCAGCCAAGTGATTATTATGGAAATTTTATACACTGTGTCAAAATTAGCTGTCATTAAACAAACCCATAAATTAGGAATTTAGCGATTCGATGAAGAATTTAATGGCAAAAAACTAGACGCGGAAAAAAAACTCTAGGTAGTAGAGCTTGCACACGTTGAATATGAAACGGATACAATTGCTGTACTTTAAGAATTTCAGTGAAGTTGCTTACATTCAGTATGTTGGCAATATTTCAAGCACTTGTTTCAGGTGACTCCGCAATTAACTCGAGAATTGCTTCTTCTGGTTGCACAGTTCGTACTTCTCGAGGGCGCCCACAGTCAGCCGTCTGTTTCTCAAATGTACCATTTTCGCGCAAACTTTGGTGAAGACGAGCAAGTATTGTGTGATGGGGTACTCTACGTCCTGGATACAACTCAGCATACAATCGCCGAGCTTGCCGACCATTTCCATTACTTCGACCATAGACAAAATGCATGTCTGACAATTTCGCATTTGTATAATTTTCCATTTTTTTCGATAATTTTCAATCTATTACTATCTAGTCTGACAGAAATATAATCCACTACTCATTGATCACAAAAACGCGTAATGACAAATTCATAAAAACGGTAAAGTACAGGTTGTCTTTGGAATGACACATTAACAAAAAATTTCAACAATATTTTTTAATCTATCACTGTCTAGTCTGACATACACATAATAATCTACCCCGGGATCACAAAAAACTACACATTGATGAAAACGGTTTGAGTACAGGTTGTCACAATACTCTCCTATCTTTGGAATGACACATTAACGAGAAATTTCAGCAATATTTTTCAATCTATCAGTTCAGTCTGACATAAACTTGATCAACTACTCAGTGATCACAAGAAAAACTAATAATGAAAAATTCATAAAAAAAGGTAAAGTACAGGTTATCACATACTCCCTCTTTGGAATGACCATAACAAAAAATTCATAATATTTTCCAATCATCACTTCTATCTACATGAACATAACCCCGGGATCACAAAACTACAAGAAATGAAACATTGATGAAAACGGTTTGAGTACAGGATTTTGGCGAATATCTCGCAACGCTCCAGAAAATTTATTCAGAAAACTTCAAATTCAGGTTCAGTACCCCAAAAAACATAGAGAACCACAGAGAAACCTACCACTTCAATTATGTCCACAAAAGGGGCTTTTTCGCTACCATTTCACTGGGTTAATGTCCGTTCCTCAAGCTATACGTACCTTATTTTATTTTTATACGACACTGCATTTCAATATGCTATAGCGAATTCAAATTCTGTCCGACCGCAAAACCACTCAGAAAACTCCAGCGACGGAAGACGTGAAAGGGATGGCAAAACGTAACGTCTCCCCTGAGAATATTATCAATTCCTTTCAGTGGAGTCTAATCCATGCAGAATGGTGATGATTGTGGTAATTGGTGTTCAGCAGACTTCTTTCGAAGAGAATTAGTCATTCCGGTGTGACGGTTATTAGGCTCTTTTGTCGGGGATTCGTACACGTCTGCTTAGGGATTTTTCTGTAATTTGGCCATTGATTATGACAATGTAGTCATTTGAAAGAAATTATCTTGAATTGGGGACGGGAATTCTTTCGATGGAATCGAATCCGTCATTAAGAATGAGCGTGCTTACTATACGATGGTAAAAAAAGCCAGATTTCTTGTAATCGGCTTCGATTTTATGCTTTCAGGTAGAATTCAGTGGAAATACTACTTATTGGGGACACCGTATTCTTGTGGTATGTACGGATTTGGTTTTTTTGGGATCTTCTCGCCTTCGTCTTTTCAAAAATTTTTTTAACGAAAAATTAAACCGACGAAAAAATCAACTGAAAAGCAAAAAATTAAATGAATATTCTTAGTCTTAATGATAATTGAACTCCTAAACTAATGTGAGTAATTTAGTTTGAGTCAGCGCCAAACAAACAATTATCGAAGATTATTATATTACTTTGAAGAAGTAATCAAAATACCGATATGCATCTTGCTGTCATCATTTTGCGCTTTACCTAATTGAATTGCTAGTTTGTTTGGCACCGACTCAAAATTAGTTACTCACATTAGTTTAGGAGCTCAATTATCATTAAGACTAAGAAGCTTTATTTTATTTTTTGCTTTTCAGTTAATTTTTTCGGCGGTTATATTTTTTGTTAGAAAGTTTTTAATTTTAAATTTTTTGTGGCTGAAATCTAACAATTACTACCTACTTAATTTTTGATTACTTCCAAAATACACACCCACCTAGATTACTTCAACTATTAACTGTTGAATAATATGATTATACACTTTAACTATTTATTGTTATATACTATAAATTATTTTTGAAAGTTCTGGTAAGTTGATTTTATCACTCTGTATATAATTACATCCTTAGAATGTAATTATCGTGACGAATTTAGGAGGATCTGTCAATGTCAACTACAGCATATGTGTGCCAATGTTCACAAGTGAAAAATCAATCATCCCCTATTTTTCTACCCATATGGGTGGATCATTTCATTCCAAATTGAAATATGATCAACTATGAGGTATACCCTATCTGATGAAGGAAAATAATCCAAATCGGTAAACCCTCTACAAAGTTATGCCGATAGAATCGGTTGAGGTACCAAAATTCAAAGGGGCGAACGATTAATATCCTCCATTTTACTACCCATAGGATGGATTTTTTTGTTCAAATTCCAATGAGACCGATTTCGAGGAACACCCTATCCAATGGAAAAAGAATCATCGGAATCGAACCGCTCTGTGAAAAGTTATGGGTGATCACACATAAAAAAAATATACGAGAACCTCCTCCTTTTTGATTTTGTCTGTTAAAAAGGTAAACAAACTTCACTTGTTTGCAATTTACTTATCACACACCATGCTTTCCCTGAAGATTGAGTGCCCATGAATAAATCCCCTCCACGCTATAGTCCAATCGGCAGGGATTTTTTCTGCATGAGGTTAGAGTTGAGATTCGTTTTGTCCACATGATAGGGGGGTCGGTCCTGAGTATAACTCTGAGTTGGCGCGCCACGAGGGGGTGTGCGTGGAAAACACGTCTTGTCATATATCTCCTAAACGGTTTGTCGGACGCGAATAATACATGAGATATTTTTTTCAGATAATGGAAGGTTCTTCCATTATGTTCCCAAACTTTTTTCTGTAAAACTAATATTTATGCGATTTTTTGTGTCAAAGTGGGAATGCATGCCTTTTCTGCGAATAACTCAAAAACAATTGATCGTACAAATTTTGTAAGGATTTTTTTTTTCCTTTCTACAATAGTTTTCCTACATTAGATAGCTAAACGAAAATTCTTTACATACAATGAGACTGAGGTAAGAAACGAGAACAGTGGAGGAATTTGTTAAAAAATGAAAGGTCATTGGCAGGGATCAAAAATTTGGGCACGAGGAACGGGGGCCAGGAGCTTAGTGTTGTACGATACGGATAGCGGGTACAGGAAAAGACAAATACTACCTCCGGGGAAGTGACGAGATATAATAGACTTGAGAATACAGATCGCAACGCATCTCCGTTCTGTACACTGAACTTTTCTTATTGTTTTTATTGTTTAAGTTTTCATTATTTCACGTCTGTCTTGTGCAGAAAATGAAGTAATGAAAACTCAAACAATAAAAAACAGTAAGAAAAGTTCAGTGTACAGAACGGAGATGCGTTCCGATCTGTATTCTCAAGTCTATTATATCTTGTCTCTTTCCCGGGGGTGGTATTTGTCCTTTCCTGTCCCCGCTACCCGTATCGTCCAACACTAAGCAGCACATGTGGTGACGCTTTCAATATTGTCTAATCAACAAGTTCAAAAACGTGTTGAATAGATATAAAGCTCCTAAAAATATGAGCGATAGCTCATTCGATTCGGAAAGACGTCCAGAAAAATGTTTTTCAGGGGTTTATTAGCACGTAAAAAATTGCGATTGTTATTAACAAAATAAGATTAAAAAAAGAAGTTATTTCGTTTTTCGTTGATAATTTCTAAAATAATGATATTTAAGGAATTATGAAAAAAGATCCTGAAAGGGAAGAAAATTTCCAATGGAAAAGTCTCACCTCCTGGAACTCTATCTCTTTTATTTATATTTTTTTTCAACGCTGAAAATAGGGCTCCGCGAGGTCGTTATGGCATAGGCGCACCGTCTAAAAAGCGTTATATCACCTAAAATAATTTTTTTATAGTATTAAATAACAATTTGAAATTTGAATAAATCATAGTGTGATCTAGACACTTGAACAAAAAAAACCTCGGTAAAAAAAAATGTTCATGTCGATTTTTCAAGAAGTTACACCATTGTTAATTAACAAATTTTTTTCCAATCTCTGTTTTTATAAATTACGACATAAAAATTTTAATAATTGGTCTAAAATTTTCGCTTCTGGAGCTTTTCATTCAGCTACTTAATAAAGCAATGCAAAAAAAATATTAAAGTTTATTATTTTGTTAATTATAATTTTTTTAAATTAACAAAAATGAAATTTCAAAAAAATGTTATCAAAAAAATTTTCTTCCAATAATATCCTATCATCGCTGTTTTTGCATCTAATATAGGTATTAATTAACATTGGAAAAAAAAATTTTACGTCATTTGTTAAGAAATTGTTTATAAACAAACTGACTATTTTGGGATTTTTTAAAAAAAACCTTTTCACCATCTCATTGCATAGGTAAAATCATGATTCTTGAAAGAAAATTTTTCTCTTAAATTAATTTTTTTATTGTTTATAATAGTTTTTTTTATATTTCAATTGTTTAAATAATTAGTTTAGAAACTATTTTATTCTCAAAAATCACCATTGACCTTTTTCAATAAACTAACAGAGAAATATTTTTTTTATAAATAATTTAATTGTTTAATAACTTAACAATTTGTTATAAACAAATAATATTAACCGTTATATTTTTTTTTCGAAAACTTCAAAGACTAACAAAAACAACTATGTATAACAAAGTATAGAATTTTTTTTTTCCATTTTTCATTATTTATTATTATTATTATTATTTTTTATTTTTTTCCAAACTTTGTTATACATAGTTGTTTTCGGTTATTCTTTGAAGTTTTTGAAAAAAAATATAACGGTTAATATTATTTGTTTATAACAAATTGTTAAGTTAATAAACAATGAAATTATTTATAAAAAAATTTTTTTTTAATTCATTAAAAAATTTTTACTAATTATTTAATCAATTGAAATATAAAAAAACGATTATAAACAATAAAAAAAATTATTTAAGAAAAAAATTTTTTTTTCAATTCATAATTTTACCTATGCAATAAGATGGTAAAAAATTTTTTCAAAATCCCAAAATAGTCTGTTTGTTTATAAACAATTTCTTAACAAATGACGTAAAAATGTTTTTTCCAATGTTAATTAATACCTATATTAGATGCAAAAACAACAATGATTTCGATAACATTTTTTGGAAATTTCATTTTGTGTTAATTTAAAAAAATTATAATTAACAAAATAATAAACTTTAATAATTTTTTTTGCATTGCTTTATTAAGTACCTAAATGAAAAGAGCTCCACTAAGCGAAAATTGTATAGACAAATTATTTAAACTTTTATGTCATAATTTATAAAAACAGAGATTGGAAAAAAATTTGTTAATTAACAATGGTGTAACTTTTTGAAAAATCGACATGAAATTTTTTTTTTATCGAGGTTTTTTTCGTTCAAGTTCAATTTTTTTATTGTTATTTAATACTATAAAAAATTATTTTAGGTGATATAACGGCTTTTTAGACGGTGCGCCTATGCCGTAACGACCTCGCGGAGCCCTTTTTTCAGCGTCAAAAAAAAATATAAATAATAGAGATAGAGTTCCGGGAAGTGGGACTTTTTTATTGGAAATTTCCTCTTCTTTCAGGATTTTTTCATAATTCCTTAAATATCATTATTTAGAAATTATTAACGAAAAACGAAAACCTTCTTTTTAATCTTATTTTGTTAATAACAATCGCAATTTTTTACGTGCTAATAAACCCTTAGAAAACATTTTTCTAGACGTCATTCCAAATCGAATGAGCTATCGTTCATATTTTTAGGAGCTTTATATCTATTTAACACGTTTTTGAACTTGTTGATTAGACTATATGAGACGCACTTGAATAATGGGGTAACGTTCATAAACAAGAGATAAGGTGAAGTCACACTATATACCATACATTCACTATTCAGATGAAATGGCCTGTGTATTATTATATTTTCAGACTACACGTGTCATTTTTGATCGATGTGTTTCAGGTTTCCCTTTTCCTAAAGTCAACCATTTTTGAGCTATTTAGATTTCTTTCCAAAGATAAGGTGAAGGCACACCAATAGGCAATGGTAATAAAGAGATGAAGGATAATTGTCAGGGTGAATTCGGAAGAACTGTGGAGTGATTTTCAGAGGTAATTCGAAACAAAGAATGTTCAGAAACCACTGGGGGGTTTGAAGCACGAAGGCTAGAAATGATTTGGAAAACACGTAATAATTTTTTATTTGAACAAATATATTTTTGAAATATATACACATTATTGTACATCAGCTCACCTACACGTGTTGACTGTCTCAAGAGCTGTTCATGTTCTTTTTCAATATGCAATTTACGAAAAACGTAGGGAAATGACTTTTTTACACCAAGCGTCAAATTATCGCTTGCATATGGCAATTCAAATACAATCGTCGTTCATTTAGCTTGTGTAAGAAAGCATGAAAAAAAGATCATGAAGAGAAAATTAATGCAATCGCACCGTTGGAATGAAAAAACTGATAGATAATCGTGAAACAATCGTGGAAGCATGCAATGAATTTATTACTTCGAGAGAAGTTATACCTACCATTAATCATCTTGTAACCGCAATTACGGAAGGAAGAATAATTTTTTTCTTGTATGATTTCATTGTTAATGTCGTTCATCAATAGCACTATAAACATCAAATGAATGAATATTTTATTATTTATTCATTCATATATCTTTTTCAAGACTATATAATTTCAATGATGGATAATCTGAATGAGAGCAATTTTACGCTGAGAAACAGAATTTCTATCTGAATACTATTCTCAAATATATTGTATCTAATTTGAATGGCATTGTTTCCCAGAATTTTCCAATACAATCTTATCGCATTAATCCACTTTGTAATATTTGATTCAGTTACCCTGAATGTGTGGTCTAGAGAAATACACGAATAACGAGTCGATTCACGTTTGCATTGCAGAGTGCAGGCGTTGTAAATCACAGTCTAAGTTACGAAGAATATACGGATGGTGTGACGTCAGCATGAGGACTGCGTACGGTCTGCCGCTAACAGTCTACATACCTGTGCACGGAAGAGGAATCAAGGTTTCAACTTCTTGTCTTCACAATATGTCTTCACAATTACAACGTCAATTTGCCTGTTCCGTGCATCTGTCTCATTATATGAAGAGAATTTCCGTTTGGCTATCAACTGTGCGAAAACAATTATAGATAGAAAAAAAAGTTTGACCCAGAATTTGTTGCTCTACAGCTTTTGATATAGCTATTTTTCATGTAGGATTGATTATTTTTTAGTTATTCGCAGAAAAAGCATGCGTTCCAACTTTTACTCAAAAACTCCCTAACTGTCTTTTTTGCGTCCAATATATGACAAAATGAGTTTTCCAATATGGCCGCTATTGCACACCTCTCCGAGCTGCGCCAACTCATTATACTCAGAATCAATCCCCTATCACGTGGAATATGAAAATCGCTACTGCAACCTCATGTTTTACGGCGGCCATTTTTTTCCCTGCCGACTGGACTAATATGTGTGAACGAGAATTGCTATTCGCTTGCCATCCTTCTCCGCTCCTCCTTGGAGCGGTCTCCAACTTGCAAATTGGCCCGTTTGCAAGATTGAAATCGAACCTCTTTTGGTATGAAGTCAGCCTCTGAGTGCTTTGAACCCTTTGTTTTCGCATGGTGGTGACGTATCTGATGGGTGCGTAAGTGTAAGGTGTGATGTATGTGAGTGTGTGGATTTTACGTGTTTCGTGTTGAGTTTGGTAACTCACCTGATACGCCGAAGTGCTACTCTTGGTGGAGGACGGTCGTTCTGTAGAAAGGTCGCGTGTATTTGTCCCTCTCCCTGAACCTGGGGTCGCTCAGGTTCAGGTTTCTCGATAATTTGGGTGAATGGTCGGTCGTTATCTCAGCGTCTACCACGAAGACATTTTTAATAACATGACTGATGAATTCAATATGAAAGAGCAACGGACAGAAAGATGGCTGCCTACAACAGAATCTGACTACATCCAAATAACCAATCCTGAACTCGGCTTCAATGGCTCAACCCTCCCACGTTCCACCTGGTCTGAGCTGAATCGAATACGGACAGGACATCGTAAATGTGCCGACTCCCTACACCGATGGGGCCTCGCCGATAGCACGCGGTGCGATTGTGGATCACCGAGACAAACGATCCGCCATATCGTTTCGGACTGCCCAAACCGTGCTCATGGCGGAAACCTCCAGGACTTCGTGGAGTGCTCTCAAGACGCAATCGAATGGCTGTGCAATTTGGACATTAATGTATAGTTAGTCATAGAATCTGTGATATGATATGATATATGTTAAGTCTTTACAGAGATTGTTTATATTTCTATTTTTACTTTTAGTTTCCTATCATCGTATTGTGAAGAATCCATACGCTGAATAAATAAATGAATAACATTTATGATTATATACCTTTCTCAAAGGGGACCAGGTCATTTCTCTCTGCGTCTGGAATGTTGAGAATCTTAGGTTTTTCTTCCCCGGTGTATTTTTGGCGTTCACCTCACCAAAAGACTAGATAAAACCTCCCCAAAAAACAAGATGAAATAATTAACCCAAGGAAATAAATTGAGTGAACTTTGTGAACAAAACTAAGTTACTTGGATAACACTCTGCAACCAATAGTTCATGATATTAAACCATACGAAACTCAGCTACTTTCGACAGTTGGAATATTCTACTGAGAACAAAGAATTCCACGGTTTCTGGTGAACGAAATTAACTGATAGGACTCCCTCACGGAACCGACTGGTTTAAATGATTGGAAAACAGACACACACGTAAGCGCTTATCTCGATATGGGCCTGATGAATTCTGACTTTTCTCTAGCCCAACCAAAAGAGGGAACTACGGACTTGAATAAAATCACTGGTAAGTTAGTTTAACCCGGGCCACGATGAAATATCAACTCTATTTTTCTGCGAGAATTTTCTACGTACAATTTCTCCTACTAAGTTTTTCGAGAACCCCCACTTGGGTCAAATTCAGACAGATACAAATGATTCCAACTACTTGAGTAATTACCTAACCAACGGGGTGGGATTTTGCAAAACTTTAACCAAATTCGAAATGACTCCGTCGACCAATTCCGAGTCTAGTCGTGGGTGGAGCTATCACTCGAGGTTCGTCATCCGAGAGGTGGCATCCCCCCCCCACGTTATTTGAGTGATGCTACTTCAAACTATGGAATTTTCACTAATACTTTTAGTGGTTTCTAACAATGATCTCTCTCCTTCAGACTGCTAAAAGTGATCATTCTGTACAGCTAGAGTTATCGGATTTTCATTTGAAGGAAAATGATCAGAAAAACCTTTACCTTCCACTCGTTGCAGCCCAATAAACCGTTAATCTGAATACAAATAATTTTTCATGTGGGTGGTAATTAATTTCGCCAACGAAAACAATAACATTCTCCAGGTCCATTAAAATTTGTCACAATTTCCCGCTTTTGGCCAGTGAACCTATATTTCCCAGCAAAATTCCCATATCTCGCAGGTTTCATTCCGTACGTGACGGAGACAATACCAGATTTGCATAGCTCTGCAGATAAACCAGCCGCTAGGCCCATTTGGGCCCGCATGTAATTTTCATTTCTCCTTCGAAATTATCGACAAACAACCGGCTAGCAGATGTAGAAATTTGTTTTCAAGGAATTAATTCTCGACTTCTTGCACCGCTAACCTATGTTACAGATGTCAAGGTTTCTCAAAACTGTGATTGTTCAACTCACTCAAATCCAACTGTTTATTGCGTCGATTTCTACCCAAAAAAAAAAAAGTTTTAGGACCCAAGTGAGAAAATCTGCTAATAAATTCGGTATAGATTCTATAGGGTGATTTTGTACCATAGGATGACATTCAGGTCCCCCTTGATGAATCTACTTGGAAGTTATCTAGTCTGTTTAGTGCCATTCTCAAACTTACGTTCAAGAGTCGTTGAATCTTCGTCCTGTGTGTTTCTTCGCATTGTGTACAGGATGATGGAAGGGAGGATGGTACTGATGAGGAGCAGCTTCTACTACAGGTACATGTTGTTCCTACGTCCTATGAGGGGAATGTACTCATCACAATGGAGGGAAAGAGAAGACACATTGGCGAGCAACCTTTCACTGAACTGGACGAATCTACCAATCGGAATTCTCCGGGATTTTTTGCAGTGAAAGCCTCCCTTTATGTAGTCATTGCTTGAACTGAAGCCCACAAAGGTTTTGATCTGAAATAAGCGAAACAATTGCAGTAACAAAAAAAGTCGAAATTTCTGCCTGTTAATAGACGAAAATTTTCAATCACATTTTGTCATTTGTTGATTTTTATCACCCAAACAGATGTTTTTATATATATTTATATATTTTCTACGCGGAATGTAATGAGCCAATAATTCTCTCAGAACAGGAAATTTCAGCATGTTCTTCCTCTTCAACATGAACTCTTATATAAAACAATTCACTTGAATTGATATTGTTTCAATAATGAATTGTTGAGATCGGAACTATATATTTTTTCTTGATAAAATGCTAACACTTCCCTGACTTCCAGATGGCTTTCCAAATTCTATACACGTGAAAAGTCTAGATATTTTTCCGGCAACCTCTAATTAACAAGTCTGTTTAATCTACACGGAAACGATCGTTGATGACCCCTATTAACTTTAATTTTTCTTTTAATGCATGATTGTGATTTATGCAATCGAACATACCTGACATCGACCATTGATAACTGGTCGATTTTCCCATTGTGGTATAGGCAACTCAACATAGAGGAATTCGACTATCATTCAAATTCCAAATCATATTAACTTTGCGCTGTCAAATTTATATATTTTCAAATTCAAATATTGTAGTTTTCTCGTAGTTGAAGCAATGGATATCGGAAATTTCACGTTGTCCCCAGGAACGAGGTCGACGGGAATTTTTCGTAATCAACTCGTATATTAAAATGGCGATTATTGATCTCGATCATTAATCGCCACGATTAAATACACTATTTGATTAAATAAGTATTTCACGAATGAACCAGCTCACCTATCGATGAAAAAAATATAAAATTTATTCTCACCAGGTTTTCCAGTCGTCGGAAACAAATTCCAATTGAAATTGAAGGACTACTCGTACAACTCCAATCTGGACTTTTCCATATTGCCTTGTGAAGTAAAGTGAACTTTGTTGTCTCTGAATGCCTGGAGGAGCGGAAACTAGGTCATATAACGTCAGTCAATATGAAGCTAGTGAAGAGAGTTTATTTGATATTTGGGGAGACCTGTAGGAAATTAAAGTTCTGCGAAAAAAGACGCGTTCTCCCCGATCAGGTGATTGGGGTTTTCGTTTCATGTCAGGAGGATATTGGAGGAATGTTCTATGAATGTTCGATTATGAGTTCGCTTTTATAGTTAGTTTAGTCATTAAAACGTGTTGTTTCGCAAGCAAGGTTATTGAATTACCAGACCAGTACATACAGGGTCTCTTGCACTTATCTGCAATAGTTTTCGATTTATGTCAATTTATGTGTCAAAATAGCGTCTTGCATAGAACCACAGAAAATTCTATAACTTCAGAATCATGTAAGATAATTCAATAAACTTTTTTCCAGTCGATTCCTTAGGCTTCAGTGCATCATTTGAAATGGAGGCGAACTGAGATTTTTTGAAAATGACATGTTACAAATGGCAATAACTCGATTTTTTTAAATGCCACACCCTGTATTTTATGGCATCATTGCATGCCCTAGTAGCATTTTTACTGGACGGAACGTTGTGGCCACGATTCTGGAAACTCTGAGGTGTTTGACCACAACCACTGCCACGTAATAGGTATAAACGGTTCTACCGGCGGCTACCAAAATGGGTAACACTTTTTCGGTGGCCGCTACGTTCGGATCTACGTTCCTGGTTTCTCTGGTTACCTGGCAAAAACGAGGATACGTAGTGGCCGACACTAGACACGTTGAACAACTGACTGCGTTGTGTAATAATATTTAGCACGATCTTGTTTCAAAATATTTTTATAAAATTTCCTATTCTTCATTTGCCGATTTATTTCTAACACTCGATTGACTATAGTATGAAAATATATAACATACACACGTAGTAAGTATATTGAATTTTGATACTTTCTATCGGGATAAAATAAAAACGATTGAAAGTTTACTGTGAAATATAGGTGTTGTTGCACGATTGTGATCACGCCATCTAGATAATATTCATTTGAGAAAAACATTATAATTTTGGAAATAATTCGCCCCGGAAATTTTGTACTCAAATCCCGCAAACATGTTTTCATCATTCAGGGTTACTTTTCATGCAGTAATTATGATAAATAAATTTTTTTGAATGTTTCGTTCATTTCTCTAATAATGGCAACACAGCATATTTCTGTAAATATAGCGGTTTTTGAAAAATATAACTTCAAAGTGGCAGAAACTGAAAAATATACCACTCTTAAAGTTCCTCTCATCATAGACTGGCCAGTGAAACAAACTTAATTAACTTCTCCAGCACTAGAAAGTGACCCCTCACGTCGAAGGCCATGACTCACCACTTCGAAAGTTATAACCTAAAAATCGGGCACATGACCATTAATTGTAAAAAAGGTCATTTGATTCAACAATTATCAAGTATCAAGTACAATTATCAATTAACAATAGAAAATGATGGCATTTATGCAAACTGAATTAACAATTGAGGTATGGATAGTAAGCAGACGCACAAGTCAGAGATACGATCTATTTTAATTTACCTTTTTATATAATATCCAAAAAAATTGTCCATTGAAAACGAATAAATATTATTCACTTAACAGGTAAAACGAACTTTTTGTAAGCTACAATGAATAATTTGAGAAAGTTACGTTATTTTTGTCATCGCGCAGACCATCCAGGTCACTTCAAAATCAAAAAACACGTAACAGGTGAAACAAAGTTATTTGAGAAAAGTTAGGCTAGATTTCGTTATCGCGCGGACCAATCCACGGTCACTTGATGGTGAATTCTGAAGTAATTGTAACTTTAGTGACTTTATCAAATGCAAATGTGGCAATCATTACGGAGTAGCAAGAAGTGGCAACCATCACAAATATCACAATCAATGCCTGCCACATTGATGGAAGTTACTGAAACGTCACCGAAACTATCAATACTCTATCGAAAGTGATTGTGACTTCTGAGTAATATTCAAAGTGGTACAGGATGGTTACCGCAACGGTTATTTGTCACTTTCAGGTTCGAAAACCTTTGAGGTGATTCTGCTCAGTGGCAATAATGTTTGAGACACCTCAATTGACACTAACAAGTTATAGAACTGTGGAATAATATAATAATAAGCTTTACTCACGTTAATTAGATTAAATATATAAGAAAATGTGCTCAAAAGTATCGTGAGTAAAGAAAGAAGAGTGATAAGTGCTAAAGCACTTGTTTCACAATTATTCGAACAATAAAAAATGGTATAAAATGATATCTAAGCAAAAGTATGAGATTCTTATATAATGAATAATAGTAATATGTAAAAGTAAAAATAAACAATCAGTCACACACATATACACGCATATATAAATAATAAAGTTAAAATGTTGATTATGATTCAGTATAAAATTATAAAAAAGCAGATATGTGAGCTGGGTACAGTGCATAGATGAAATGAGTAAAAATCAGAAATAAGTATAAAAGTAAACACTATATAATTGAGAACAGTATAGTATGATGTAGAAAACATTTAAGTGAAATTATTAAAAATTGAGCAAAATAGTGATAAGCAAATGACACAATCAGTCACCCACCTTTACACACATATACATATCATGAATATTAAAAATTCGTTGTGAATCGATATAATATCATAAACAAGCATGTTTTTGTATTATTTATCGAATTATTTTTTCAAAATTTGTTAGTCTTCAAAAAAAGAACAAATCATATTTCTTGGATTTTCCTTTATGAACTCTCTCAATTGTTGTTTAAATTTTCTTTTGATATTTATACATTTTAACTTATCAGGAATGCTATTGTATAACTTGGGTGCTAAGTAGAGGAACATTCTCTGTGTTGTAGCTTTGACCATTAACGGAGGTATATAATGATTTTTTTTACGTGACTACCAACATTCCAATATAAAATTTCAGTTATTCTTACTGTATAGTGGTGATTACGTAATAACCACCGAGTCGATGTTGTAGTATCAGTTCCAGTCACTATGATGCTGGCCTCAGGGGTTCAATTTCTGAAAACACTAAAGGGTATATTTCCTTATTTCTAACATATAAACCTCAAATACCAACTTTGATGAGCCTCACTTGAAAACTAACGGAACCCTGTTGCAAAATTTTACTCCTTCCAATCCCTAGAATTTCAAAAAACACTGAAACACTTTTTTTGTAACAAAGACCTCAAATACAATTTTATTACCATTACTTAGGATTACGGAACCCTCATACAAACCTCCAATCTCCATTCAGCCCCGTTTCATCCCTCTAGAGGTTTATTTCCAAAAAACACCGAACACGTATTTCTTATTGGCAACAGAAAACTCAAACAGCACTTTCCATGGGAACTAACGGCACTCTTATACAAACTTCCAACCCTCGTTCCAACCCCTTCAGGATTAAATTTTCAAAAACCCTTTGATATGTGTTCTTTGATTGCAAAGAAAAGCCCAAATACCAACTTCAAAACTAACGGTACTTTTACTTCCACCCCTCCTTTTTAACCCTTTTAGGGTTGTTTATCTATGTCATCATGGTAATAAGCTGTCAAAATTTCAGTTCTTCAGTTCTCGCAGTTTGGACAGGTTAACAGTGCAACCAGTGCAACCAATGAGTAATTATAGTCGAAACTAATTTCTACTACGAGACAATAGCCGGAGAATAGCCGGCGGGCACTGTTGCTTATGAAGTAACGTACTCCATGTGATAGCTATCTTGAAGTATCAATTATCATTTGGTTCGGAAATTAATCAGGGAGAAATCATTCGTAAAATGGCTATTCCGGAATAACATTTCTTGGAAATGAAATCCAAAGTTGTTATATCCATATGATGAGGTCCAACAAAGGTATAAAAAATGAACCTAGAGATTCGTAATTATATTGGCGGGCTTGGCTACATGCCCAAATGGGTTGTCCTGTGAAGGTGAAATAAGGAAATCCCTCGTTACGGATTTTACGGCAGAGTATATTATTCCAGCGCCAAAAGCAGAGGAATCGTTATTGGAATTTGAATTTTGATAATCTTCTGGTGAATGTTTTGAAAATATCTCATTGTCAACCGGCATATATTAGTTCCGAATCCCAGGTTCGTATATAATTTTACTGCGACTTTTGTGTTAGTTTGTTTGAATAGTCGTTGGAAATTACGTTTTTTATGAAAGCCATGAATAATTTTTGGAAGCCATAATTCACTGACTGAATTCGTACAACATATGATATAAGAAATGAAAGTTGCAGCTCATAGTTTTTGAGAAAAAAATTATGAGAAGGAAATAATCAGGCAACGTTCTCTGAGGGATGGAAACTGTCACGACCCTCCGAATATAGGAGATGAGAAAGAATAAAAAATAGAGAGAAATGAATGATAATTTTTTCACGTCCTATATGTATGTTGTTCGCTGAATTTTTCTTTGTAAAATCAGAAATCATTGATTCATTCTCATACATCGTGTGTGATTTTCAGTAGTTATATCACAAGTGATAGATATTCTGGTGAGTATACTTTGACATTTTTTTGTCAATATTGTTGCAGAAATTCAAGAGTCCAAATTTCTTTGAAAATACCCCGCACTGAATAATGCTAGGTTTGATATGAACAATGGTAAATGCCAACTGGTTTTATAGCAAGTTGTGTGTATATTTGCGGATATAATAGCACCATGGTGTATATTCGCGGATATACTAGCAACATGGTGTATATTCGCTGATATTGGGATTTGATTGGTAAGGTAAATGCCTTTGATTAGCTGAATTCATTTCGAAGTATATAATGGCGAATAAACTAGCAAAATGGTGTATATTCGCTGATATTGGGATTTGATTGGTTATATAAATGCATTTCGAGGTATATAATCACCAATATCAACACCAAGACTACAATAATTTACCTACGTCACATATAGAAAGAATAAAAAAAATCCATGGAAAAATGTGTACTACACGCCTTCTAAACCCCCAAGAAACCACATTTCGTTTCAATACTTCAAACATGAAATGTTACAGTTCATTATTGTGTTATGAGTGTTCAATGGTTACAAGCATTGACAGGAGAGTAATTGTTAATGCATTTTTAAAGAAGTTTATTGGAGCTGCAATTCTAATGTTTTTGATTTTGACAACAAAATCATATCTCCGACCCCAAAACCTGGATCTAAATCACAGAACCCATTATCTGAAAACCCTAATATCAAGCTCAAGAATACCTATTTTGTATTGGCAGCAAGCTTATGAATCTGTTTTTCATAGAATAACCTGGCTCAAACAATTCATGAAATATGTTTTTTCTTTTTAGTGCATTTGTATAAAAACTTTAACAATTTTTTTTCATTTCTTTTTAATTTTTCCTCTTTAATGCATTTTATCATTTTTAATTGATTTTTTTAGTCATCATAAATACGTCATCTTTAATTCTCTCATACCAATTTTGAATAAATGTCAAATTATAATTTTGACGAAAAAAAAATTTTCGACCCCAAGAACTCCGACACACCAATTTTGAATTGGACCATAGTCGCAAAACTCGTTCGCTCTTGGAGCCGCTATCTTAAATCAATGAATCTCGACAAAAAACATTCACATACCAATTTTGAATAGAAGCGCCCCATAGCCATGAAACTCTTCCACCATTTTGTTTTTTCTGTAACATTCATTTCATAATAGATTGTCACCCGATTTATGAACACCTTTCAAAGTTAATCGGACGACTAGAAGTGGATCAGAATTCATTTGCAAAATTTCACCCGGACGTACAAATCGAGAAATAAATAATAATCACAGAGAAACAAACAAGACAAGTGGGGTGAAAGCTTGTAAACATATCAGCAATTGGCGAAAAAACACATTTTTTTAAATATTGAATGAATTAACTGGCGAAGAGGTACACTACCCTCAGAAGGAAGTTTAGGAAAAATATTCGTGAGCCTATCATCAATCAGGAAAAGCTTCGTTATTTTATACACCTCCGGACCCCGTCATTGATTGTTGGTTTTTATTTATCCTTTCCAAAATTACTCTTCATAATACGTTTATGAATAATCTCCGCATCCGAAACTCTTATTTTCTTCAACTTGATATTTCTAAAGACGTTATCAAAATCACATTTTTATTTCATTATAGTATAGTAGGCCATGAATGAATTAAATTCACAATGGCGCTGTCTATCCGAAAACGGCTGGAATAAGGAATCTGTAAGGATGATGGCAAAGTAGGAACTATTTCTCGCTATTGTTAATTTTGCTATTTGCCCCCATACGTATACAAGTATGACCCAAACAAAATTGTCTAGAGATTCGTTTAATCGTAGTTGAACTATTTTCATGGGTCTGCCGTTTGAAATAAAAAAAAAGCATGTATTGTCTTATTTCCATCAATTTTCAACAACAAAAATCTCAATTTCCGAAAAGAATTCAATGTCAGTATTTTCAATTAGTACTCTAATCCTTTTCGAGTTCACCTACTAGATTTGAGTTCTTAAAGTGTAACTGTTTCTCGATGCAACTTGAAATAAAAATACATATATACCTTATATATATATATATATATATATATATATATATATGTATAGCTGTTACCTCCGGGATGTGGTTTTATTATATTCCGGTTCCCGTCATCGTAGTATAATGAAATACATATCAGTTTTTGAGCCTGATCATACGCTTCCAGACACTAAAAAATATGTCCGGTAGTTTTTGCGTGATGCTCGAACAAGCAAATAAACAAACAGATAATTACAACTTTTTATTAGTAAGATTTTATTTTTATGGTATCGTTTTCAAAGAAGTTCGATAAAAAATATCGTTCATTACACGTCCACAAATGGATTTATCACGCACGCACGGAAAAATCCTTATTTCCGGACTCGTAATGAAGAATGTTGTTCGTTCGATCCAAGATTAGCGTGATGATGAAGGTCGTTAATTGATAACAATGCGACAGTTCCGGAAACTGTTATCCAAAAACAAAAAGCTTCCTGTTCCACGTTAAATACAGTGGAAATCCAATCATTGAAATATAGTGAAATAGAAACCCTAAAATTGCTTATGAAAAAAAACTGATGGAATGCCACAAGATTATATTTCAGAAAACCTAGATATGAATTTTGGGTGAGATTGGTTCAACATTCAGGCGTAATATACGCTTATCGTATTTTTTTATTTTCATATTCACAGGCTCTGCAATCCAGAATTCGATTTCTGTACGACTACAATATTTTCTCCTTTCCTATTCGTTCAAAACAACCTGAATAATTCATTATTCCTACTACTATATCTCCAAGTGAGAATATGTCTGTTCAGTTCCACTTGATGTCAGGCCTCTCTACAATATCCTTAACAAATTGTGTCCATTGATGCAGAGCATGAGGACGATGGGATACAAAATATAACCCGCAAATCCTTACAAATAGCAGCTCTCAACCCGTATTAGGAAACATTGCGGTCTGTAAGACTGGATTATCAAACGAATGCGAAACCTGCACAAAATTATACTCGAGCTCCACTCAGCTGATTGCCGTCCAGAAGGTCGTTATCTCAGATTTCTCTCTGTGCGTTCATCAGGTGAAAATCCTGAACATCTGAAATAACTTGGAAGTGAAATCGGAATCGAGATTTTTGTCCAAGATATTACAGCAGATGGGAGCATGAATGTTGAAAGTGCGTGAATTTCTTTCTCGATCATGAAATTGGTTTCAGTTGAATTGGGATTGATTCCGAAAAACTTCTCCAACATTTACATAAGGTTCAAGGTACAAGGTTTTTATTCTATATTTTGGATACTAAAGTATGTGGACACGTCAATTTTACAATACAAAGTAAAGACATAAATAATTATTTAAATTTTTTTTTAATATACCACGTTTATAAAACGGACCGAAAAGTATAAAACAATTCATTCTAGCCTCATACAGATTTATATCCCCATACAGTTTCTCAACCCCATAGAGATTGTCCAGAAAATTTGGGATTGGAAATTTTTTATAGCTATGAAAATAGTTGTAAGATTCAAAACGAAAAATGTGGGGTGCATGCAATAGATAATAATAATTCTTTATTTTTCAATGACATGGTGAAACATATATAGAATTTGTCAAAATGTAATTAACTAAAATTTAGAAACTAGGACTAAAACAACTGAGACTAAGACCAACATTTCAAAACTCGTCCAAGGAATAAAAATAGCCTCTAGTAGGTATTTCCTAAGACATTGCTTCAATTATTTCACTGTCACACATGATTTAATGTTTATTGAACAACGTTTGCCCAGTCACAGTGGGTGATCTTTATAGAAGATAAGTTCTTGAAAATGGTACATGTAAGTCAGTTTGCTGATTCGTATTAATAGAGTGAGTTTGTTCATTTGTCTTGAAAGTGGTTAGGTTACAAAATACAAAAACACATACTTCGAAAACATACAAACACGGTAAGGTTAAAATTTCATAGGTCCGACTTACAGAATAAATGTTTGTTACAATGTGACTTTCCAATAATTTTTTTCAAAAACTATGAAGATGACATCATCTCAAGCCTACAAAAAGAAAACGTAAATAAAATAATGACAACTTTCAACAATTATCACACCAGGCTCAAATTTACGAAAGAAATAGAAGGAGATAATAAGATTCTTCTCTTGGATGTTTTACTGCTCAACAATAAAATTACAACTGATTGGTATCACAAACCATCATATTCAGAAAGATTTATCAACTATCACTCGGCACACCCGATGACTCAAGAAATAAATACCATAAACAACCTCAAACACAGAGCCATAATCCTATCGAATAAAAAAATCATGAACCAAAACCTACAAAAAGTTGGAAATATGCTTATTAAAAATTGCTACCCAATATCTCTATCCAAAAAATTATTATATTCAAACGAAAGACACCCCCCATAAAAAAAAAAGAAACCTAATACAAAATATTTTAAACTACCCTTTGTAGAAAAGTTAACACCACAACTGTGAAAAATTCTGAAAAGTCAAAACCAAAATATTAGTAAAAAATGCGAAAACACAATAAAAAAATATTTCTACGAAAAATTAAAATCGGGCACCAAGAAAGAACTAAAATCCAACATCATCTACAAAATACCATGTGCCGATTGTATTAAAATACACATTGGATAAATGAAAAGATACTTAAAAGACTGATTAACGGAGCACAATAGAGACTGTAAAAATATACATAACCCTCTCAAAAACATGAAGAACCCTAAAAGTCTTGCAGAACACTCCAAGCAAACTCTACACTCGTTTGATTTTGAATCAACCGACATTATCGGACATCAAACAATTTTGGAAAAAAGGCTCCTTAATGAAATGATAGAAATCACAAAATATTAAGATAAATGCGTTAATAAAAGATCTGGCAGCAAAAACCTAAACACCTCGTATCTAAACCTCATAAGAAAAATCAAAGACAAAGTATGAATCAGTTTTCAAATTAGTATCATTTCACTTTTTCAATCTCATGTTCAGGTTTTTTTCGGTTTTTGTTCCTTTTGTTTTTCTTCTCCTACAACTATCAATAAAGATAACAAACACCAAAAAAAAGGAAGACAACAGAAAAACCTCACTTAATATGTGAACTCACTCGTTCAACTCCATGTGTGTATCAACCTGTGATTGTATTCATACATTATGTCGAATTTATATTCATATGTTAGCAAGGAAAACCACTTTTGAATGTGAGTATCATTACACTGTAATAACGATTTCATTCATCATTGTGTTCATATCTCGTTGATGTGTTTATGTTCCCTTACTTTAACTTAACGTTTTATGTACCTGCATTACATTGCTTCTGGCCTTTACCTTGCCCTACGATTTTATATTATTCTGAAACCTTTAAAGACTCAATTTAACAGTATGTTTTTGTTAATAGTTTATTTTTACTTCAGAGTCCTGAAGTGAAGCAATGAAAGCTATTTTAAATCTTGGTTTTCTTCAAAGCACTGACCAAACTCCTGCCAATTACAACAGCTCAAATTTATTATTTTTGTTTTCACATTTGGAATGAATACATTTTTTCTATCACGGGCGTTCTGATACGAAAGATATTTTTCCCTCAGACGATGAGCACTAGAGCACCTGTTCTTATTCAAAATGAGATCAGGTTTGATATACAAACATTTTATATTCCCCTAACCACTCACGCGAATTCAGCATTTCATTTATAGGTTCTTAGAGCAGGATAATATTATTGTCATTGCTCGATTTTGTGATGTCTATAATCGTTTCATTTTTTTGTAGTTGAAATATTATGGTAGAGCAGTGGTTGAGGTGATTGAGAATTATTGTATTGTATCTGGAGCTTCTGTGAGAATACTTTATTTCAAATGATATCGTTATTACATAATTTTTTTATTTGAACACTATCGATTATTACTCCTGGAAATTCGAGTTCCAATTGAACTATTGGTAATTTTTATTTCACACATATTCTCATTGAACTTTTCATACTCCTTGTCATAATCTATCAACATGATTTTTTTTTGTATCTGCCTTCAATTGGTTGGCACAACACCAACTGTACATATTCTCTAGTATTTCATTGATTATCTTCACTAACGTCGTATCTGAATCTGAATTTGAAAAGCGAACTAATATGTCGTCGGCAAATATAAGAATTGAGCATATTTCAACATGTTCAACCATATCGTCAATATACAGGGTGAGTCATAATAAGACCGAAAAACTCCGACTACAAATTCCTCACCTTATTTCGAGGAGAAAAATTGCTATCAAGGTATGTCCTAAAATGCATCCCCTCTGACATACAGCGTGTCAAAAGTACAAAAAAAATTAAGATTGAATTTGTTTTCTCCGAAATTCTTGGAGGAAAAAAATTTAAACTTGGTACACTAATCAAAGTTTATCAACATGCTAATTTGAAGTTATAATTTTTTATTTTCATGTGATTATATGTTACTTCATATTTTCTTGGGACAAGTGAATGGACAAATGAGCGTTTGACATCATCGATACTCCACCTCAAAATCATGTCCTAAAGTGGATGTTTCTGAGATAATTGCGAAAAACTGAAGATATGTCCTTACTAGAGACATAATTTCCTATGTGCAATAATCGCATAACGCTAATTTCTTACAACATATCGAGATATGTGTCAACCTCCCGAACATTTTTTTATGTTGGGAGAATCGGAAAAATAGTATGGGTGAGTCAGAATGAGACCGATAACTCCATTTTTTCTTTCATCATATTATTTGATCGAAGCGATGTGAATTCACTGATATAGATAGATAGATAGACTTCATTCAGGTAATATAAGAACATAACAATAGTATAATATAGTATAGTATAAACATGGTGATATTTTCCAATATTTAATTTTTTTCATAGACTGTCACCTAAGCCTAGCTTGTGCTGTGCGCAGTCTATGATGTGTGGATAGTTCAATATATTTCATGTTCAAACTACTTCTACTATAATAGGAACTATATAATAAAAATAATATTATAAAGGAAAAATAGTTTTTCTAGCAGTCCTGAAAAACATTTTTATCATTTAAGGAAAAGAATTTCTAGTATTTTTTAAGAATTATTGTCATTTGAGGATGAAAGGAACTATTGTCATTTGAGGATGAACGGAACTTCAGTCAAATAGTATTTTAAAAGAATCATAATTAATAGCTATGTATTTTTTTATCTCTTTTTCACGTTTGTATTTATTTTTTATATTTTTAATTTGAACTGGTAGCATATTCCCTTTTTGGTCCATAGTAGGATATGGATTTCTGTATATAGCTTTTAGAGTATAGTGGAATTTGAATAGCAAGTTTGGTAGTAGTTCTTGTATTGTATGCATGTGTGTTCAATTTTATTGAAGTGTTTAGGGTCCATAGTATACTATGATATACATATAGTTTTCTCACTTCGAATAATTTTGTTTCTGTATACAGCGTGTTTGTTGAGTATCTCCGATTCTTTTTCAAGAGAATTTTTAACAATGTATTTTGAACAACTTGAATAATGTTACTATTTGCATATGATTGTTTTGACAGATCACTGACAAACAAACTCAACCTCAAATTCAATACTCCACTTAGATGAGAGTTAGGTCTGAAAAATTTTTGCGAAAAACTGATGATGATACTCAATTTGTTGAAGTTTTGTTGATATCATTATAAAGCCATTTCTTATTGAATTATCTAGGAAAATATTATCCAATCAACATATTTTTGATGAAAAAAAAACAATTACTGTGTATGAATATCTACTCAAATGATTTCCTTCGATTCGTGATAACTAGTTGAGTCGAGCCTTCCATGCTAGTTTGTGGTAGGCTGTTCAGTACACCACTGATCAACGCATAAAATATATACGAAATTAGGAACTAAAAAGAAACGTAGCTTTTTTTCAGTGTTTCCAGTAGAAACATACTGATATATCGATACTTGCATTAGACATAATTGACAGTAACCCAAAACAGTTCGTATCATTGGCAAGTCATCTGTCATAATTTCAGTCTGTGAACATCGTTTCAAAATGGATTATTCATTCGAAGAATATACAAATATGCATTTAGTTCATGGTGGAACAGGAGGAAATGCCAGAGTCGCTGCTGACTTATATCAACATAGATATTCAAACAAACATCTTCCACATTTCACTACTTCCATAGCTGTGCATCGACGATTGAAGGAAACGGGGTCCTTCAAATTCAGTGAACACCATTGTGGTTCGGATAGAACAAGAAGAGATAATGTTACGGAAGAACAAATTCTTGAACGATCAGCAGCAGATCCTTCTACCAGCACTCGGGCTATTTCGTATAGGTTACAAGTGTCACAATCAACAGTAAGTCGGGTAGCACGTGAACAACTATTGTACCCTTTTCGCCTATAGAAGGTGATAGCCCTAGATGCTGATGATTATGGCCCTCGTATATTTTTTGTGAATCCTGGATATGTTCTATTCACGAATGAGGCATGTTTCACAAGGAGATGGATATTTCAATAGTAGGAACAGCCATTTATGAGATGAAAAAGGCTACCCACAAAAATTTTCAGTTAATATTTGGGTAGGGATTATCGATAATCGAATCGTTGGACCATATCTTCTTCCTCCTCGTTTTAATGGGCAGAACTACCGAGTGTTTCTTGAACATGTTTCACCTGGGCTATTCGAAGATGTACCTCTATTGGTTCGTCAAAGAATGGGGTAACAATATAACGGAGCACCGGTTCATTTCCGACGAATCGTTCGTCAATTTCTTGATCAAACATTCCTTGATCGGTGGATAGGCAGACGTGGCATACATTGGCCAGCACGTTCTCTGGATTTTACTCCACTAGACTTTTCTTTGTGGGGATACCTTGAATTCCTAGTGTATGGAACACCTGTAAATTGTGGAAGATTAACGCAACAATTTTAGCAGCATTACGTTAGTACAGGATACACCAGGAATATTTCAAAGCGTGCGACAGTAGATGATACGGAGATGCCCATTGTGTATTGAACAAAATGGTGGTCCATTCGAACATTTGCTCAATACCTTGTTTGTTTCTATGTAGTGTACGCACTAAACCGTTTCTATCATTTAAGTGGATATTAATACAAAATAATTGTTTTTCTTCATCAAAAACATGTTTATTGGATGATATTTTTCCCAGATAATTCAATCAGATATGGCTTATAATCATACTCCAACATAAATTTCAACAAATTGAGAGTAGTTATCTCCAGTTTTTCGCAAAAATTATTTCAGACCTTAACTATTATCTAAGTGGAGTATTATGAATTTGAGGTTGGGTTTGTTTGTCAGTTCATCTGTCAAAACAATCATATGCAAAAAAGTATGGTTACATATCAGTGGATCCGCGACATCGATTCGATCAAATAATATTATGAATAAAAAAATTTAGTTATCGGTGTCATTCTAACTCACCCGTATTATGTTTCCGATTCCCCCAACATTAAAAAATATTCAGGAGGTTGACACATATTCCGATATGTTGTGAGAAATTAGCATTATGTGATTATTGCACATAGGAAATTATGTCTCTACTAAGGACATATCTTCAGTTTTCATCAATTATCTCAGAAACCTCCACTTTTAGGCACAGGTTGAGTATCGATGAGCCGAACTGATGTCAAACGCTCATTTGTCCATTCACTTGTCCCAAGAAAATATGAAGGAACATATGACCACATACCATCGTAACTCCGCCACTGGTTTACGAAAATAAAAAATTATAACTTCAAAATAGCACGTTGATAAACCTTGATTAGTGAACCAAGTTTCAAATTTTTTGCTTCAGGAATTTTGGAGAAAACAAATTAAATCTTAATTTTTTTCGTATATTCGATACCCTGTACCTCAGAGGGGATGCATTTTAGTACATACCTTGATAGCAACTTTTCACCTCGAAATGAGGTGGGGAATTTGTAGTCGGAGTTTGTCGGTCTTATTTTGACTCACCTTGTAGATTGAAAATGATAATGGAACAGGTACACTACCCTGTTTGATTATGATATCATCAGATTATATTGTCCAATTTGAGTTTTTGTTTTCGGTTCTCCAGATAATCAACCAGTCATGACAATGCATTCCCATCATTTTCAATACTTTCTAATTTTCTTTTTTGCATGATAAATGATGGATTTTCTTCTACACGCCTTCAACTTTGACTGTGTGTGTGGCTGCAACATACCGATCTATATGATCTAAAAATTATGTTTTTCTCTAAAAGTGGACGATTCCCATTGGCAAATCAGAGCAAAAGCATTACTACGTTCAACATCACTACGATTGTTTCTAACGTCGAAGATAACGGCATTTTTCGCGATATCTTCGAAAGTTTTCCCTTAACTTCCTAACCCCCTGATGTATGTAGTGTTATGATAACCTATTGAAACTGAGGTTCACCTGAAAAACTTCATGTGCACAAAAAATGATTGTTTTCCAGGAACACGAGGTTCCTATATTTTCTCCCATCTCATTCATCATATATGATTCGCAATAGAAAAATGTTGAATAAACTTAACTACCTTTTATTTTCTTAAAAAGTACAGTCCATTAATATAAATCTCGCACAGTGGTTTTTGTCAGCATGTCTAGCGTATGCGGTCGCAGCATTTATCTATCGTCAAAACCTGGCAGGTATTAGAGTTTACGTCACTCGAAGAGTATAGAAGATACATGAGTGTTGCTTTCTGCTCTGGCGAACATTGAGTTCTTTGTACAACATGAGAAGAGCCCACTATGTGGAAGTTGATTGATCGTCCCATGAATATTACTGTGACATGAAATTATAGGAACAGGAATAAGGAACTGAAACTATTCTTTTATCATAATTTTGAAAATAATTTTCCTTTTTCAAGCTAAAATGGCTTTGTAACATATTATTTCGCTCATTATTTTTAACCAATCAAATGTCGAAATTTCCTACAGAGAACTAGTTAGATAAGTTCCATACTGAATATTTTCCCTCATTGTCAAATAGACCAATAAGACACCACCATTTCTTGAATACATTTTGTTTAGATAAGTGATTTGATTCCTAGACCCGTTAAACCGCGGTTAATCTTCTGTCCTCCATATTGGTTTTCGTTTTGTCGTTCATCACAAATTTTTTCAATTCCTGGTAACAGTCGAAGGGTACAGGAGAAAAACGGGCTAAGTAATTTTTTTTTGATTTCAGGTATAGAAGTTTCAGGTTGTAAACTGCCTGAGAAGCAGTGAATAGAATGAAAAAAAAAATGAGGACGATTGTTGGGTATCCTAAAATAAAATGGGGTTTTGAAAATATTGTTAAAAAAATATTTATTGAGAAAAAAAAAATAATTATGATAACTTGTCATTACTTAGCCCGTTTTTCCCCAGTTCATTGAATTATTTTTTGAACATTTTCAACTTTATCGCAAGTTTCGCAATGTGTATGGTACACAAAAAGAACAAATACCAATTTTCTTCCAAATATCGACATTATTTTTGAAATTATTTAGGAAAAATCAAAATAAAAATAAATATTCAAGATCCTGTATATAAAAAATTAAGGCCTTGTGGACCCATGCTTATATGAATTTTTCACCTGAGCAATCGTCCTGTAAAATATCGGACACTTATTACATAACACCCTGTATATTGTGTAAAAATCAACTCCCATGTGCAAATCCATAAGTCGCATTGAATTCAATGGGTTTATCGACCGATCTGAGCAATTTATCGTTCAGATCTCCAAAATTGTACAGAAAAATCCGTTCAATAGGGGAGGGCATAGGATAATAAAGTCGTACGATGAATCCACAGCAATAATTTCATGCGATAGTTGGTCGTTTAACATAAACACGACGACTTATCTGCAGATAAATCCGTCAAAATATCTGCCGATAATTTGCAAACGCTACGACATGTCTTGAGCTTGAAGAGGATCGTACTCGTGGTAGTAGATAAGTTTTCATAGAAATGGCGAGCAAGAAGTTTATTACGGATTTATTTGAGTTATATCATAATTATCCATGTTTATGGAAAACGACTAGTTCTGAATATACAAACAAAAATATTAAAAAGAAAGGCTTTGAGTAGTTGGTTGCGTATAGCAAACATTTTTTCAAAGAAGCAGACAAGACATTTGTATAGCAAAAAGTGACGCAGCAGTTTCGTCCATGTTAAACTTTTACAACGCACAAATTCAAATTCTCCAACACCACTAAACGCCAAAAACTCGTCTCGCACCTCTTCAATTTCAACGTTTAATCGGTCATATTTTTGAAATGTTGAAAGATCACCGATCACAGATAAATTGATAACATTTTATCAAAAAATCGTTCCAAACAACACATACGTACAAATAACTTGGACCGATTAATATGAGCAGACAAATTGGTCCAATAAAACATTGCGTTGATAGATCATACACGATTTAACCGAGATAATTTTCTTAGCAATTTATCTAACGATTATTTGGTACAATTTATTGCGACAATAAATCGTTACGTGTATATCCACAATGAAAGTAATTCTTATTGGGCTCTGGAGAAATAGGTAACATGGATTTTTTTCAATAAAACAAGTTCCACGAAAAAATATCGGAAACTATTTTAACTACCACCGCTCGACTCTTTGCATTTATCGATGCGGGATGAATAAGTGCTGCCAAAATAAATGAAATCAATTTTATGTTTCTGTGGGATTTAGGTCAAAGTTGTTTTCTTCAGCTGGGTCAGAAGGAGGGTGATACTTTGGCAAAATGAAATATTCCGGTGGTGAAAAAAGTGAGATGAAATAAGACTCCAGAACGTTTCCCACTTCAGTTGAAATAAGGTTAAGATTACTAAACATGTCGAGAGATCATATTTAACAAAACCCCCTTAACTATTTACTCTCACGTAAACTGAGAACCAACTGACTAGTATATCTTTTTTGGAACCTTTCAAAACCATTTTACAGATGTTTTTGTCCATAATTTGAATCTGTTTCCATCCCTCGACGGTTGAAGTCTTGAGTCATACTGTTAAATTGAAGACCAATATTCGAGAAGCTAAATTTATGAAATTTATTTAGTAGTATTCCCATCCACCTGGGAGTGCATCATACTTCTCAGTGGCCTATTTGGCTGGACGATTGCCGAAAAAAATCCAGAAAAAAGAACAGTACAAACGCAACCATTCTTGAATATCTCAACTGGATTTTACATTGCTCTAATGTCCTATAGTTATGTCTGGTCAGCTATGATATACGCTTGTCCAATTTTCTGCAGTGTATCTAAAACTCAACTCGAGAGACTAGAAAGACTGCAGAATAAAGCATTCGTATTGCTACTAATAGCAACAGATACGTCCGGCTGGATGATCTGCGCGAACTGGCTGGATAAGCTACAATATTATATAGTCAAAATTTCAGACAAGTTCTATCGGCATCATCTCTCTAAGAGACCGCTCAGGCAAGTATAACAAGCATAATTCATATTGCACCCAGAAAGCATGGGGTAATATTATAGAGCTTTGAACAATATCAATAAATAGCACAAGACTAGACCTTGAACTTGAATAAGCAATGTGCCACAATAGGCGAAAACCCTAACACAAAGGGTAAAGGTAGGTAGAATATGGTCATTTTTTGAGCTGGTTTTTTCTTCTATTTTCCAGCAATTTTGCACAAAAGAAAATATAGTAAAGAATACGAATAAGATTATGATTTTCGAAATCAGGAAGAAGGCTAAGAAGCGCAAAAGCATATGCAGGTGGCGCTTATTCCCTTAATTATCAAAATAATACTGAGCTGGTATATCTGCCAACAGCTGCAGGGATTGGCCCTTCGCCCCCTAGGGAGGGCAAGAGGACAATCAAAAAGGCCCCTAACTTAAGAGCCGCAACTCATTTCCCTCTCCTTCTCCCCCCTTCCACAAGAAGGGAATCAAGAAAGAAGTTGCAGAAGTTTTCAAATGTACATATATATTAGTTCAGTTTTATATGTATAGTAACTGGCCAAAAAATATTTTTATTTTTATTTTCGTGACTGGTCAGGTTGACGAGAGTCTCATCGACATCTGAGCCAAGCAACGTTGGGCGCGCTTAGTACTTGGATGGGTGACCACCTGACAAGGAAGGTGCGCGTTAAATTGGTCTAACAACTGTAGCGTAGTAGCATATTCACAGCTGCAGGTGTCTTAACAATGAGCAGGAGTTGAGACGATAGATATGCCTTCCTTCGGAGGGGATGTTGAGATGGCGGTCCTGTGTTCATGGATGTTGAGCTCGTTGAAGGACCCTACCTCTGGAACAACAGAGGATTCGGCAAAATTTCCGGTTGTGGGGAGTGTGCTCACCGGCGCCGGTGTTTAGCCCTGGTCGCAGAAATAGGCCAACGTTAAATTAAGCAATAAAAAAAATCCTATAAAGACAAAGACGAAGAACTTCATTAGTACTTCCAATTGGAGCCATCGTACACGTCGGGAATGCACTGATGTGCAAGATTAAAATAACGCAAGTAACATTCAACATGGGTGAGAAAAAAAATACACTGAAGACATTCAGGATACATAATCATATCATCCAAAGTAAAATCCTCCACTGAGTAATAACAATTTTATATCAAAAAAATTTTCACACTTTTTTTTAATTGTCCGAGTCCCATATTCCGTACGTGATCTGGAAGTTTGTTGAAGAGTCTGATGCCTGAAAATCTAGGAGATTTTTCATATATAAGATGTATTATATACTGACAAAGAGTTGGCGTTCCTGGTATAGTATTTATTTTGATCTGAATTTTTCTCGAACTACCTTATGTTACATTCAACGTGGATCAGTGTCTTGTATATATAAATGCATGGCGATATTATTATTTTGCGATTCGAAAATATGGGTTTACAGCTGGCTCTGTAATTATTTCCAAATATTGTCACGCCCTACTTTGGGACACCCTGTGAAACCCTGGCCCCCTAACTGTTTAGGCTGCCCACTAATTAACTTGCTTGGCTTGCGAGAGGTTGAAACATTTTACATCTGTGATTGTGACCACCCTGGTATAGTGAAATAAAAAAGGTGAAGTGAAAACTATTATGGTTTATTGAAAATTATAAAAGGTCAAAAATAACACAATGGTGAATACAAAAATAGTGAAGTGAACAATGACCATAACAAGTAAATAAAAGTTCCACTTACATCATGATAAAAACCAAGGAAAGGAGATGTGTCACCGTGGACCAGCAGCATCAAACTCAAAGAGCTCGATTAAGAACAAACACTTTCATTCCTAGGAAAAATATCGCTGACTTGCAGAACTAGCGTTCTTGCTATTGATGAATGCAATACCGGACTGAAACCCAATCCCTGGTTACTGACTGGCGTTGGACTTTGAATTTGCATGAAATACTGTATTTCAATAAATGTTATACTAGATGATGAATTACTGTAAAATAAATGAACTACGGATTTTTCCACTTTGAATTCAATTATGTTCGAATTTTATTTTCAAGTCTGGTGAATTAATTAAGAATTAATTTTGAAAAAGAAATTATTGCTATATTTATATCGGGTAATATTTTCCATACTTGACAATATCAACATCAACACTCGATTTTGTTGTATGAATATTTCCCTAGAGTGCACCGAATCACCCCAGAGAACTACGTTATAGGTAAGGTGACAGTAGACCAGAAAGTAATGAACATCGAGTAGGATGCTTCTTTCTAGTGTTTTTTTTAGTTAGCATAGTAGTCTGAATTCATTTTCCTAAGCACATGTTCCATATGGGTTTCTCAAGAAAGATGTTGATCTAACTGAACTCCCAAAAATTTTATGTGAGCTTTATCAACGGTAGGACTGTTAGGTATCCATTTGAAATTCATATAAGTTTTTTTATCAAGATTCAAAATTAGGTCATATTTTTTGCACCATTCTTTGAAAGTTTCTATTACTTGTAGTTCCTCAGAAGACCGTGCTGAGAGCACCACTGAGGAGTCATCAGCGAACATTATCTCAGAACAATTTTTCAAGGGCTCGGGTAAATCGTTAATGAAAATTATGAATAGTAATGGTCCCAACACGGACCCCTGAGGGACATCCACCTCAATATCGAGGTCCGACTTCTCATTTCCAACTTGTACATAACTTTTTCTCATGGAGAGATTCCAGGACTTCGGATATTTTGCCTCTTATTCCATAGGAGTAGAGTTTTTCCATAATAAAGTTGATCTGCAGACTGTCAAAGGCACGCGACAGATCAAAAAATAGGCCTGAAAGTTATTTTCCTGAGTCTAGATGTTCATAGACGTGGTCAAAAAACTTATATACCGCTCCTTCTGACGACTTTCCTGATCGAGAGCCGAACTGTTCCGGACATAATACTGTGTTTCGGTCAAGGAAATCAATAATTCTGTTATATTCAGCTCTTTCGAAGATTTCTGAAACAACATTCAATATAGTTATTTGCCTGTAGTTTTGGGGGTCATCGCGGACTAGCTTTTTATGGATAGGGATGATTTTACCTATCTTTAATTCTTCAGGAAACGTTCCTGTTTCCATAGTTAAGTTCATCGAATCAAATGAACTATATGGTTTTGAGTTTATTTCCTTAACCATTTTATTATGCTAATTTGGTCGCCGCCCACACTTTTTTTATTTTTTTAGATCAGAGATGATATCTAGTATTTCTTGTTCTGTCACTTGGTTCGAGTAAAAACTTCGAAATATTTCACGATTTGATCTTGTGCAATCATTAGCCTCAAATCCCGATATTTTGTCACATATATTCTCGAAATGCGATGGGAAACAATTTGATACTTATTCTTTATTTGTCGATGCAGAAAATCATTCGTTACAACATATATCCAATTTCATATATTTTCGCATAGATCCAATACATTTCCTCTTCTTGAACACTAAATATTGCTCCCCTACTATTACGGTCTTCCCTATAGCGGTATTCAATGAATCACATATGTTAAGCACTTGACTGAGTTCTAAGAGGAAGTTGGTAACAAATGAATTGAAGGGTCGTTCACTTGAGGACCATTCACACTAAACCAAAGTATACAATATTACAGATGGTAGCGATTGTTTTTCGGATATATTGATCAGTAATCAACCTCAATCGATTCAAAATGACAATTTCACGAAACGATACTGCTGAGAAAGACAGTCTGGGTATAATCAACTGTCAACATACATACAGAGGGTGTTTAGCTCCACTCAGCTCAAATGTATTCCTGATTCGAATTCCGGAACATATTTCAGAAGGCCGAACAAAATAACTCGAATACCGTGCAAATCCGACAAAGTAGATTTCCTTGAATATTAACGTTGCACGAAAGGATATAACCTACCTTCAGGATTCATTAGGTTAGCGAGTTTCCCGACCGAATCACCATTTCATGAAGTTAATTAAACAAACTCCATGTGAAGTAACCGAGAAGTTCTCCATGCTACGGTGAAGTGCGCTGCCGAATAATTAACATTCAGAATATTCTTTGATAACTTCAATCCTTCTTCGGGGTTAAGCCGCCATCAAGATGGATTGTCTGGAATAGTTTTCTATAGACTTCGTGACATTTATCAATTATTTCAATGAAACATTGAGGTTTTGAGCAACTATGACAACTATTCTTTGTGTGCAAGACTGGTAATGCCCTCTAGTGACTCGATAGCTGAAGTTTTCCTGGTTTATTTCCAATACTCACTATGTAACAATTTCAATTTTTCAACAATTTCTAAATAATCTATCACGATTAAACAATTTTGTGCTCACTACTAGTTCCAGATGAATCGAAGTAAGACGCCGGCTCAGTGTAATATGTCATTTATTTCTTTTCTTTATTCGTTTTATATTCCACCATGAATTCATTATGGGATGAATTATTTTTCTGCTCGTTTAATATCTACTATTTTGATAAATTTTATTTATTTGGATGATAATGCTATCTTTTTTATCGAAATTGTTGGGAAATGCCATGGTATGCCTATTATTATTATCATTTTGACGAAATCAAAACGTATTTACAAAAGAACTACAAGATCTTAATTAAAAATTATTGTCACTAATGATGTTAATTATTACAGATAAAGCTTGTTAAAATGACAAGTGTGATATATCACTGAATTTGTATTTTAACCTTCTATCAATATCTGTAAAGAAAAATATAGGTCTGCATTTAAAAAGTAGCTTGATAGTGGCCCTGAACACACGAAACATCGTATCGAAGAATCATTAGTCGCTATTATAGCAAAGGACCCCGCAAAATCCTCATGGAAAATGACTCTCGGCTAAATTCGCTGAAACTCTGCAAAAAGATAGTATTCGGTATGCTGATCAAATCTTAATGGGCACAACCCTCCATTTTCAACCCCAGACCCCCTACAGAATTGGGTAACATATGTTAATAAGACAATAAACCCTTGATAACGTACTTGTCAGATCTATTGAACTATTTGTCAATTGTGACAGATATCATATTTTATATATGTACGAGGTGTACCTGAAATATGAGGTCACGACACTCAAGTAGCTTTCGACAAACGAAAACACAGAAAGAGAATATTCGGCCACTATCCTCAATAGGACTGTTGCGCGAACCCAAAAAAAAATTGCAAGAGAGCGCCGATAACCCGAAAAAATATATATATATATATATATATATATATATATATATATATATATATATATACAGGGTGGGGCACCCCATAGGACACGCTCCCTGTAAACCAAACCATGAATTTTTTCGGGAATTTCTCCATTTTATTATACGAATATTGATTAAGGCTGCAAAAGGAAATCATTTTGGAGTCTACAGGGTGGCTCAAAAAAGTGTGACATATCAAAGTTGTTTTTTTTTTAATGGAACACCCTGTATTTCGTTACATTTTTGTATAGGTCAGGAAAAAATAATATGATTTCATGAAAGGTACTATGTACCTAACTACAACCGTTCTCGAGTTATTTTTTTTTTAATGAAAATGCTAGGTACAATTGGAAACTAAATAACATCGAAATGTATATAAATCATCCCTTCGAATTCTGACCAAGCATGAAAGAGGTTTTGAGCTATTGATTTCGATAAAACCCGTTCTCAATATTATACAGAATGTTCAAAAATCATTGTCACTTTTTTTATAATTTCGGACAGAGATAACTCTGTTATCTCAAAGAGAACACCCTGTACTTTTTTGGTCTGAACAATATAAAATTCAATCATCTTCCATTTCATATTGGGGTTCCCTATACCTAACCTAAATAGTTTTTCAGATATTGGCTTTTTCAAATAGTAGTTCTTATTTCAATGCATTCTTTGAATCAAGATAGCTTTGAAACGACATTTATTCAACTTGTTGAAAGAACTCTTATTGACAGTTATTGTGTTTCACGTTATTCAAAATATTGACTGAATTATTGGCGTCGAAAATGAAAACTTGTCCCATTCAAGATCGGATAGATATGATTTTACCGATTGGTGAGTGTTTAGAGAATTGCCTTTTTGCGTCGAGGGTGTATGCCCAAAAATATCCAGACCGGAATCATCCAAACAAGTTGGTTTTCAAACGATTACTACATCAATTCCATAAGACTGGAAGTGTAGCTTATGAAAAGGCAGATAGACCAAAACCTATCATTGGAAATGAGGGAAATTAATTTCTTTCAAGGGATCAATCATAGAAAACCCTCATATGTAAGATCGAGAAAGATACAGGCATAAGCAGACGGAGCATTTCTAGGGTAATGAAAAAATACAAACTTCACCCGTACCGTATTCAGATGCACCATGAAATATATGAAATAGACTTCCATCGACGAATAGAGTTTTGTCTGTGGGTTCTGGTTCGGTGAGGATGAACATTTTTTGGATTCCATTTCAATTTCTGATGAATCTTCTTTTTATAACAATGGCTTAGTGAACAGACACAACTTCCATTATTATAGTGATGTGAATCCTCATTTTTTCCGCACTCTGGATCACCAGAATAGATGGTCTGTCAACGTGTGGGTAGGAATTATAGGTACACAAGTGGGTATGCTTAATGTATACATATATACATATATATAAAAAAAGCTTAAAAAGATTGAAATCAAACAATTAAAGAATCTTCAACCTTGAAAGTGTGTAATGGGCCGTTAATGAAGGGTTGGGTGGGGGTGTGGGGGTGTGGGGGTGAGGGCGAGTTGTGGTGAGGGTAGAATAGGATTCGGTTGGAGAAAGGGGTGGGCAGTGAAAGGTAACGCTTTGAAGATGAATTGAAACTGTTATGCATTAACACACCGGAAAGTGTACTTTGAAGGCTTCAGGGGGCTGAAGGGGGCCTGGGGTTGAAAATGGATGGTTGTGCTCATTAAGACTTTCGATCAGCGTACCGAATACAATTTTTCTGCAGAGTTTCAGCAAAGTTAGCAGAGAGCCATTTTCCATGAGGATTTTGCGGGGTCCTTCGATGTACAATAAAACATTCCATTTAAATTTTTTTATATTTTTGAAATCAAAATTGAACGGGTAAAAAAACAAAAATAGCAATTTCAGTTTTCCTTGTCTATTTGTTTGACCCATGTCAAAATAGTTACCTTTTTACCCGTATCTTTTAAATTTTGGAATAAAGCAATGTTATGCCATGATACTTTTTTCAAATAATGTTAATGAGGGTCTTATATCATGCATGATAAGTCTCCAATAAACTTTTTCGTGCATTTCGCCATAAAAATTGTGGTCAATCACAAACTTCAATTTCGTTAAAGTATTCGGAAACCCCAACCATATCCTTTCGAGGGCCCTGACCCGAAACATCTCGTATAAATTCACCGCAGAACCAATCGTTTTCCCCAGACCGAAAATCCATAAGCACATGTCACACAAGAAACTTATTCGGCTCCAATACGAATCAAAAATATATTCCACCGATATCTAGATATTGGAAAGATGACATATTGCCCACTTATAACAGAAGTG
This sequence comes from Gonioctena quinquepunctata, assembly GCA_018342105.1. Lineage (NCBI taxonomy): Eukaryota > Metazoa > Arthropoda > Insecta > Coleoptera > Chrysomelidae > Gonioctena > Gonioctena quinquepunctata. The sequence continues at coordinate 262,792 of JAFIRS010001532.1, forward strand.
AGTCATCATTCTGAAGTTGTTTCCATCTAAAGCCCTTATACATGTGTCGGCGGCGGTTGGATAAGAAATAAGGGACCCGCCGCATCGCTGGGAATGACAAATATCTAGAAGTGTCATTTTTATGATGGGCCGAACACATTTTTGACTGTAATTGACCAGATCAACAGAACCGGCTTTATGATATTCTGGTGATGATCACTCGACGTGAATCTATTTGTAGCAACAAATTCAAAAATGGATACTCACTATAAAAGTTTGTGCAAATGTGCCCAAGAAAATCTACCGAGTACAGATTCACACAATTCTCTTGAAATATCTACTTTCAAGTTTATATAATTCGAAAGTTATAATTCACGTTTTGAAATTGAGATAAACGTACGCACAGCCACGGGATTGAATATATATAGTAACTCACTCACGATATGCAGAAAATAAAATAATGTATCCGTCTTCAATGTGGGAGAGCATCTGCTGAATTTTGAAGCAATCCGAAGTGATTTATCGAATCAGCTGCTGAGTCCTAACGCAGTATAGTGTTCTGAAGATCAGAAGGTGAATGACCTACATTGTGATCAACGATTCAGTTTGGATTGTATTGTTCCTGAAGTAATTTCACAGACTGATGCCATTCGAGTCAAGTTCAGGGATACTGTGACATAATTATCACATATTTTGTAGTTGAATTGGAGAAAAACTTGTTGTGCCGTTCAGTATTTTCCATCAGGCCTCTAAGAATATATGGTAAATCACCTTGTTGCTATTACTGAATGAAAATTATTAAGTTACAATAAGTAATTATGTTCCCAACTAACATTATAGAAAAATTATACCAAGTAGAGGGGTAAACTTGCTTCAAGAAGTCTGAATTTACCTATTTCTGACCAAATATTCCACCACTTACTAATTCCAGAGTTATGATTCGAGTTATAAAATCCGTAAATGAGACCATCAAATCTCCTTCAGAAACCATGAATTCAATAAGTGTAGTGCATGGTATGAAATTTCTTCTTCTATGAACTTCAAGCCTAAAGGGCTAATAAAGTTATTCAATAGGTTGGATTCTACCTAAAGGTAACCAGCAAAATACTTGAACTTTCAGGGAAAACTGTCTAGTAATTATTAACTCAATTATCACCTCATGTATGTTCATATAGTCAGGGAAAAAACAAGTCGGTAAATAGGAACATTACCTATTTTGGAACCAATTAAGTTACCTGTGGGCATTCTTCGTCCTAGTTAATACCTACTGTTCCACAATGAGGGCGAAATTATTTTAATATTTGTCTACTCAGACTGAATGTCTACAACGAAGTCAAAGTTACTAAAAATGAAATCATCAAAGTAACTTGGTCTATTATCAGATATTGAAGCCGGAATCAATTCGGATGAGGATGACATGATACAATTCACTCTCTTTAAATAATTTATCGTGTAGCTGAATTTTAGAAATCTATAAAATGTCAAGTAAAAATTCGAATAGAAGCAAACCGTACAGGTATACCACCAACTGCTATCGATTAGCTGCCAGAATGGGAATATAATCCGAACCTACACTCCTCAAAGTCCAAATATCAAAGCTGTTTAGATTTAATTGTTTTACCCTATATAATGTAATTTAGTTGTTTGACCCTATATATATTTTTGATGGATGACTTGTAATTTTGAAATGTTATGTTGCTATTGTGAAAAAAGAGAGTTGAGAATAAATAAAATAGAAAAGCGCATTGTCAGTGATTTCCAAATAAAAACCAATATATTAATAAAAAAGGGAACATTCGCTGATCCTTCTGCCGAATTACTCAATATAAACCTATTTTAGGTAAGTTGTCGCACTTTACAACATTGTGCTGATCCTTCTGCCGAATTACTCAATATAAACCTATTTTAGGTAAGCTGTCGCACTTTACAACATTGTGCTGGTCCTTCGCCGTTAAAGGAAGCCAAAATATGGAAAAACAAGTCGATGAAGGAATTATTACGAGAAGTAGACAAAGACTTATGGACCAAGGTGAGCAAACTTCAAGGGATGGAAACGACATATCCAAGCAGCCATCGAAAAGGGGAAGTCAAGGCTCAAAAACGAAGAAAACAAGGTCTACGTTCTCAAAAACTAGTTCAACAAGACGCAAGATTTTGGAAGCACAAGTGAAAGCAGATGAAGAGATAGCAAGATTGTTGGCACAGGAACAAGAGGTGAAACTCAAGCTTTTGGAATACGAGAAGCAACGGGTTTTGAATAAACTAGCTTTAGATGAGGCAAGATTCGAACAGTCTTCTGACGGTAACACAAATTTGGAATCCGAGGAAGGTCAAATAGAGGTATTACCTGTAGGGCAGATTTCTCAGATATCTCAGAAAAGTAAGGTTGAGAAGTGGTTAACTGATCATTCAAATATTCATTCACAAAATGTTGGTGGTTATAACAAAAAGTTAGATATGAGTAGTAATGACAATTCCTTTGACATCAAACAGTTTCTGTCAAGACAAAATATTGACAAGGATCTCCCAATATTTGTTGGTGATATCAAAGAATGGCCTCATTTCTACACGCAGTTTACTTCAACTACACATTTGTTGGGTCTATCTGATGAAGAAAACATATGTCGCTTGAGGAAGTGTTTAAAGGGAAATGCCCGAAGAGCCGTGGATGGACTAATGATCTCGAATTCATCGGTGAGTGAAATAATCCATATTTTGAAAAGTAGATTTGGAAGATCAGATCTTTTAATTCGAACTCTTATCAATGATGCAAACAGTTTGCCTATAGTGAAACAGAATGATTTTTCAAGTCTAACTCATTTTGCTGATGTGGTTTCAAATTTGGTAGCTACAATAGAAACTATGAATGTGCAAAGTTATTTGAGCTGTCCACAACTATTGACAGAATTGTTACAAAAATTACCATATAATCTACAATTATCTTGGGGTGAAAAAGTTGCAAGGAATGAAAAAGATTTTTCTTTGAAAGATTTCAAAAATTGGATATGGGAAAAATCAGAAGGGGCAAACTACGCTCAAATGGTAATTTCAAAGGGTTCAAACAATATAAGTTTTTCGCAAAAAGAAAGACATAAAACGTCTCTAGTGACAACAAAAAGTAGAAGTGAAAATATAAACACAAAATGTATTTTTTGCAAGGGAAACCACGAAGTATACGTCTGCGAAAAATTCAAGACATTGAGTCCAGATGAAAAATGGGCATTTATCAAGAAAAATGGAATATGCTTCGCCTGTATCAAGAATTCGCATAGGATTTTCTCCTGCACCAGGAAGAGAAGATGTGATGTGAACGGCTGTTCAAAATTCCATCATCCTTTACTGCACAACGAGGACTTTAGGAAGGAAAGAGTAGATGAAAGACATGAATCTCCAGGTAACTCAACTCCAGGTACTTCTGAACAATTGGTAGCACATACACGAAAGTCCTTTGGTAAGCAAGTTTTATTACGTATTGCACCAATAACTTTGAAATCGGGTGATAAAGAAATGAAAGTATATGCATTATTCGATGAAGCGTCCACTGTAACGTTATTAAATGAAAATGTTGCTTCACAGTTGAATTTAGATGGCAAAAATACAAATATTTCTTTGAAGTGGGCTGACAAAAATTCTGTGAAGAATACTGAGTCAAAATTAGTTTCATTCGAAGTGCGTGGGCAAGATGAGGACACATATTCTTTGAAAAATGTATATACTCTCAAAGATATGGATTTACCGGTTCAAAGTGTCAATGCTCGTAACCTCAAAACCAGATGGAAACATTTACAAGGTGTTGATTTTGAAAGTATGTTCAACGCTAAACCTAAATTGCTAATCGGTCAGGATAACTGGGATCTCATAACAAGTCGTGAAATAATAGAGGGTCCAAAAAATTCTCCTGCTTTGTCGAGAACAAAATTGGGTTGGATTCTTCATGGAAATTTACATCAATTTCAAGGAAGGGTGGATGATAAGATTGTTTTACATGTAAGACATTCAGGGTGTGAAGAAAATGACGACCTGCATAACCAAGTAAAGCAGTTTTTCACTACAGAATCTTTTGGTGTTGAAATTCCAGAGAAAAATCTTTTGTCTAAAGAAAATGAAAGGGCTGAAAAATTGATGCAAGAAAATACAATGCGAGTAGGAGATAGGTGGGAAACAGGTCTTTTATGGAGGGAAAATATATCGAGTATTCCAGATAGTAGGGCAGTTGCATTACAAAGGTATGGGTATATAGAAAAAAGAATGAAACGGGACAAGGGGTTTGAAGATGCATATAGGAAGAAAATCGAAGAATATATTTTCAAAGGGTATGCAAAAAAGTTGACGGATGAGGAAACAGAAGAAAGCCCATGGAACACTTGGTATCTTCCACATTTTGATGTTATTAATGAAAATAAACCTGGAAAATTAAGACTGGTTTTCGATGCTGCAGCCAAGTCACAAGGAACGAGTTTGAATGACATGCTCATTACAGGTCCTGATCTTTATAACTCTCATAGGAATATTATGGAAATTTCGTCAATATGGAGTTGCTTTTTCAGCAGATATACGCGAAATGTTCCACCAGGTGAAAATAAGGAGAGAAGATCATCCTGCCCAGAGATTTTACTGGAAAGAAAATGTGGAACAAGACAAACCATCGACTTATGCTATGCAAGTCATGATGTTTGGAGCTGTTTCTTCTCCCTACTCTGCTCAGTATGTCAAGAACAGGAATGCCATGGATTTTCAAAGAGACTATCCCAAAGCAGTTGATGCAATTCTGCACAAACACTACATGGACGACTATCTAGAGAGTGTAGAAACCGAAGAAGAAGCAATTAAACTAGCAAATGATGTTATGATGATTCACAAAGCAGGAGGTTTTGAATTACGAAGTTGGGTGAGTAATTCATCAAATCTACTTGAAGAAATTCCTTGTGAACTGAGAAATATAGACAAAATGGTAGACAACAAAGATATGTTCAGTCCACAAAGAATTTTAGGTCTGAAATGGAATCCAAAAGAAGACATTTTAACTTTTTCAATGAATTTCCACAAGGTAAATAAAGAAATTCTAACAGGTATGAAAACTCCCACTAAAAGAGAAATCCTCAAAGTAGTTATGTCGTTATTCGATCCATTGGGCTTACTGGGACATTTTGTTATCAAAGGAAAAATTATCTTGCAGAAACTTTGGAAAACTGGAATAAATTGGGATGATGAAATCACAGTAGGCATTGAGAGCATATGGAAATCATGGTTAGAACGACTACAAGAAGTGGAAAATTTAAAAATACCAAGACCTTACAAAACTGAAAATCGGAAGAATATGGTGGTTCAACTTCATGTCTTTGCTGACTCTAGCGAAGAACAAGCTTTTGCTGCGGTGAGCTACTTCCGATTCGAAAACAAAAATGGTGTTGAAATCAGTTTGGTTATGTCTAGAACGCAAGTGGCCCCCATAAAGGAGATGAGCATACCGAGACTGGAATTGCAAGCTGCAGTAATGGCAAGTAGACTCGCAGAAAAAATAAAGGAAGAACACACATTGAAGATAGACAAGACATTCTTTTGGACAGACTCTAGAACTGTACTTTGTTGGATAAGATCTGAAGAAAGAAATTTCAAAATATTTGTTGCACACAGAGTTGGAGAAATTCATGAAAGAAGTGATATTGAAGATTGGAAATGGGTGCCAACAAAATTGAACGTCGCAGATGATGCAACAAGGTACGAAAAAGAGACTGATCTGAGCCCTAATGGTAGATGGTATAAGGGACCTGAGTTCTTATACGATAAATGTGAAAACTGGCCAAAAGAAGTCAAGATTAAAGAAATTGATGAAGATATTTCAGAACTGAAAGCTCAGAGTGTTTTGATTCATCATCATCATGAAGACTATGGGTACTTACCTGACATTACAAGATTTTCAAAATGGACATATTTAGTGAGGTCTACTGCATATGTATTGAAATTCGTAAACATCTGCAAAAAGAAAGCATTGGAAACGAAAGAACTTACGAAGGAAAATTTGAAAGAAGCAGAATCACTTTGGATTAGAAAAGCTCAAGCGGATTAATTATCTCCAGGCTTAGATGATACAAAGTTTTACGTTTGTATGGTAGGACGGATAAATCATCGATTCTACACGAGGAAACGAGTAGGCCGATTATTTTGGAGGGAAAACATCCTTATACAAGACTTCTGATATACCATTATCACTGTATTTTTCAACATAGTGGTACAGAGTTGGTCTTGAATCAGATGAGACAAAATTTTGGATAATTCAAGGACGAAAAGCAGTACACACTGCATCCCAGAGGTGCTTGCAGTGCAAATCAAGAAGAGCGAAACCAAGAATACCTGAAATGGGTCAACTACCAGAATTTCGTTTGAGAAGACCACCACGACCTTTTTCATATGTGGGTTTGGACTATTTTGGTCCATACGAAGTAACGATTGGCCGTAGAAAAGAAAAGAGGTATGGAGTTTTATTCACTTGTTTATCAATAAGGGCCATACATATAGAATTAGCAGAATCTTTGACGACAGATTCCGCTATCCTGGCAATAAGGAGATTTTTCGCAAGAAGAGGACAACCTTGTATGATGATAAGTGACAATGGTTCCAATCTCAGAGGTGCATCAAATGAACTGAAAAATTACTTGGAAAAACTTGACGAAAATTTGATAAAAAACCGATTAGTGAACTTTGAAATAGAATGGAAATTCATTCCACCTGGAAGTCCTCATATGGGGGGAGCTTGGGAGAGGATGGTCAGATCAGTCAAAAGATCTCTGAAATTAACCCTTAAGGAAAGATCACCAAGACCTGAAGTACTATACACCCTGTTATGTGAAGCTGAACAAATTGTTAATAGTCGACCTCTAACTTATATTTCATCGAACAGTCGAGATGAAGAAAGTTTAACACCGAACCATTTCTTAATTGGTACACATAGTAATTTGAGAGGTATGGGATTTCCTGAAATGAAGTGTGTAGACTACAGGAAACAATGGAAAATAGCAGAAGACCTATCTGAAAAATTCTGGAACAGATGGGTGAAGGAGTATTTACCTACCTTAACTAAAAGAACCAAATGGTTTGAGAAAAATAAATTGGCTCTACAGGTAAATGATTTTGTCATCATATTTGATAACAAACTGCCTCGAAACAATTGGCCACTCGGTAAAATAGTTGCTACATATCCTGGAAAAGATGGTCTAGTCAGAGTAGTAGATGTGAAGACGCAGTTTGGAACCTACAGACGAACCACTTCGAAAATTTGCAAACTGGATCTTCTGGAGTCAAATGAAGACCTTTAGCAGAAGGCTTCATTGGGAGGAGAATGTTTAGATTTAATTGTTTTACCCTATATAATGTAATTTAGTTGTTTGACCCTATATATATTTTTGATGGATGACTTGTAATTTTGAAATGTTATGTTGCTATTGTGAAAAAAGAGAGTTGAGAATAAATAAAATAGAAAAGCGCATTGTCAGTGATTTCCAAATAAAAACCAATATATTAATAAAAAAGGGAACATTCGCTGATCCTTCGGCCGAATTACTCAATATAAACCTATTTTAGGTAAGTTGTCGCACTTTACAACAAAAGCCATTATGAACCCAGTTAGGTGGTATATAGGAATAATCTACTATGAGCTCCACGTCTTTTTATGACGGCAACTATTTTGAAATACTCATCATCCATTATAATGTATGGAAATATGAAAGCAAATAGGTGTTAACCATCGACGGAGGCAATACAAAACATGTTAGGTTATGCCGGTAATGAGTGGATTGACAGAATGTACAGAATGTACAGAATGAATGCATAGATTAGCTGCGTTCAGCAAACTTGGTCTGTGGTTCTTGGTAAACTACTGCCATGATGATTTCAATGATGCGACAAACTGAAATTCAATGAAGTTGGACCAGCAGAAGCAAATGGGTAGAAAACAATGTATTGAATAAAGTGCAAGAAAACGAAAGCAAATAGTAAAAAAATTGAAGCTTGATGTGTTGGAACGATGACTTCGAACATTTCAACACCAATCATTGCGGCGTCCGGAAACGTCGAATTACATAATATCTTGATTTTTTTGGAGGTAGTCACAATTGGAATTTTTAGACTGCTTTTAGACTATGCGGAACGCAGAAAAGTCAAACTACATTTTTTGAGCCAATCACTACACACCATCTAATGTTTAAAATATTATGATTGGTTATTCAACTTCCTATACAGTTTCCCTCCCTACACCGAGATAACATTATCATGGATATTCTTAGGACAAAATGGGCACTGAATACAATTATCGCGTACTATTTTCAAGATCACTGATATTTGATGTTCAATTCCAGAATAAACACTTCAATTTCAGAATAAACGCTTATTACGAGGTTGAGTGGTATATGTCGTTTTCAGATGATTTGATTTACCATCAACAAGAAGTGAAAAATAATGTTTATTTTTACTGCGTATTAGGAATTTGAACCTGTATCATAGTCAAACAGCAGTGGTCAGGCTAGAAGACAGCGTTACAGATGAAATACCAATAAAAAGTGGAGTAAGACAGGGATGTGTTCTATCACCCCTGTTGTTCAACCTTTATTCAGAGAACATATTTCGAGAGGCTTTACATGGCAGGACAGAGGGAGTAAAGATAGGTGGTGAAATTATAAACAACGTAAGGTACGCAGATGACACTGCCATCATTGCAGAAAACATGGAGGACTTGCAAATGCTGCTGGATAGAGTGCATGAGGCTGGTCAAAAATGGGGTATTAATGTAAACATCAGGAAAACGAAATGGATGACTGTAGGTAAAATAAACATTGAACCAATCCCGATAACGATCAGCGGACACAACATTGAACTGGTATCACATTTCAAATATCTGGGTAGCTGGCTGAACAATGACATAACGTGCGACGAAGAGGTAAGAGCAAGGATTGAAATGGCACGTAGGGCATTCAACAAATGGAAACCAACTCTCACTGATAGAAACCTCACAGTTCAGACACGGTTAAGAACACTCCGCTGTTACGTATGGAGCATTCTTTTGTACGGATGTGAGACATGGACGCTTAAAGCTGACATCATGAATAAAATAGAAGCGTTTGAGATGTGGTGCTATCGGAGAATCCTCAAGATCCCTTGGACTGCACATACCAGTAATGAAGAGGTACTCAGACAGCTGAATAAGGATCGAGAACTCCTGAACACCATAAAAACAAAAAAGGTCAGTTATTTCGGACACATAATGCGAGGTACCAAATATCACATCCCTCGCCTGATTATTCAAGGAAAGGTTGAGGGCAGAAGATGGATTGGTCGCAAAAAGCTATCGTGGCTACGAAACATTAGGAACTGGACCGGACTGGGAGTAGAACAACTATTCCGAGTAGCGACAGATAGAGACCAATTCAACCAAATTGTCATGGAGATGGCCCACGCTTGAAGACAGGCACGGCACAGAAAGAAGAAGAAGGAATTTAATTGAAAATTTTATACCAGTGATTTTCAACCAATCAGATGCTTCATTTTGACATTGTTACTATAGTAACCAGCAAATTTTCTGAAAATTTTCCATCCACATTAGCATGTAGACGCAAAATTAATAAGTGGAAATTTCCCGGAACATGACAGCTATAATATAATTAGAAAAAAATAATATTGAAATAATATTGACAATATTACTTGCTTTATAAGTTGGAAATATTACAACAATTTATTAAGGTGTAGATTCTATAATATCATTAACTAATTTTAAATTCTTCAAAAATTCCACTTCTACCTCCTCTCTCCTAAGTGGTGAATAAACCACAGAACAATATGCCTGTGTTTCATAAAATAAAAATAATACTGAGACACCAGTTTATTTCTTTGAGTATTAGATTTGTGTCCAAAAGAAGGCACAATATCACGCAGAATGTTGCCAATCTCTTTAAATAAGTTTTCTTGCTCAGGATTCAATCCCAGATTCTTCCACTAGGTGTGTTAGATATTTTACATTTTCATGGTACATTTTAATGTTCTGTTATTCTTTGCAAAAGGAACACAATTCATACGATTAAAAGTTCATTTTATTATCACTTTTTACTAACTTATGATTGTATACAATGTTATGAGGAACTTATAATGCCACAAATAAAATATTGATTGGCAGTAGTAGTGAATGTCAAATCCATGGCTTACTTTACAAAATATTTTTTTAACCGGCAACATACGCCAACAACATTATATTTAGAATAAAGAATAAAATATCCCGATTTCCTGAATTATTTGAAAAACAAATTATTACCGCTAATATTATTTTTTCTTAGAAATAAACCTAAAACAATATGAAAAATATTCAAGTATATATGTATAGGTATATTTGAATATATTTTTTGCTGTATATCACCTTTGTTTGTAGTCAATATTGACATTTCCCTGAAACCTAGTAAGAAAATTGTATGAAATCAATTAATTTTACATTATAGTTTATCTGATATAATATATTTTTTTTCACTAGGGAAAGAAAATGCATGTCCTCAAAAAATTTCCGGCAATAATTCATGCTCTAGGGAGATTATAAGTGATAATTTCAGAATTTCTGCTCAGAATATCGAATAACAACAATATACATTTTTTATCCACGATTCCAATCCAACCAAAGAACGAAACGTATAGACATATTTCATGAAAAAAAAACCCTAATATATTTGTATTTCATCATGTGAGTACAATGTGAAAGAGTTTGAAATCCCACGATAAGGAGAATGGACTTTGAAGTCGGGAATAAAGGTTATTTTCGACTTTGAAAAAAGCCTATTTGCTCTCAAAGTTAAAATTTTAGGAAAAATCGACTTATAGGTCCCATATGGGATAGACGCCATATTTTTTGGCTTGAACCTTTCAGCTATTGCAAAAAAAATCCATAATTTTCTCGAATTGACCACATTTTTATGATAGATAAAATTGGTGTATATGATATGTTTATACATACTTCATCTATGAAATTAGTTTTTGCAGTATTCGATGAAAAAAATGGAGGAAGTACTCTTGATTTTATGAATTTTTTCTATACAAATTTAATATTTTGAAGAGACTCACTTGTTTTACATGAGTAAAATTCAACATTATCACATAAAAGTTTGTATCGCAAATAGATGTGAATGAGAAACCATCAGTTGCATACATCAATATGTACGTTTCTTGACAGTTCTTTTTTCATACGCCATGTTCATCTCCAAAGCTCATACGAACATGCATATAGGTTGAGATACACAATATACAATGAACTTTCATCACCCTGTTCGAACCTTCGATTGTTTGTTTTATTACAGTGTTTATAACCTAAAATAAGTAGAAATTACTAAATATTTACGATAGTCTGAAGTCAATTTTACTTATGCCTTCGAATCCTCAGGAAAGATGTCTTGATTGCCCAATTCGACTTTTTTCCACATATTAATGAATTTAAGGTTATTACCTTCGCCTATTTATGAGCTGACCTATTCGAAGGTCGAAATAACGTAAATTTTACTCATATTGTTTGTTGGGTATTAGTCCATTGTTTTTCGTCAAATCATCTGTGGCCAAGGGCAAACTGAAAAATAGGTATTTATTGTAGTCACGTTCCATTTGTTTTCAATTGTACTCGAATATTTTTTGGTGGAGACCACCTACTCACTAATTTTCGGCATGTTGATCAAATTATAACTTCCAGATGGTTTGTATATTCCAAGAAAGCACAAGTTGGTGGAATCTTCGACTATTTACTATTTTCCACCAATTCTTACACCATGAAGCAACAAATAGGTTCATAGCTATTTTCGCCATGTTCGACTCCAAAGATGTACAGCAGACAAACCTTCAAGGCTCGATACATTTATGTTATTTGTAAAAAAAAAGAAAAATGATATTTGTGTAGGTATCCGAAAGCAATAACTCCACGGGTGTTTTCATTCTAAAAAGGGAATTGTTGGTAGAGGAAAATGAGTTTCAAGTTTTATTTATTGATGCTATAGGAAAATCCTCACTCAAACACTTGTGAAATAGCAGCGGAAACGGATATTGCACAAAGTGATGGGAACAGATTAATATTGGAACATAAGATCCACCCTCATCATCTGAACCTACATCAAGAATTGTATGGTAATGATTTTGCAAATAGAGTTGCGTTTTGTACTCAAATAAATGGCATGATTGATGAGGATTATGATACTTCAAACAAAATTATGTTTGCTGATGAAGCATTGTTCAAGAATAATATTTCTTCAGATGTCTAATGACTTATTTGGATCTAGTCTGTGAACTTAGCTACAGCCTTCAATATTGTATAGCTCGGGATCATGTATAAACCGTGAATACAATACAGTCAATATCTGAGTTCACATTAATATTCAAGGATTAATTCATCGAAGTTTCTGTGATGCTTCGAATATTATTGTGTATAATGGAGAATTTCAAGAGATGTTCATTCACCGACAGGACAATTCGCTCACCGAATACAATAGTGGCACAACTCAGAAAGGGTTATTTGTGGGAAAATGATGAAAATAAATGAAGCGAAATATAATTCATCCCATAACTATAACCATGATAGAAGTTTATTTTATTTTATTTTAGAGCTTTATCAAGCCTGATCCATAATGGGTATTCTAAGATGAAATTCATGAAAAAAAGTTTCTCTTTGTAATTTGAGAAAAAGTTTTTGCTTCTGGTAGATTTCTAATTACCTTTCCAGGATCTCTAATGATTTTCTCAATCAAAATTATGGGATTATATATATAGTGCTTCTCAAGAGTCCCCTACCCCCTCTTATTTTTGAAACGATTATACATAAACAAGTGAAATTTGAAAACTGAATATAAAAGGTTGTAAACTTTTCTACTAGTGATGATAGATGACGAAATCGTCAAAGATGACGTCACAAGGCCATTGTGACCAATAATTTTAAAAGGAACCCTACCCCAAGCGACACCTCTTTTGAAAGGTATCGAAAAAACCTATTCAATGATACTAATTTTGTTTGTGTTTATGGCAGTTCTGGCAACTCGCTTTCGAAAAACGCAAATCTGTGATGAATTAAGTCGATTAATACTAAAATTCAAAATTCAAGCTCCGCCTCTGGATAGTTGTTAAAGAAGCTGACGTTTTTGTTAGTCTCCTTGATTCGACGTTTTTGTAATTGTCCAAGATTTTGTACATTCAATAATTTGTGTATTGTTGATCGAACGTTCAACTGTTTTAGCAGCTTTTGGTACTTTTGATATTTTTGTACATTTTGATAATTTGTTAAACTGTTGTGAGCCGAACGTTTAAGTGCTTCAAGAAGCGAAATGGTACGTGATTTACGCGATAAAGTAGCAGCGATCCTAATTCTTGGTGAAACTGGACAAAATATTTATGCAGCAGAACGCATTTTTGATGAGAGGTTTCCCGATCGCCCCGTTTCGAGGACTTATTTGAGGGAGCTTCTTCGTAAGTTTGAAACAATGGGTAGTATCAATGATGCGAGATGATCTGACAGACCACAAATTTCTGATGAGAAAAAAATTGATATACTGGCAGAAGTAATAGTTAATCCTACTTCTTCAACAATTCACGTTGCATCTACCTGTGAAGTCAGTCGAAAAAAAAACAAATTTCATCCATACAAATTAAAAATGGTCCATCGACTCTCAGACGACGACCCAGACCGAAGACTAGAATTTTGTGAAAATATGGAAACTTAAATTAACCAACAGCCAGACTATGTCAAAATAATTTGTTTTAGTGACGAAAGTACTTTCTATCTAAATACACAGAATGTGATGTATTGGAGTGACGCAAATCCTCACCTGTTTCGTGAAACACATACCCAATTTCCCCAGAAGGTGAATGTTTGGGCAGGTATCCTGGGAAACCACATCGTTGGGCCTCTTTTTCCGAATAGTAATTTAACTGGTGAGGTTTATCTGGAGCTGTTGCAAAACGCAATAGAACCGTTAATCCGTGAAATTTTGGAAGATAATCCAGATGAATTCGGCAATTTGGAAATAACATTCCAACAAGATGGAGCTTCTCCACACTATTACGGTGCAGTAGGACGGTATTTGGATGAGGAATATCGTGGTAGATGGATTGGACGACAAGGTTCAACGGAATGGCCAGCTCGATCACCGGATCTCACACCTTTGGATTATTTTCTGTGGGGGTACCTTGAATCGAGGGTTAACGCCACTGAACCTGACAATATTGACGTTTTGAAACAACGTATTGTTGCAGAATGTGAGGCTGTTTCCGCATTTGCAAAAGTACGAGAAGAGTTCAAAAATAGGATATTTCACTGTCAAGAAGTAAATGGTGGTCACTTCGAGCAATTTCTTCAAGTAGATACTGATTCTTAAATCTGTACTTAATATCATACTGAATGGAATTTAAATTTTAATGTTTACTAATGAGCCATTAAAACTGCCATAATCACAAACAAAATTAGTATCATTGAATAGGTTTTTCCGATACCTTTTGAAAGAGGTGTCGCTTGCCGTAGGGCTCCATTCAAAATTACTGGTCACAATGGCCTTGTGACGTCATCTTTGACGATTTCGTCATCTATCATCACTAGTAGGGAAGTTTACAATCTTTAATATTCAGTTTCCAAATTCCATTTGTTTATGTATGATCGTTCCCAAAATAAGAGGGAGGGAGGGGACTTTTGAGAAGCACTGTATTTTACAAATCTTGGTTGTCGGGCCCATAAAAATTGAAAGTAATATTTCAAAATTATCATTAATAGGATATGATAGTTTAATAAGTTTGAATATTCAAGTTGACCTTATTCTGAGCTCGGTCTCAATCCTAAACGATGTAATTGTTCTGAAAATGCATTTTGTATCAGTTCCGATTTTTTTTTTCATTATATGGTTGTTAGTATTCAATTTGGTATTATTATTCTTAGTGTACATAACCTTATTAAATACCTTTATGAGAAAAATCACCTAAGACTCATCAATGGCTAGTTTATTCATGATCAAAATTCCTATTTTTTGTTCTCTCCTGTACACCATTTGGAAATTTAGAATTCTGACAACTCAAATGCAATCTGTTGCAAGTAAATTTTAACATAAAAAGTTTTTGAAACTCACTGTATATAAGTGAACATGTTTCATCATCCACACAGACAAAACATCTATCAATTATAAAAAATATTTGACTGAAATTCAGCTACGTCAAAAATCAACAATAAATTCCAATAAAAAATAAATAATTTTGTCAACAATTGGCAGACTTGAAGAAAAAACTCAATTATCAGATGTCACAATGTCTTATGAGACCAGTTGATGGCAGCAAAAATTCTAGAGTCGGTCCTGTTCTCCTGATAGCCTCTTTCACATTGTATAACGACGTCGTCTGTGGTCTTCGCAAGGACACTGCCATCTTGAACATTTTCCAGATATCCGTTTGGGCACCCTAATGAAAGTTTTATGGTTACTTCATTTGGGTAGATGTTATATGGTCTGGCATCTGGCTCCACAACAAAAGGAGTGATGATGTTTAGTAGCTGGATGACCACATTTCTCTTCTTTGATATGGATCCATTTATGTTTCCCGGGGTCGTCAAATAAAAGCGAGATGGTATTAGATTTTATCAGAACTGTGTTATTTCTCCATCTATCCCAGATGACGATCTATATTTGTTCTTTGCCGTTACAACGAATCTCTCTGAAGATTTATTTGAATAACTATTTTCCATACATGTTATTCTGAATGGATTTTCTTCGATCTATCACTGATGTTTGAGAATGATTCCACACGTGAAAGGCAATTTTCAATATCTTACTCGGTTTCATTGATATACTTACTGAATAAGTCATATTTTCTCATTATAGACCAGGGCTGAAGCCTTTGAAGATGGTAAAAAGGTAAAAAAAAATATAGTAGGATGACACCCATTGGAAAAGAAAGAGTGGCACAGTTGTGGGTAATAAAAAGATATACAACTTTTGTATCCGCACTTTTTTCACATAACCCCAAAATTTATGTAAAAAATTCAAATAACCAAGTTTTTGGTTTTTTATTTTTATCTTTCCCAAAAAGAAATTTTTCTTCACGAAATTTTGTAAAAACTTACCTTTTCATGTTCCAAACACACTGTAATTTTTTTGATTGATTACTATCGTTCCGGACGTCCATGTATTCAAAAGGTTTTCACGACGTTTCGAATGCTTGTATCTGCAATCGTCTTCAGGTGAATACTGACAAGTTTAGGTGCTACTTACCAATTTATACGACTGTCGGCGCAATGATGCGTGCAATTCCGCCATGTGCAGCGGTGCGTGTAATTTCGCGCAGTGTGGTGGTAAGTGAAGTTTCGCGCCTCTGCAGCCCGCCAGAAAGAGCAATCAGGGGTTTCCATACGTTCTTGATCTCAACGCTTGGTTGACTAAAGGCGTTATTGGCTTCGATGTAGGCGCCCTCTTTGAACTTTCGTTTGAACCAATGCTCCTCTCTATGTAGAACACTTGCGTCGTCCCATAGAACTCGATGGTGCTCAGTCCAGGCGTGGTCAGCGATTCCCGATTTTGATGTTTCTCCACGTTGAGTCCATTTCTTTCCAATCTTACCGATAACGGTCTCTTCGTCTCTTCAATGTAGGAATCTCCGCATTCACATGGAACTTCATGAATGCAATTCTTACTGATTTTATTTTTGTGGTCAGGTTTGGTCTTGGTCAGGAAACTCCGTGAAGTATTGCCGGATTGGAAGCAGCTCTTGATGTTGAACTTGTTTCCGATCCTTCTGATCTTCTCGGAAACACCTCTGATGTACGGAAGGCAGATCACTGTGCTTTGTTGTTGCTCTTCAGATGTCTTAGTTCTCCGGAGTTGTTTCAATAATTCTTCTAGGAGTATCTTGGGATATCCATTCCTGTGGAGGTCCTCTCTGATGTGGTTCAATTCGGCCTCTAGTGACTCCTCGTCGTTGCATATGTGCGTCGCTCTCTCCACCAATGTTCTCACGATCCCTCTCTTCGTCGAACTCGGATGGTTGGAGCTGTAACTGAGGTACTGCCCCGTATGAGTCTTTTTTCTGTAGGCGGAGGTGCGAATTTCATTGCCTATTCTCTCAACGTTCACATCGAGGAAGGGTAAGGCACTGTTGGTTTCCATCTCCATCGTGAACTTGATCGAATCCCTGATTCTGTTAATTCCTGAGAAGAAATCCTGGAGATGTTCGTCTCCGTGATTCCATATAATGAAGGTGTCATCCACGTACCTCAACCACAGCTTTGGTTTGTATTCTGCCTCCCGTATAGCCAATTCTTCGAACCACTTCATGTATATGTTGGCGATGATTGGAGAAAGGGAAGATCCCATCGAGAGTCCGTCGACTTGAGAGAAGAATCGGCCCTTTTCCTGGAAATATGAGTTCTGTAGGCAGCACTGCAGTAATTCCAATATTGCGTGGGTAGGAAGGTCAGTCCTCTCGTGCAGCTGGTCATCCTCTTCGAGTTTCCTCTTGATGATACTGAGAGATTCCTCTATAGCGACATTGGTGTAAAGGCTCTCCACGTCGAAGCTGATGAAACGATCTTCTGGTCCAAGTTCAACATCTGTGATGGTGTCAACGAAGTGCTTGGAATTCTTGACGTATGAACTGCTATTTCCTTGTAAGGGTTGTAGTATCGGTAGGAGGTATTTCGATAACTTGTAGGTTGATGAGTTCCGTGAGCTGGTGATTGGTCTCAGTGGCATGTCTGGTTTGTGGATTTTCGGAAGCCCGTAGAGATGCGGTGGTTTGCTGTAGTGTGGCGTTAGATGTGATCGTTCGTTGTCTGGAATGAAGTGTTTAATTTTTAGGGCCCTCTGTTCCCCTGCAGTGATGTTACTCCGGGGATTCCTCTCCTTCTCGAGTGTCTCTCTCACTTTCCATCTGAACTCTTCTGCCTGGATGGGATTCATTCTGCTGCTGGTTGACTCTACAGAGCTTACAATGTTCAGGATAGGTATTGTTTTAGGTGCAACTGCAAAGTTCAATCCCTTTTCCAGCAGGGACTCCTCTACTCCTGTAAGTGGTTTAGTTGAGATATTAATGATGGTTTTCTTACCTTTGCTGCTGGTTTGTGGGGACCGTGTTCTCCCTGCTATTCGATTCCAGTTCTTCTGATGCCTCCTCTCTTGTTCCTGGCGGATTCCCGCGCATCTATTCTCAATCTTGGCAAATATGGGTTGATTGTCCTCCTCTAAGGTGTACTCTCTGATTTCTTGGAATATAGCAGTGGCATCCTGTAGCAGCATCTCTTTCTTCCAACGGTTATGGTTGATCTGCGACCTGATTTTTTTTATTTGAAATATTTATTTTTTCACCTTATTTTGACTTAATATCGAAAAAGCACCCCAATTTTCAATCAAAAATTCTCCCGTCAAAATATCAGCTTTTTTAAAAAGCTTGGGGGCTTTTTGTTCGTCGAAATCTCTACTTTCTGATGGTATGAAGAAAAAAAATACACTACTATGGTAAATGTTCTCAGAAAATTCAAAGAAACGTAAAGTTAATATTTAATAGGACATCTTCAATATTTTGAGAAAGTTTTAGAATATTTAAATTATATGCGTAGATGCCTATTTATTGCTATTTTGGGATAACTCATATACCTGAGTGACCTACGGAAAATTTTAGCCCATCAAAAGCTATTTCATAGAGGAGTGGGGAAGGGGGTAGGAGGGTCTGGGCCTTACTACCTGTTATTTCTTTGCATTTTCTGAGAACATTTACCACAGTAATGTGTATTTTTTTCATACCATCAGAAAGTAGAAATTTCAACGAACATAAAGCCCACCGACTTTTTCAAAAAAGCTTATATTTTGAAGGGAGAATTTTCGATTGAAAATTAGGGTGCTTTTTCGATATTAAGTCAAAATAAGGTGAAAAAATAAATATTTTAAATCAAAATAATTACAGTGTGTTGGGACATAAAAAGGTAAGTTCTTAACGAATTTCGCGAATAAAAAACTTTTTTTGTAAAAGATTAAAAAAAAAACAAAAACTTGGTTATTTGAATTTTTTACATAAATTTTGAGGTCATGTGAAAAAAGTATCATCACAAAAGTTGTAGATCTTTTTATTACCTACAATTTTACTTTCCACTTCGCGACCCCAGATCGCCCGTAAATTATTTTTCCTTTTTTTTTTGTAATATTCTCTTCCTTTTCCAGTGAATTTCATCCTACTATTATTTTTTTTGGTTTCAAAAATTATCGACCCTGGTCTATTATGCACTGCTACCATTCTCATGTTGGAGTTGGGGTTGATTCAAAAATATAAATACATACATACAGTGCGCGGCTTAATTATGGAACAAATTCAAAATTTCGCAAGCAATGTACATTTGTCAAAAATCCAGAAATATGTCGATTTTTGTTTTCAAATGCCAATTTTTTTATGTAAATTCTAAAGAGGTTATGTCACTGGTTTAGACGTGGTGACGTAATCGGTAATTCTTTCAGATTTAAATAGATGTCTCGTGATACTTTATTTGAAAGATCTTTCAATACTGCATTCAATGATAATGAATAATTTGATTTGTTTGTACAGGGTGAACAAAACTTAATATTGTAGATATATCCGAATTTAAAGACATAAAAAAGTACTTATTTACAGAAAGTAGTGCTAGGATTAAGTCAAATGATCAGTGGAAATGCAGAAGAAGAATTGTCAATTTGTCTTCTCTGTGTTTCTGTGGTGACAGTCGAATAGAGCAGACTGACAGTTTCAGATGTTGCTTTTCTAACCCAACTTTTCAGATGTCTATGTAGGGAAATAAATGACCTATTCATGTTTTCTTTCATCTTTAAACAAATATTATTGTTGGTTAGTTCTTCCTCGATGAAGAAGTATTCAAAAAAATGCAGTCTGTTGTAATTCATTGAAGTGACTCCATGCAGAATGTGTGCTTTGATATTGGGGCTGAAGTCATGTTCATTTACTTTCAGATGGTAACCAAAGAAATAATGTTGTGTTTGTTGAGGTCTACAAGTTTCACTGGGATGCAGCACGATGATAGTTTGTTCCTTTTGTCTTTTGTTTCGACCAAATATCCAATCAGGTTATGGTCTTTATAGACTGGCACGGTCACCGCCGGGTCCAACTCTCCAGGGAATTCACCTAATTCGACAGATTAATTTAATAAAGAACCCCGCTCGAAATCATATGGGAAATTGGCTCTCGCTCGAATTTGCTGAAATTTTATCATGTTATAGTAGGATGGGTAATTAGAGAATAGTGTGAGTTTGAATGATTTCGTATGTTTAGTTTCTGAGATATATGCGCCCAAAGTTCGTAAAAACGTCGTATTGGGGTAGGATTCACAAGGAAGAAAACTGTTTTTTAGTCGAAATAAGACAAAGTAAGGATGAAAATATATTGATCGGAACTCATAAACATGTTCAATTATAATCTTATTGATGATATAAAAATTAAAAAAATATCGTCTTTCCGGATTTTTTTTCCAGCACTATTGCAAAACGAACAAGTTATATTTTGTTGAGATATCATAGTTTAAGTCTATTGTAGGCTAAAAAATGTGTTCTGTTTCTTGATGAAATATATAAATTTTTTGATTTTCGAGTATACCCTTATACTGAAAACAAATCTCAGATCGTTTTTGATTACAAAAAAAGGAATTAATTGCTACTGTCCATTGAATAAGAGATAGGGTAACAATCTGATGAACTCAATTGTTCAATATTACCTTTCATTTAAATAAAGGGTACGTTACATTTTTTTCAGGTCATTTACAATGTTGAATATCTCGAAAAACGTTCCGTTGATTTGGACCATATTTCATTCAAAATATTTTGGAAATGTTGACTATCATATACGATGGTTTTATCAACTTTGTATGTTGAGTTTCTGAGATATGCATTTTTGAAGTTTGCGGTATTACGATATATGGGGTAACCTATCGATTCAACAAAATTGTATGGAACCTTCCGACACATTCAATTCTATTATGAAACTTCTCGAAATCAATTATTTGACACCATAATCAACACAAACCACACTCAACAACAATTTGGACTTCAACAGTATGGACTCAAAAAAAAATCGAATCATAAATAACGACTTCTAACATAAAAAGTATATTAATATTATGGAAATTCTGATATAACAAATCGAAATGAACCTGATAAAGCTATTACATAGCGTCGTGCTTTAGTGAACCCTCAAGTAGTGAAAATATTATAGTGTATTGTAGTAGTGAACTCTACAAATCTAAATCAAAATTCAACCTAATTAGTTATGAACAACATAATCAACAATTTACATAATTGAACTTTCAAAAAACAAACAATAAACCAAACCTAAATTCAAATAATATTATTGATATTGTTATTTATTGGTCTATTTGCGCAATCTGAAACGTTGTTTAATAGTTCATGGCTAGGGTACTTTATTGTTTCTTGATGACGAGCATATCCTAGGTACCAAAGTACGCTGCAAATATGGGAACAGCATCCCACTGTTCTTGCTCCACTTTTGCAGGTACAGTACAGTTGCAGGTACAGTATACGTTCATTTGCAGGTGCATCAGGAATAATAAAGGATATCCACAGTTGATACTTCATAGCATCCCTAAATCTGGACGCTATGCGGCAGCGTAATAGTCCAGGTTTAGGATTACGCATATGAATTTCAAATAGAAACAATAAAGTACACTAGCCATAAACCATTGAGAAATGTTTCAGATTGCGCAAATAGACCAATCAGTAACGATGTTAATAGTTTTATTTGAATTTGGGTGTTTGGTATTTTTGTTTTGAGAGTTCATTATGTAATTGTTGATATGTTGTTATAACTATTAGTTTCAATTTCGATTTGTTATATTATAATTTCCATAATATTAATTGACTTTTATGTTAGAAGGCGTTATTTTTAATTCAATTTTTTTTTAAGTCCATACTGTTGAGTTCCAAATTGTTGCTGAATAGTCTGGAATAATTGATTCCGGAAAGTTTATAATAGAATTGAATGTGTCGAAAGGTTCCATTAAATTTTGTTAAATAAATAGGTAACCTCATATATCGTAATACGTAAATTCAAAAATGCTATTTAGAAACGCAACATACAAAGATGATAAAACTATCGTATGTGATGGTCAACATTTTCAAAATATTGTTAGTAAAATTAACGGAACAGTTTTCTAGATATTCAATGGAAACCTTGTAAAAAACCTAAAAAATATTGAACGCACCCTTTATTTAAATGAAAGGTAATATTGAACAATTGAGTTCATCATAATGTTACCCTATATTTTATTCGATGGACAGAAGCAAATAATTCCTTTTTTTGTTATAAAAAACGATCTGTCAATTGTTTCCAGTATAGGGGTATACTCGAAAATTAAAAAAATTATATATTTCAAACAGAGAGAGCCATCAAGGAACAAAACACATTTTTTCGCCAAGTTATCCCGTTCAGCCATTATCCTATTTTTCAGTTATCCCGTTATCCCGTTTTCATGTTATCGCGTTTTCCCATTATTCGATTTTTCCGTTATACTATTTTTCCGTTATCCCGTTATCGCTTTCTCTCGTTATCCTGTTTTCCAGTTATCATACAAACACAAATACAAATATACTTTATTCCAGTAAGACAATATTACATGGTATTGGACATGTCAAAAAAAGTAGAAGGATAATATAAATTGTATAAACACACACATATACAAGCAAACATATGAACACATTTAAATAAGCTCATACACAATACAAAGGAGTGTAAAGAGGTCTTGAAGATGTGTTATAATAGTACCAAAATTATTCCTCGAATACATCAAATAATCCATGGGACATACTCAGTTTGAGACATTATATAAATGAATAAATATACAGGAATCGTCAGTGTCAAATATTGAAATAAACAAATAAAATAAACATACAAAGCTTTGTCATAACTATTTTCTACTAGAATATTCCAGATACTCGTTTATAGAATAGAAACTTTCCTCCAACAAATATTTTTTTATTCTCAGTTTGAACAAAGGTAATCCTGAAATAATGTCCATGGCTGGTGGTAAACAATTGAAGAGCCTTATGCCTGCTGCAGAAGGTGATTTTCGAAACAACGAAGTACGATGTTGTTGTAATTTTGTTAGGTTTCCGTTTCTAGTTGGGTATATGTGACACTTGAAATTTGTTTCTAACCTGTATTCATTTTTTTTTCACATAGAGTAGACAACTATAAATATAGATGCAGGGTAATGTTGAAATATTATTTTCTTTGAAAATTGGTCTGCAGGAATCTGTGTAACGAAGACCATATGATACACGAATAATACGTTTCTGAGCTACAAACGCTCTTTCTATGTTTGTTCCATCTCCCCACAGGAGTACATTATAAGACAGAACTGAATTTACCATGGCATAATAGACATCCTTCAAACAGTTTTCATCCAAAATCTTTTTCAGTTGCACTACTGCATAGAAACTGCTGTTTAATCTTTTACATGCATGGTTTATATGGAATTTCCAACTAAGTCCAGAATCAAGGTGTGATCCTAAAAATTCGGTCGTCTCTGATGAATATATTGCCACGTTACCAATTTCAATGTTCAGAGGTTCATAAAATGTATATTTCTCATCAAAAAATTTAATTGAAACTGTTTTATCTGGATTGACATAAGCCTGTTTCTGTGACACCAATCTGTGAATCGTTTACCAATAATGTTGAGTTTAGTTTGAAGTTCCGCAGGACTGTCGGCTCCTTCTGAGATTGAAGTATCATCGGCAAATAATGATATTGAGCTCATACCCAAATGTTGTGGGAGATCTTTTATATAAAGTAAGAATATCAATGGTCCCAAGACTGAGCCCTGTGGAACTCCTATGTTCACCTCACACATATCAGAGTCAGTATTGTCCCATCCTACATATAATCTCCTATATTTCATATAGGAAAGTACCCAAGCCAGAAATTTTCCACGAATACCTATAGTGTACAGTTTATCAGCGAGTATATCAAAATCTATGGAATCAAAGGCTTCAGATAGGTCAAAGAAAAGTGCGGCAACAAATTTTCCTCTATCGACAGCAAATAGTTTCTGAGAAAGCTGCAGTAGCACTTTCCGTCGATCTCCCTGGGAAAAGTCCATTTTGACACTCGCTTATAATGTTGTTTTTTACCAAAAAGGGTAATAAATTATTGTAAATACACCTTTCTACTACCGTACTCAAAACACTGGGAATGGTCACAGGTCTATAATTTTCAATATCAGGAGGATCGCCCTTCTTGAGTAGCGGAATAATTTTTCCTATTTTCAATAAGTCTGGAAACAATTTCTCTTCAACAGATCTGTTTATAATGAATGCTAAAGGCTCAATGATATACTCGGAAACAGATTTGATTATTTTCGTTGAGAGGCAATCCATTCCAGTGGAATTTTTATTTTTGAGCTCTGCAATAACATTGAGAACTTCGAAAGGGGTAACAGGATGAAAATAGAAGCTATTCACGGTTATATTCAAGTCACTGGTACCTGATGAAGTTTCATTACGGAAATATTGTTTCAAATTGTTTGGAACTAAGGTTGAATAATGGTTGGCAGGAGTATTCGATATGATTGCTTCATTATCAGACCTTTCATGTGGATGTTCGTTATTAATTTTTTTACCTGCTGATTCATTGACTGTTTTCCAAACTTGTTTTGGTTTATTTTGTATATTATCTGATTTGTTTATTTTGTTTTGATGGTATGTACGCTTACACTCTTTAATATTTTGCCTATGCTGTTTTTTCATCGTATGATACATCACTATTTTTAATTAACCAATGAAAATCTTCAATTGTCTACCCTCAGCCAGGATATAATCCCGTTTGCTCGTTCTCCTGTTATCCCGTTCCACTGTCCGTTATCTCGTTCTCAAGTTATGAGACTATTCACAAAGTTGCATTCAAACTCAATAGGGTGTATATGGAGTATCTGGTTTCCCCATTTGATAAAATTGTTGTCAAACAAAATCATTTGTCAATCTCACTCTCACTAATCCAGTCTATAAAATTACACGAAAATTAATGGCTTTTTCGTTTCGGAGCCATAGTTGCAAATTACTTTTCGAACACAACGAATTATCGATTTTGTGCATGTTTATCGAAGTCAGGGGTATACAATCTTCGTGTTGAATTGAAAGCATCCTCCTTCATTGAGGTCGGATGGGAATGGGATGGAAATGAAATATCCGACAGAAAATAGTGGATGAAACACATGGACGTTTATTTGCCGAAACAACTTTCCAGAAATAGTATCAAAGCTTCTGCTACAGTGGAGCCAAGCTCACAACCATACATTATACCAGTTTTTTCACTTAGCTAGAACTTCAACATGAACACCGAGTTGAAACAGCTGAAAAGAAGTAAATGTATGTTAATATATTCAAAAATTCAGAATATTTCTGAGGTACAATACAAAGCTTTGGTAACATGGCTAGTTATTAAATCAACATTTCATTAATATTTATAACGACAGATATAGGTCTTGTCGACTCCGACATGCAAGAATCTCGGAGCGCAGATAAGTATTTTTTTGTTATTTATATAACTCTACAGTGGGTCAAGGTTTTTCCTTGTGAACGTTCGTTGATATTGAGAAAATCAATCACTGAAATGCAAGTCCTCTAGTAAAGTGCTATTGAAATACTCTGTCTTAGCTCAACTGTGTTTTGAGTTCCACTCTTCTCAACAATACCTGTGAATCCAATTGTAATTCGCTCCATCATCTACCGCGAAATTCTCATATTCTTTGTAGTTGAAAAAATAACTTGATTACCCCTATCTCCCTTCCACCCTATATGATATGTTCCTAATAGGGAAGCTGTTCTAAAAAAAATTGGTAGTAGATAATGTTCAAACGAATAATACATATATATATATATATATATATTTATATATATATATTTATATATATATATATATATATATGATATGGTATATATGACAAATAAAAAGTTAAAATAGGGCACAATGATATTCAAAAAGTGCATAAATACCTGCTATGATTGTTTTTATAATTTTTTTCTGTACGGTTTGCATCTTGAAAACCTTTGGCCATATTCTAGTAGACGCAGATAATCCAAGAGGGTGGCTGTAGAGTTTTTCTATTATCATCATCATGTTTGATTGGTTCATTCAATTGGCACAACCTATAAAAATATACAAATCCAAATTTAGAAATAAATATTCAGAATTCAACTGAACATTATATTTATATACAAGAAACATCCTGTATACAAAACTAGAACCAAAGACAACATGACAGGCAACTGTCAAATTATTTTAATTTTAAATGAGCGAAATAATGAAATCTGAGAACAGAAAAATGGTACATGTGAACTTTGAAGAAAATTTAGTAGATAGAACTATGTGTAGAACTCAAATTTGAAAATAAAGTATGTATAATAGGTAGGAAGTAGAATAATGTGTTCAAATTAGAAGTCTAAGAGTAAAAAGTGATATAGGACGAGAAAAAGTGAAGGTTACCAAGGAGAGACAAAAATAAGCGAGGAGAAGAAAAATGAAAATGAAAATGGAAGCATATTAGAAAAATTTTATGATCAATTTTGTGGAAGAATGCCAATAACTATAGTATATGAGAAACATTAATACATGCAATCAGGTCAGAATCAAATCGGAACCAAGGATTATCAAGAAACTACTTACCAGGAATTGAAGGTTAGATTTTCAATAGTTGAAACTTGGAAACTATCCACATGAACTATTCACAGAACATCCCAGGATTTGTGTGAGTGCAAAGCATAACTCATAAAAGGTACTTTATAATCATAAACTTGACAAGTGATAACATTCATCGAACACCCACGTTGTGTTTGGTTTATTGACAATAATACATAATTTTCAGTGGCAATTTTCTTCATCTATTCACCACAAGTAACTGAGTATAACCTATGAATATGTATTTCAGAATATGTTCATTTTTGAGCATGATCAAGTTCTTGAATGTTTCCAAGTTTGATTGGTTGGAAAATATAATTAGAATAAGTTAGAAATCTAAGAGATAGGGTGGTTTAAGGCAATATCTTCAAAAAAACAAGTATCTAACTTTTTCTGGACTCATTATTTATTATTAGACAATATTTCAAACATGAACAGTATATTGACATTAAGCAAAGAAGTAGATGGCGCTGCTGCAATCCTCCTGAGATTCGGAGAGTCATGTCTCCTTAGCGTACCGACTGAGCTACAAAATGGTGAAAATATAAAGAAAATAATAAGAGGTAAAGTGTACAGAGAAAGATGGTAAAAGCATCATAGCCCGAGTTTTCTTTTGTTAGGATTAGTAGGTCACAAAAATATAAATAACTCACTAACAATCAAATATACGAACATAACTATATATATATATATATATATATATACATATATATATATATATATATATATATATATATATATACAGGGTGTCCCTGGACTTCGTCTTTTCCTCTCGGGAATGTATAGATGGGGTCAAAATATCACCAGTACTTCATATAACTTTTGTTCCTGAAAGCTCATCGAAGGGAGAGATTTCATGCAGGAGTCAGTTGTTTTGTTACCTCCGATGGTCCATACTCCAAAACTTTGGAATTACTGGGATTTGTCAATATGTTTTAACAAAACAAGGTTATCTGGACAATTTCCTGAATAAAAGTACTCTTGTGGAAAATCGATCGGAGCAACGATTTTTGATAAACATGCATTTTTGTTCGACGACATCCAACCTGAGATGTCTATCATTATTCGAAAAGAATAATTTGTAATGAAAATAGAAATGATAGGTACAATGTTCATAACGAATCTTTATCATGCAAACACGTTTACCTTACAAAACTTATGGTGTAAATAATCAATCGCAAGCCTCAAGAGCAAACAGAAATGCAAAATCCGCTACAAAAACTGCTCGATATGACCCACGTCTCTCTCAATACATTTTCCTAGTCGGCGCAAACACCCTTTCTGCACTTGAAATAGCATGCCAGGGTCGTTTCGTATGGCTTCACAATGTAATGTAATTCTATTCAACAAGGCATCTCTGGTGTGAAAAGGTGTAGCGTAATCGAGGCTTTTCAGATGCCCCCCACAGAAAGAAATCCAATGGATTTAAATCCAGAGACCGCGGTGGCCATGAATATGGCCCACCTCTACCAATCCATCTATTGGAGAAAATCTGATTCAGATGATCCCGCACAATCAAACTGAAATGAGGAGGAGCGCCATCATGCATAAACCACATATCTCTTCGGGTTTGCAATGGAACATGTTCCAAAAGTCCATTCAAATAGTTCTGAATGAACTCTAAATAACGTTCTCCATTCCATCGGTCATGTAGAACAATGGTCCTATAAGATGGTTTTCTATGATACCAACCCAAACATTCACGTTGAATTTCCGTTGGTGTTTAGTTTGCAATATCCCATGGGGATTTTCTTCGGCCCATATGTGGAGATTATGAGAGTTGATTACTCCATCTCTACTGAAACCTGCTTCATCAGTGAGTAAAACTCGAGTAATAAAAGTCATATCCTCTCTTTGCTTATCCAGGAACCAATGGGCATATTCCAATCGTGCTGGAAAATCTTCAGGCGTCATGGCATGTACCTTCTGGATGTGATATGAGTGGAGCAGTTGTTCCCTAATTATTCTATGAATAGTGGACTTGGATGTATGGAACTGTTCTGATAGGTTTATGATGCTCATTGAAGGATCGTCAGCGATAGCTTCCAAAATATTTTCCTTCAATACAACGGTACGTACAGCCCTAGAAGCGCCCTCACCACCTCGTTATGGCAAAACTGAACCTACAATAATATCGAAATGGAAAAACATGCTCCAATTAATTATCCATTAGACATACCTGTCTCCCTCAAGCTGCGATCGACACGCTCGAACGTTTCTCTTGCCGGTAACGTTCGATTGGGAAAATGCTCGGCATACAGACGATGGGCTCCTGCAGCATTACCAAATGCTCGTTCATACAATGCATGCATATCTGCATATTCGTTGAATGTAAACTGTTCGGCCATATCAAAACACTTCAATACTTGACAATATATAAATAGAATATTGACAATACAATGACAACGCACCATTCAAAACAAAATGGCATTCCAGTTGTAATTTTTTATCCCCACTAATTTTATTTCTTTCTACAAGGTGTTTTTGTCAACATCTGTGGAAGAAATGGAACATAAATTTATTCACCGGATATTTTTCACCTATTCATGTGCAGCCTTTTTGGTAGTTTATTCGTTTGCTTTTAATTAGTTATGTCTTCCGATGTGCGTTTTTTCAGCTAAATTTATCTTCGGATTGAAGATTTTCTCCCATGAAATTATGCTTATCAGTGAAACTCCTCAACATTTGAGCTGTCAACACGAATTTGCAACATCCAAATGTTGAGTTTCATGAGATTCAGATAACACAACACGAAACGTGCTTATTCCACGCGTACATACGAAATATGGACTGAATTCGATATTCCATAGTGGAGTAGCTTGTTAGTTCTAAAACACCACGAATCTACATTACTTGATATTTCATTTGAAAAAATATCTACATTGTGAATGAAACTCTCAACTAGGTACTGTACTTTTTGTTTACGACTTTATTTGAGCATATTTTGTATTATCCCTGTTATAAATGTTGTTGAATTAACGTTAGCATTAGTATTTCTACTGAGAAAATTGTTCATTTCGAATAATGGTGGACGATCGGGTTTGATGTCGTCGGGTAAAACTGCATTTTTATTAAGAATCGTTGCTGCGATCGACTTTCCACACGAGTAATTTCATTCAGAAAATTGTCTACGTAACCTTATTTTGTTGAAAACTATTGAAATATTATCTGTCATTTCAAAGTTTTGGGGTGTGGACCATCGGGGGTAGGATATTCCTGACTTTGTAGCAAAACAACTGACTCCTGCATGAAAGCTCATCGAAGGAATTCATTTGTTTAGTCAATCACCAAAATTTAGATGATTTTGAATATTCACTTTGGAAGTTATCAAAGAAAAACTTTGAGGGCCCGTAACTTGGTAACGAAGGCTTTTAGGAACAAGAGTTATATGATATATATATATATATATATATATATATATATATATATATAAATATATATATATATATATATATATATATATATATATATATATATATATATATATATATATATATATATATATATATAAATAAATATTTGGGAAACTTTCACAAGATATTGTATTCTGTATAAAATCTATCAAATATTTTAGTACATTAATTGCAATGATTCATACCTGGCCGGGGACTTCTTCAGACTTTTTTACCTTTCACACATTCTCGGCAGGAATGAATGCATTCATAATTATGAAAATTCTGTTTTCGTTTAGCAATTCCGGGGACATTTTGTTTATACAGTGCGTCTTTTTATAGCCCATCCCCCTGTTGACTTTTGAATGTGCGACATAGACCAATGGGACGGAAACCGTTTTGAATGATATCACCGATACTACTTTTTGAAATCAAAGACATTGTGATTTCTCGATAGATGGCGGGGGCCACATCAACTCAAAATTTCAAATAGCATAGGGGATCAATTGGAATATCGTTGATTATTTTTCCGACCCAAATATCGACCAATAGAATTGCACCATTCGACGTCACGTGGTACAACCTACATGGTATTATACTGATAATTTTTTGAAAATTTTCTCTGGTAGTTGCTATATATAAAAAACAAAACATGATCCAGTCAAATTAACCACACTTCAAACTGACAGGTTGAATTCAATTGTGACAATTGGAGATTTTGCATGAAAATGAGTCGATTTGGAGTTTGTTCTCTGTCCACCATCGATAAAAAAGTCAAAGGAAATGTTCCCATTAATACGGAGAAGGCAAAAAAACAGTTTGGAACCAATTTACTACTTTTTTGGGACGGAAAAATAATCCCCCGAATACCACACGAGCTTCAAAATTATCTGGCATTTCCCTCAAGGTTCCCTGCAAACAAATAAAGTCGTCAAGTTTTTCAGGAAAAATCACTCGCGCTTCGCGCTCGTGATTTTTTAACCTGAAAAACTTGACTCCTTAATTTGTTTGCAACGAACCTATCGGGAAATACCCGATAATTTTGAAGCTCTTGTGGTATTATAAGTGAAAATATTATTTTCAATCATTGTTTTTTTTAATTCAATTTTTCACAATATGCATTTAAAATTGTGTTATACTTGACATTTCAAATGCATATGGTGAGAAAACGTTTTGACAAAATAAAAAAAAAACTAGATGGTTGAAAAGAGAATCAAGAAACTTTTTCAACGTTGTGGAACTCGATCCTTCATGCTATTTTAATTTTTAAATTCATGTGCCCCTTCGTGCCATCTATCGAGTAATGACAATGTCTTTCATTTTAAAATGTAGTATGGTTTTCGTCCCATTGTTCTACGTTGAACCCTTCAGAAGATGACAGGGGGGGTGTATAAAAAGCAGCACTGTATAATCTTCATTGTGTCCTGTATGCAGCGGTGTCTTCTATAAAGCTGCAGTTTTTTAACCACTTGTAGTTAACTTTAGGTGATTAATAGTTTGAAAGGACCACTATTGAGACAATTGTACAAATTTGTCCCTTCGATTGTTTGGTAAAAATATCTTATCGTTCTAGAGTTTGATTCCTCAATCATTTCCATTTATTGTATATTGATTAACGTTAAATTCACCCCCACTGAATTGGTCTCCAACCTTTTTACCGATAATGTCCGTTGGGTATGCAAGATATATTTTTCATTATGACCTCCAAGCAAGATAAGGCATGCAAATGGAAGTTATCAAAATTCAGGAGAGGGAATAGTTCATTATTCACTATGATTAGTATTGGTTTCAAGAATGCAAATGTCGAAAGACCAACCAAGTTCTGGGATTTATGCAGTAGTTGTTTGTAATGCAAATAATATGCAACATTTTCAACGTTCTTGGATGATATGATTCCTAACTTTGATGAAACTTTGTTAGGCACAAATATATTCTATAATAATACGGTGGAAAACCTCAGTAGAGAAATTTATTGTTCGTTGCCGGAAAAGGCTTTGAAAATTCTGGGAGTTCGCTGCCTGAGGAAGTTTGAAACTATTTTCTCAATAAAACATGATGGAACATCCCAATGATCGATTATCTATACTAATACTTCCATACTAATACCTTATCCTGATATTATAGATGATATAATTTGAACACTACTTCGTTATGGACCATATCATCCCGAAACAATTTTTCTGAATTCGATTTGATTGTATCAGTAAACCTGTTTCTTTCAAAATGTTTTCTCTGGCTATCCATACTCATACTCTTGTTTGGAGAAATGTACTTCCCAGTATACCGTGTGTAACAGGATCATGGTACACCCCCCGTATCTCCTTTAGTTTCGAAGGTAATTGATTGAAATTTGAGATATCCTATATACATAATGAGCGGCACTTTTTGACCTACGAATGATTTTTTTTTCACTTCTGGTTTCGCCGGAAGTGATACCAACTTTCGATTTTTGAATAGAACACCCTGTATATTATTACATTTCTGAAATCTGCATAATTTTCTGAATCCAATGATACCACATAAATGAAATTTCAAACGTCATAATTTTTTATAATTCAATTTTTAGTTTTCCATTTGAGTGTGCCATGATGGTTTCGATTCACTCCAATTCACCCGTCTGATACTAGAAAAATCGAAATCTCGTCAAAAATACTAAATTGCGTTTTTTATGAGCAAATAAAGTTCATCGTAATCGATTTTGGGGTGAAACTCAATTTTTACAAATGGAACCATATTGGTACCGTGGTACCATTCATTAGTTCTATTAATAAGGAATTTATTCATACCTGCTAATAAAATGTGCGATAAATACCATCAAAATTACAGCTAAAAGAAAATAAGATAATACAATTACTTTGTCATAATTTAATGCTAAGAAGTTACTAAGGTGGTTTTGAAATACAAAAAATGAACACAAAACATTACAACAATTGTTCGAAATGCTGTCCATTAACGTCAATGCACTTCTGAACTCGCATAGCTGTTTCTTGTAGAACGTTCGCTAATTGCTGGGCCGTTATACTATTAATTGCCCGTCTCACTCGCAACTCCAGGTCTTCGCGGGTTGTAACGGCGGTTGCATAGACAATGTTTTTTAAATGGCCCCAAACAAAGAAATCAAGAGGTGTCAAATCAAGTGACCTAGGAGGCCATCGCACAGGACCATTTGTCGAAATTACGTTTTCTTGGAATGCCTGTTGAAGGTAATCAGTTACTATTTTCGAATTATGGGGAGGAAATACATGTCTATCGTAGATGGACAGGTAATTCAGTTAACCTGTCCTCAATTCAATTTTGCAGAAATCCTAAGTATCTATCTGCAGTCAAGCATCCTTCAAATATTATTGGACAAATGATTCTACGACCAAGTATTCCAAGCCAAACATTGAAACCGAACCGCACTTGAAAGTTACCCTCCCTCAATAAATTTTGGTTTTCTTGTGACCAATACCTTGTATTTTGTCGGTTAAATAATCCCATATTTGTAAACCTAGACTCGTCCGAAAATAAAATCCTTCCCAAAAAAGCATTGTTTGGCTGCACATTATTCTGTAAGATCCAATTGCAATATTCCATCCTACGTTCATAATCATTTTCCTACAGGTGCTGGTGCAATTGATATTTGAGAGATTCATAATTATGTTTGTGCAAGATTCGGCTTACCGTTTGGTGACTAATTTCCAATAAAACCCAATTTGCCATAAAGAAACAGTCTTATCAACTTCTATTCGGGCAAAACTTTAATTTCCGTTCCTTCGTCAATGACGTATTCTTCGGGATCATGGTTAGGCTCTCTCCGGAATTGATTTTCAAGACGATTAAAATAATTTCTCGCTGGACATTGTCTATCAGGATATCGGTTGGCATAAAGGTTTCTAGCCGCAACGGCATTTTTTCTACATTCCCCATAAATGATCAACATGTCCACTTTTTCATCCCTTGTATAAATGTGGGGCATTTTGAATAAAAATAACAACAAATGTAAAGACTTTTCCAATACACCATAAAAACACTGATAAACCAATACCTATTTATTTGACAATCTGAATGAATAATTCCATTGTTTTCAAAGCCTCCTTAGTAACTGCTTACCTTCAACAGGCATTCGAAGCTATGCGAGTTCAGAAGTGCATTGACGTTAATGAACAGCATTTCGAATGATTGTTGTAATGTTTTTTGTTCATTTTTTGTAATTCAAAGCCACCTTAGTAACTTCTTAGCAATAAATTAGAACAACGTAATTGTATTATCTTATTTTCTTTTAGCTGTAATTTTGATGGTATTTATCGCACATTTTATCAGCTGGTATGAATAAATTCCTTATTAATAGTACTAATAAATGGTACCACGGTACCAATAGGGTTCCATTTGATTAAATTGAGTTTTACCCCAAAATCGATTACGATGAACTTTATTTGCTCATAAAAAATGCAATTTAGTATTTTTGACGGGATTTCGATTTTTCTAGCATTATACGGGTGAATTGGAATGAATCGGAACTATCATGGCACACTTAATGGAAAACTAAAAATTTAATTATCAAAAATATTGACGTTTGAAATGTCACTTATGTGGTATCATTAGATTTAGAAAATTCTGCAGATTTCAAAAATGTAATGATATACAGGGTGTTCTATTCAAAAATTGAAACTTGGTATCACTTCCGGCGAAACCAGAGGTGAAAAAAAAATCATTTGTAGGTCAAAAAGTGCCGCTTATCATGTATATGGAATATCTCAAATATCAATCAATTACCTCCAAAACTAAAGGATATACGGGGGGTGTACCACGATCCTGTTACACACGGTATACATGAAACTGGAAATGTTATACATACCAACATCATCACCAATATTACCTACCACATTTGGTACTCCACCAATCATTAGACAGGTACGCGATGATAACGTTTTTTGCATAAATTCAGCAGAAACATTTGGATTTTGGTCTACTGATTCCGAATGAATGCCAGTGAGTTAAGGTTTTGTTTCTTCATAATCTATGAAAATGGCATTGCAAAAACATCCGGATATATTCCTTATATTTGGAAAATACCGGGTGACAATGGGACTAGGGCCATGCCTATATCTCCTTCACTTATCAACCGATTTGGATGAAATTTTGTACATAGATATCAGACACAATTTCGGATTGACAGACATATGGAAACAAAATGACCGACTTCCGGTTTCGTCAGAATAACCACCAACTTCGATTTTTCTCCATCTGCCTCGGTGCGAGAATTGGAAATTTAATGTGGGATCAGCAGGGAAAGTGCAGAAAAGTATTGAAAAAACATAAATATCGCTGCTATTAATACAGTTTACATCAGCATCTATATGAAAATGATCCAGATCGGAGACTAACTTATTGTAATTGGCTTTTGCGTCATCATGATTTGAATAATGGTTTTGTCTCGAAGATACTCTTCACAGATGAGTCTAGGTTTATGAATAATGGTATGTTCAATAAGAATAATACAAGGTATTGGGCTCAAGAAAATCCTAGGTTGCTGAGAGAAGGTGATTTTCAAGAAAGATTTGGATTCAACGTCTGGGTAGGAATCATAGGAACGAGAATCATTGGACCAATTCTTTTCGACGGACCTTTGACGGGCCGAAGAGTTCTACAATTCTTAGTGAACGATATTCAAAATAATATCAACGATTCACCTGAGAACATCAAGGAAAATATGTTTTTTCCGCAGAATGATGCAGGACCACATAATGCTCATATTTTTTGGCAATATCTTAGTGGTACCTATGGGCAGAGATGGATTGGAACAAATGGTCCAACCAGATAGCCAGCCAGATCGCCCAATTTAATCCCTATTGATTTTTATTCATGGGGTCACATAAAATCCAAATTATACTCAAAGAGATCAACTTCTTTGGAGGATTCGAGACATAGAGTTAAGCGCGCATTCCAGGAAATTCCTGCTCACGAACTGATAAATGTGCAACACTTTCGAACATATCATTGGTCATTAATAAATAGAATAACTTTTCGATGGTTGTGAATCTCTTCTATTGAAAACAGGATAATGGTACTTGTTGTTAGTAATAATTTGTACGTTGAATGTTTCACTGTTTCAGTCGTTAGATTTATTCAGTTTGATTATATTGAAGTTATCTTTTCTGTAATGGGTTCATCATCATTACATATTGTCAAGGCGATTATTTTTGGTAATTCATTGTTACCATTCTGGAGTAAAGTTTGAAAGAATGAGTAGATGTCATGTTTCCTACCAATTTTTTCAGATTGATTTCGTTTTTAACCGACGAAACCAAAAAGGAGGAGGTTCTCTATTCGACGCGTATATTTTTTTATTATTTTTTTATGTATGATCACACACAACTTTTTACAGAGCGGTTCGATTCCGATTATTCTTCCATTGGATAGGGTGTACTTTGAAGTTGGTCCCATTCCAATTTGAACAACAAAATTCTTTTTATTTTATTAGAAAGGGTATACCTCATAGTTGATCATATTCTGATTCGGAATGAAATAATCCAACCCTATGGGTAGAAAAATAGAGGATGATTTTTCACTTGTGGACTTTGGCACACATATGTAGTTGACATTGACAGACCCTTCAATATCCGTCAAAATGATTACATTCTATGAAAGGATGGAATCATATACAGAGTGATGAAATCAACTAACCATAACTTTCAGAATTAATTTATATTATATAACAATAAATAGTTGAAATAGAAAATCATATTATTTAATAGTTAATAGTTGAAGTAAGGGAGGTAAGTAAGTATTTTGGAAGTAATAAAAAATTAAGTAGGTAATAATTAGAAGATTTCAGCAACAAAAAATTTAAAAATAAAAACTTTTCAACAAAAAATTAAACTGACGAAAAAATCAAATGAAAAGCAAAAAATTAAATAAATCTTCCTAGTCTAAATGATATTTGAGCTCCTAAACTAATGTGAGTAACTGATTTTGAGTCGGCGCCAAACGAACTAGCAATTGAAGTAGGTAAAGCGTGAAATGATGGCAGAGAGATGCACGGCTGCGTTTTGATTACTTCTTTCAAAGTAATATAATGATCTTCGATAATTGTTTGTTTGGCGCCGACTCAAAATCAGTTACTCACATTAGTTTAGGAGCTCAATTATCATTCAGACTGGGGAGATTCATTTTATTTTTTGCTTTTCAGTTGATTTTTTCGTCGGTTTAATTTTTTGTTAAAAAGTTTTTATGTTAGATGGCTTTCTACGTTTTGAACAAAAAGGAAGTGGTACATAATTTATATCGTTGAATTGGTAATTGAATTCTCTATCGAATGGCAAGATTGCCATCTGTGGGTACCATTTGAAAAAAAAAACGATTTTTCCGTTGAAAAAGCGTTCAGAAAATTTCAATTCCTGCTGTAGGATTTGATATGGATTTTATCGATGAAATGACTATTACTATGAGTAATTGATGTAAATTAAGCCGTATAATCCGAAAAACATCAAATATACAGGGAAAAATCGAAGTTGGTGGCTATTCTGGCGAAACCGTAAGTTGGCCATTGTGTTTCCATATGTCTGTCAATCCGAAATTGTGTCTCATATCTATGTACAAAATTTCATTCAAATCGGTTGATCAGTGAAGGAGATATAAGCATGGCCCTAGTCCCATTGTCACCCGGTATACCTTAGTTAAACAAAGGAGAAATATTCATATTCTGTTTACTTTGGAGTGAGGTTGGGTCAGCAAAATAAACAGTAGGTGCCATATAATGTATGCTGTTGGGGAAAATTATGAAGCATGCAAATTTTAGAGCGTTTCACATTATTAACAAAAAAATGATAGAAGAAATTTTCACCTTGATAATTCTCCAAATAGTCTTGGAGAATATTTCCCTCCTGTCAAAAATCCAATGTAAATAGAGTGCAATTATCGCAAAATTACAGCGATAATTGTATTATAGAAAGCGAAAGAGCCCTGCGATAATTGAACTGTAGACCGATAATTGCACAGTTCATATCAATGGCGATTCCATTGTACACTTTGATAATACACCGACAATTCATGAGTAACGTCAGTTTGACAAGTAATGTCAAAAATATTATTTATTGAAAATGTCTCGTTTCGGTCGGGCTTCATTACAAGCTATTGAAGAAAATGTGTTGGAAAACGAACCAAATAACACAAAACAGAACAGAAAATACGTGTGGTGTCAGTTTGTGAGCTTTTGTGCTGAGAAAAACTGTACTTTGGATGGAAAAACACGAATAAATGTTCTGGCAAAAATTATAACGGGCATTCAATATGCGTAAGCAGAATGGCGATGAGTACAAATAATTTACTGATAACACGATTCGGAACGTAACCCCTAAATTACTGATGGAAAAATATTTCACTGAATACAACATCAAGTTTAATACTGATATTGAGTACCATAGCAGCCAGAGATGCGGAAAATGCCAAGGAAAATCATCTACAAACAGATCCAGAGAAGAGAAAGGAAAGTGCAGTTTTTCTGAAGTATGATGAATTCCAAAATATGGTTCGTGGTTGTGACGAAAATACCCCAGATGGTTTGTAGAAGAAGGTTTCTTTTGTTTTTGCTTTTGAATAAGCTTGGCGTGGTGGAAAAGGCCACAATTGCTTAATTCCGTACTTTGAAGAAGAAGAAAAAAACAGGAAGGATTATTTACGATCCTGTGTTTACTAAGACGACGCAAGGAGGATAAAAGCCATCCTGATTTGTGTCCAATTCGACTGTACAAAAAATTCCTAGGAAAGCGGGTTGGAATAAAAACGAAACGACACTTCCTCACTGTAAATCCCGCTTGGAAGTTGAACAGAAATTGGTATGAAGCTATTCCTGTTGGACGAAATATAGTAAACAAATCGACTGTTCTACAAGCCAAAGCTCCTGGTTCAAATATCTATAATATCAAGCTCACTAGCCATTCGTTACGAGCTACGGCCGTCTCCAATCTCGCAAAAAAAGGGGTGGGCAAGCAGCAAGTTGAAAAAATCACGGGCCATTCAAATTCAAAATCAATAACGCCATATCTTCAAATGGATGAAGATCACCATGAAAAAATAGTCAAAAAAATTCGTGGACATGACGTACCACAGGCACAGCATTCCCAAACAACCTCTTCAGCCATTAATGCACCGATAACTGCATTGTCTAACCAGAATACGTATAATAATTGTGTATTCCAGTTCCTGCATATTTTTACGTATACTTTTATAATATATAAATGAAAAATATTAAAACAAAACGTATTTCTGCGTCTCTTTCTTTCCAGGTACGGGAGGTTATTGATGACAAGCTAAGAATTTATAAATTAATAACGTCAGTTTGACAGTTTATTCGGGAAATATTCACTTATAATACCACAAGAGCTTCAAAATTATCGGGTATTTCCCGATAGGTTCGTTGCAAACAAATTAAGGAGTCAAGTTTTTCAGGTTAAAAAATCACGAGCGCGAAGCGCGAGTGATTTTTCCTGAAAAACTTGACGACTTTATTTGTTTGCAGGGAACCTTGAGGGAAATGCCAGATAATTTTGAAGCTCGTGTGGTATTCGGGGGATTATTTTTCCGTCCCAAAAAAGTAGTAAATTGGTTCCAAACTGTTTTTTTTGCCTTCTCCGTATTAATGGGAACATTTCCTTTGACTTTTTATCGATGGTGGACAGAGAACAAACTCCAAATCGACTCATTTTCATGCAAAATCTCCAATTGTCACAATTGAATTCAACCTGTCAGTTTGAAGTGTGGTTAATTTGACTGGATCATGTTTTGTTTTTTATATATAGCAACTACCAGAGAAAATTTTCAAAAAATTATCACTTATAATACCACAAGAGCTTCAAAATTATCGGGTATTTCCCGATAGGTTCGTTGCAAACAAATTAAGGAGTCAAGTTTTTCAGGTTAAAAAATCACGAGCGCGAAGCGCGAGTGATTTTTCCTGAAAAACTTGACGACTTTATTTGTTTGCAGGGAACCTTGAGGGAAATGCCAGATAATTTTGAAGCTCGTGTGGTATTCGGGGGATTATTTTTCCGTCCCAAAAAAGTAGTAAATTGGTTCCAAACTGTTTTTTTTGCCTTCTCCGTATTAATGGGAACATTACCTTTGACTTTTTTATCGATGGTGGACAGAGAACAAACTCCAAATCGACTCATTTTCATGCAAAATCTCCAATTGTCACAATTGAATTCAACCTGTCAGTTTGAAGTGTGGTTAATTTGACGGGATCATGTTTGTTTTTATATATAGCAACTACCAGACAAAATTTTCAAAAATTATCAGTATAATACCATGTAGGTTGTACCACGTGACGTCGAATGGTGCAATTCTATTGGTCGATATTTGGGTCGGAAAAATAATCAGTATAATACCATGTAGGTTGTACCACGTGACGTCGAATGGTGCAATTCTATTGGTCGATATTTGGGTCGGAAAAATAATCCCCCGAATTACACTAGTGCATCAAAATAACCGGATAATTTCGCATTCCAGCGTGTTGTCTTTGAAAAACTGCATTCGGTCATTTTCAAATTTTGTCGGGCTCTTTCTCCAAAAATGAAAATGAACTCATGCAGTTTTTTGACACGTTGTCATGCAAAATTATCGGCAATTTCGATGCACTTGTGCAATTATTCACGATAATAGTGAAGAACAATGCGAATGGATCCATCAAGATATTA
This sequence comes from Gonioctena quinquepunctata, assembly GCA_018342105.1. Lineage (NCBI taxonomy): Eukaryota > Metazoa > Arthropoda > Insecta > Coleoptera > Chrysomelidae > Gonioctena > Gonioctena quinquepunctata. Next base: position 303,527 of record JAFIRS010001532.1, read on the forward strand.
TGGCTATTGGGACATCAGCGTCAATATGATGTCAGATTATTGTTGGATGATTATCCAGGAAAACCTATGAAATTCACTAACGGAAACCAACAAAACGAACCCTTTTCCAAAATCCTCACCGAGTTGAGCTCTGATCACAACCCGGTTATACTGTCATTGGGGGGTGATCCGCCGCTCCAGACGGATCGTATGTGTACTAAGGTGAATTGGGAGAGATTCCGTTCGCTCCTGGAGACAGGTTACCGTGCTCCTGAGAGAATGGATTATCCACTTGAGTTGGATGAGGCAGTAGCGCGTTACGAACTCACCATCAAAAATGCTTTGAAGGATTCCTCCCGCAAGGAACCGGCTCCTAAATTTCATGACGAATTTCCTCTGAGGATTAAAAATCTCATTCGCGAGAGAAATCGTGCCAGAAGATCTTATCAAAGGAGTCCGTTCCCTGCGGACAGAATACGAGCTAACGAATTGAATAGGGAAGTTAGAGAAAACATATCGGAATTTAGAAATGAAAGATTTGGCATAACCCTTCAAAATTTAGAAAACTGCGATCAACTTTGGAAAATTAATAAGAATTTAAGATAAAAAAAGACCGATTTTCCTCCTATTCATGGTGAGGCCGGAATGTGTTATGACCCTGAGTCCAAAGCTCAAGCTTTTGCAGACTCGATGGAAAGACAATTTAGGCTGAATGAACATCCAGACGATGATCTGGATCGTGAGCCTTTGTTGGAAGATCGGGTCCACCGCACCCTTAGGGAACCCAATCATGATGTCATTCGTCCAGCTACGTTGGATGAACTCAAGGCCCATATCAAGGGATTGAATCCCATAAAAGCGCCTGGTTACGACGGAATTACTTATCGTATGATTCGGTATTACCCGGATAACCAAGTGCAGTCATTATTAAATATTATTAATAACTCTTTGCGCCTCAGGAGATTTTCTCGTAGGTGGAAGCATGCCATCGTGGTTATGATTCCAAAACAGGGACAGAACCCGACCTTCCCGCAAAATTATCGGCCGATCAGTCTGCTTTGCAGTTCAGCTAAGTTGGCTGAGAAAATCGTCCTGGAAAGGCTTGACGAAGAAGTGGAGGATAGAAATGTCCTACCTAATGAACAATTCAGTTTTAGACGTGCTCACTCCACCAAGCTTCAGGTTATGAGGCTAGTGGAGGACACAATTTCATCGCTAAATACTAACAATAGTGCTCACATCGTTTTGCTAGACATCAGCAAAGCTTTCGACAGGGTGTGGCACGAAGGCCTACTATCAAAGCTGATAGACTTCCATCTGCCGCTTAGTTTGATGAAGTGGATTAAATCGTTTCTCTTAGGTAGGACATTTCAGGTCAGGGTCGACAATTTGCTCTCGAATTCGAGAGGAATTGAGGCTGGCGTTCCTTCAGGGGCAGCTGTTCCTGTATTATACGCCCTTACACGTCAGATATACCAAGAAGCGAACATGTGAAGATCTCCTTATTTGCTGACGATACGGCTTTGCTTTCCTCTGCAGCTGATCACTTTGATGGGTGTCGTTTATTTGCAAAATGCATTGAACGACCTCCAGCAGTGGTATCCGGAGGAAAATAAGGCTAAATCCTGATAAAACACAGGCGATTTCAATGGGTCCAAGAGAAACAACCCGAGAGGGAGTGACTATCTCTGGAAGGAGATAGAATGGTCAGAGCGGGTCAAGTACCTGGGAGTTACTGTGGACCGCCGGCTCACCTGGAGACCACATGTCAACGTTGTTAGGGACAAAATTGTTAAGAAGATATGTTGTGTTATATCCTTCGATTAAACAGGAAGAGTAAGCCTCTCAAAACAAAGTAATGATTTACAAGATGATGTTCAGGCCCGTCATTTTGTATGCCCCAGCCGTCAGCCAAATCTGCAGGTCTAGCATTGGCGTCCTGAACGGGCGCAAATGAGGGTCCTCAGGATGATAACGGACGCCCGTGGTACTGCAGAATGATCGATACTTGAAGACTTAAATCTGCCTTCCATCAGAAGTATCATCAGAGAACGCAATCAAAAGTATTTGATTGTGCATTAGCTCACGAGAATCGCTCGTGAGGGAAGCCACTGATTATAACATAGACGACCCCTCGCGTTTTAAGCGTCCCAGGCACCTCTGGAGTGATGGGTTACCTACTAATCCATACAGGGTAGGAAGCTTCATCCTCAATAGAAATTATTATTTTTGTTTTCCAAATTATTGATCAAAATTTCCTCTCGGTCATGGTTCGAGAAACACCATCATGGCAAGGGCTATGGACCGGTCTGTAGTCCTTTACCAACCAAAATTCTAAATTCGTGAATGGCTGTGGCCCACTTATTCGAAGTCCAAAGAGCAAGAGCCTTAGGGATACGCTTGGTTTTACTAACAGTGATAGAAGATCCTGATGCCTTTTCCAAAAAAATATCAATATCATTGTTTCTTCCAACAGAGGAGCTAGACTTTATCTGCATAAGGAGGTGCCATTTTTATTACCTCAGTAGGCATTGAACTGAACATGATTTTCAATCATCAGGGTAGATAGCGGGTTCAGGACGAAATAAAACGAACATCTTCTTTAAATTTCTGACGTTTCGATATCTATTCAAGATCTTCCTGAAGGCTACAAAAACAAGAAAAAGTCTCACAATAGGAACAATTACTTGAAACAATAGGTTAATTCAGTTTTGTGTAAACCAAATAATTAGATATAAGCTGTTGATAAAATCATACCAAGATTGGTTGAGTTCCATATAGATTATTAGAGGAAGGATTATTGAAGATTGTTTTCTTTCGTCCCAAACCCGCTATCCATCCTGATGAATAGTTGAGAAGAACACGAATTACAAGAATATTATTTTTATTTTTAAACTGGCTTCGATTTTCATATATTTTGTTTTGTAATTCTTCATTTAAATCAAGTATGTTTTGTTGTTTATTCACTTTTTCGAAGTGTTAATTATCCAAAAGAGCTCCATTGGGGGAAAAAATCAATTTCTCAGAGATAAGAATGAATTTGTAAAAAGATAACCTTTAATTTTGAGATTGGATATTTTTTATGATGAAAATAATATTCAGAATAACGTTAATAAGTATCTGAACTACACTTCTTTGAGGTAAAGGTGTCTAAAAAGTACGTTACTTTGTTTATAGAGAACAAAATAGTCTGTATTCAAGACAACACTTTCTTCATAGACAATGGTGATCGACAAATCCTTATCTTCAGTACAATGTGAGCACTTATGGTGGAATTTTATAATGAACACGCCTTTATTACAATATTTTATTTAGTTCCACCTCTTTTATATAGTGTCTGTCTGTCTGTATGTAATCAAACCAAATTTGACCCACTTCTAGTTGCCCGATTGACGTGAAATTTGGCAGGTGCTCATAGTTCCCGTGACAATGCATTATGGAATTTTTGTTGAAGAAAAAAAAAAATGGCGGTTTAAGGTCCGATTCGACTCAAAATCAGTGTGTGGGGGAATTCGGGGTCGAAGATTATGAATTTCTTGTCAAAATTCATGATATAAGAATGGCGGCCCCCAGAAGGCTGACGATCTCTGTGATTATGGTCCGATTCTATTCAAAATTGGTATGTAGGGGTTTTTCGGGGTCGTAGATTATGAATTATCATTCAAAATTCAAAAATTCAGGTTGGTGGCTCCAAGATAGCAGACGAGTTTTGTAATTATTGTCCGATTCGATTCAAAATTGGTTGTGGGGGTTTTCGGAGTCGAAGATTATGAATTTCTCGTGAAAATTCATAAAACAAAAATGGCGGCCCCCAGATGGCGTACGATCTCTGTGATTATGGTCCGTTTCCATTCAAAATTGGTATGTAGGGGTTTTCGGGGTCGAAGATTATGATTTTCTATTGAAAATTCACGAATTCAAGATGGCGGCTTCAATATGGCAGACGAGTTTTGTGATTATGATCCGATTTGATTGAAAATTGGAATGTATAGGCTTTCAATGTCGGACATCATGAATTTTCTGTCAAAATTCATAGAATGAAATGGCGGCTCCAATATGGCCGACGGTCTCTGTGATTATGATCCGATTCCATTTAAAATTGGAATGTAGGGGTTTTCGGGGTCGGAGATTATGAATTTTTATTCGAAATTCACAAATTCAAGATGGCGGCTTCATTATAACACACGAGTTTTGTGATTATAGTCCGATTTGATTTAAAATTGGTATGTATGGGTTTTCGGTGTCATAGATTGAGAATTTTTCGTCAAAATTCATATAATCAAAATGGCGGCTTCAAGATGGCGAACGATCTCTGTGATTACGGTCCAACTCTATTCAAAATTGAGATATGGAGGTTTTCGTGGTCGAAGATTATGAATTTATGAATTCACGTTGGCGGCTCCAAAATGGTGGACAAGTTCTGTTCTATTCCAAATCGGTAGGATTATGAATGTAGATGAAGATTATTGATTTTTTGTCAGGATTCATGAATTGTAGATGGCAGCTCCAGGATGACAGACGAGTTGATCTTCAGATGGTCTCCTTATTGCTAAATTAGATAGCTCAGAACTTATAGGAAAAAGGCTCCATAATGACGATTTGTCAACAAAAATGCATAGATCAAGGCGTACTTACTTAAAAACATAAAATAAAATAATTATTAAATTTTTTTTTTAGAGATACTTTTTCATCAAAATGCACTGAAAATTTAAAGATAGTTGCTTTGGATTTGCGACTCCATGAGTTATAGATTCAAAAGCAGGTCGCTTTTGTATTCGAACTGAAAACTTCGCGCGAAAAGCTTTTGAATCTATTACTCACGGAATATCCTACATCACACATCCAAAGCAAATAATCTTTACTTTTTAGTGCATTTCAATAAAAGCTTGTCCTTGAAAAGATCTTCTTTATTAATCATTCTCAGCTTCCCTTGTAACTAACAAACGATGCAATCAAATCTTGGAAGTCAATTTCAACCTACTTCTAATTATCATATCGAAATGAAATTTGGTATGTATACAGTGCCTCTCAAAAGTATCCTCCCCCAGTCTTATTTTCAGAACGATTATACATAAAAAACTGAAATTTGGAAACTGAATATTAAAGGTTGTAAACTTCCCTACTAGTGATGATAGAGGGCGAAATCGTCAAAGATGACGTCACAAGGCCATTGTGACCAATAATTTTAAATGGAACCCTACGGCAAGCGACACCTTTTTAAAACGTATCGAAAACACCTATTCAATTATACTCATTTTGTTTGTGTTTATGGCAGTTTCAATGGCTCATTGGTAAACATTAAAATGTGAATTCCATTCAGTATTTGATTAATTACAGATTTAGGAATCAGCATCTACTCGAAGAAATTGCTCGAAGTGACCTCCATTTACTTCCTGACAGTGGAATATCCTATTTTTAAACTCTTCTTGTACTTTTGCAAATGTGTCGGCGGAAACAGCCTCACATTCTGCAACAATATGTTGTTTTGAAACGTCAATATTGTCAGATTCAGTGGCATAAACCTTCGATTTAAGGTACCCCCACGGAAAAAATCCAGTGTGAGGTCCGGTGATCGAGCTGGCCATTCCGTTGAACCTCGTCGTCCAATCCATCTACTACGATACTCCTCATCCAAATACCGTCCTACTGCACCGTAATAGTGTGGAGGAGCGCCATCCTGTTGGAATGTTATTTCCAAATTGTCGAATCCATCTGGATTATCTTCCAAAATTTCAAGGATTAACGGTTTTATTGCGTTTTGCAACAGCTCCAGATAAACCTCACCATCCAAAGGAAGAGGCCCAACAATGTGGTTTCCCAGGATACCTGCCCAAACATTCACCTTCTGGGGAACTTGGGTATGTGTTTCACGAAACAGGTGAGGATTTGCGTCACTCCAATACCTCACATTCTGTGTTTATACATTTCCATTCAGATAGAAAGTACTTTCGTCACTAAAACAAATTGTTTTGACATAGTCTAGCTGTTGGTTAATTTTAGTTTCCATATTTTCACAAAATTCAAGTCTTCGGTCTGGGTCGTCGTCTGAGAGTTGATGAACCATTTTCAATTTGTATGGATGATATTTGTTTTTTTTCAACACCCTGTGTACTGTACTCCGACTGACTTCACATGTTGATGCAACGTGAATTGTTGAAGAAGTAGGATTACTTCTGCCAGTATATCAATTTTTTTCTCATCAGAAATTTGCGGTCTGCCAGATCGTTTGACATCATTAATACTGCCCGTTGTTTCGAACTTACGAAGAAGCTCCCTCGAATAAGTCCTCGAAACGGGGCGATCAGGAAACCTCTCATTGAGAATGTGTTCTGCTGCATGAATATTTTGTCCAGTTTCATCAAGAATTGTACTTTATCACCTAAAGCACGTACCATTTCGCTTCTTGAAGCACTTAAACGTTCGGCTCACAACAGTTTAACAAATTATTGAAATGTACAAAAATAATAAAAGTACCAAAAGCTGCTAAAACAGTTAAACGTTCGATCAACAATACACAAATTATTAAATGTACAAAAACTTGGACAATTACAAAAACGTCGAATTAGGGAGACTAACAAAAACGTCAGCTTATTTGACAACTATCCAGAGGCGGAGCTTGAATTTGGAATTTTAGTATTAACTGATTTAATTCATCACAACTTTCCGTTTTTTAAAAAAGGGTTGCCAAAACTGCCATAAACACAAACAAAATTAGTATCATTGAATAGGTTTTTTCGATACCTTTTAAAAGAGGTGTCGCTTGCCGTAGGGTTCCATCTAAAATTATTGGTCACAATGGCCTTGTGACGTCATCTTTGATAATTTCGTCATCTATCATCACTAGTAGGGATGTTTACAACCTTTGATATTCAGTTCCCAAATTTCACTTGTTTATGTATAATCGTTCCAAAAATAAGAGGGGGGGGGGGACTTTTGAGAAGCACTGTATGTAGTTTGGATGACAATACTATAATTTGGTATCCTGGAGCTGATCTGGTGATGGAACTCTTCAGTGGCTACTAGTTAAATATTATGAATGCACTGAGGCCATTGTCAGCATGATTTATAATTCAAAGATATGGCGAATGCACTGGATCTCAGAATATTCGCCAACATTTTTTTTTTAATTAACTTCCATCTCATATGGATGAATCAATCGAAGAGTTTTTCTCCCGAAGTCTTTCTTTGTCTTCTAAGAAATAAAATTAAAGTTTGAAAAACCTAAAAAAGCATATATGGCAATAAGGACTGAAAAGTTAAAAATAATAAAAATAAAGTCATAGACCAAAAAAACTTTTATGTAAAAAAAGTGAGAGCTGCACTTCACTCACTTTTCATAATGATATTGAGATAACTGATATCAAACACCTCACGCTTTTTCAGATGGAAGAAATTTTTTTGATCAATGACTTTGTTTTATTATTTTCAATTTCTTAGTTATTATTGGCATTTTTTTTTTTTTATTTTTTTTCAAACCATAATTTTTTATGGTAACAAAAACACTTTTTCACACTTTGGTCTGATTTCATGTGGAAGTGATGTATTTAAATCTTGACATCAAAACAACATTCTGTTTATTCAAAAATGAAATGGAATAGAATACATTATTTTTCAATTCGATGACAGAGTTCTCCATCATTCAATCATTATTCCATAAGTTCGTAAAACAACGGTAACAACATTTACCCCAGACAAATAATTCTATATTTGCGACTATTTACCGAAACAACAAAAAATGGCAGTATCAACCCGACCATGCATCACAATCTCGTTACACATTTTCAATTTAACGCATGTTTCATCCCATTTCATGGCGTTCCCAGTAAATCATAATAGCATCGTATCAAAATGCATATGCATGCATCGCGTGTAGCCATGAAACGAAAAATAAAAATGATCTATGGCAGCACTTTCCAAAGGAACATAATTGCGCCAATGGAAACGCTCCAATGAAAAGATTCCGAAAAAGCTGGAAAAACGTGTGGCGCATTCAATATTTGCATAAGTTTTCCATTGTCGACGTTTGTTTGCATGTTTATATACATCCCGCTTTCAATCTTTGCAAAGTATATTTGCTGAAATCCTACCCGATAAACAGAATATTCGGTTTTTAGCGAATCTTGAAGATACGTGTTTCACATATTGTCGATTCTGTATTAGAACTTTGAATATAAAGTTTCGAAGTCAGTACCTGTGATTAATTCATGAGAATAACTGGGTTTTCTAATAACATCTAATATTGAAGGAGGTTATTTTTGGTCCATTTTGAGAAAAAAACTTAATGTGAACATACGTTTCACGGTTTTCTAGGGTGATTCAGTTGATTATGTGAAAATATTCAAATTGCAAAAACGAGCAATAAGAATACTGGCTGACGTGGGATATAATGAACACTGCCAACCACTATTCAAGAGTCTAAGGATTTCACCACTTCCCTGTATATATATATATATATATATATATATATATATATATATATTGTTATATAATGATGAGAATGGTAAAAATACTATTGTAATATTTTTGCGTTTCACTTTGGAATACTAATTGTAGATATGTGATAGATAATTTATTTTCTACCCTGTATAATATATTTTGCAATGTAATAATAATTGCTAGCTAACGTCACTGTTCTCTCGTCACGTTCCTGCCAATTGTTATCACTTCTCTTACCACGACTAAACTCAGTTGGTACGCCTCTCGTCTCAGATAGCCGGTTCAGGCAATTGAGCCACTAGCCACTGCTTGATGTCAAATTCAATCTATTCAATGTTTATAAGTATGATTGTTGATCATTGTGGAAAACAAACGACAAAGTATCAAAAAGCAATAATTTCCTTTATTCAGGAAAACTTAAATTAACCTGGCCTACAATAGATAACTTATTCTATTGTCAATCTACAAATTTTCATGGATAATCATGAGAAACAGGTCATGGATAAATAGACACAACCTCACTTTTACCTTGAAAGGGAACATTTCTTTAATAGTTCAAAATCAAATGAAATAAAGTTCTTCTGATGAAATATGAGTTATTAGTGAAATTGTTCAGTTCGTGATGTACACTAGGAAAGTTTATACCTGACGCTGGAACTGTCGCTGTTCAATACACAACCAGAATTTGGATCCCCTTTCAATCCAACGTTCTCAGGAACTCCAATACCAAAAGAAAGAACCATACAAATCCAGAAATCTGCTTTGGAATACTTGTATATGGAGTACATACAAGGTAATGTAGTTTGCTGCTTATAATTATTGAAATTATTGAATTTTTCTTATCCTCCTAACAAAACGTGGCATTCTTTTCAAATTATTTTCAATCTCCTTTGGCTTTGTTTTTTCCGTCACTTGGATACCATTTTTCCTCATTCCTTTTGATTTGAATTTTTGAATTCGCGCACTATGTTCTCACATTTTCACTGTTTGGGGTTATTTGTCAAAACTTATAAATAAAACTATTTTTACTTTCTTACAGACTATTTACAATATTCAATCATAATTGTCTCTGACACTTTTCCGTTCTTATTTTCTCACAATTTCAAATCTTACATTTGACCATACTGTTCCTGATTGGTTTCATCAAGAATTTTTGTTCTCCCATTGGCTATTTTTAGTACATAATTTCATATACTGTATGTTTCAATTAATTTTATCACATTTTATTCAGGATGATTTTGTAAATCTAGACTTTTTGTTGTCTCTTGAACAATTATGGGTTATAATCATTATGACAGTGTATGAAATTGATTGTAATATAGTATTTGGATATTTTTATCTATTGATATTATACAGAGGCTTCATAAAGGAAATATTATTTCAAAAATATGTCAAAACAATATCTATTGAACTAATAGCTATTTGGTAATTATTCTTTTCATGGGTTTTTTATGAAATTGTTTCCTTTTTTCCTTTTAAAATATATAACTGGTTTTTCATAACATAACAATATATATATATATATATATATATATACTCCAAAATTTGACAGAAATTCATTCTAGGAGGCACAGCACTCCAAAAGTTTCTAGTCTGCATCATCACAACACACGCTCTGCTACTGCTGATGATTCAATTGTGCCACATTACAGATTAGTGAAATCAGTTAAAAATTCCTTGAATAGAAAACTTTACAATAAACTAGATTGCCAAATCAAATCCATGAATTGTTTCAAAACTGATGTAAAAAAAATACTACTTGAACATTGTTTCTATTCTGTGCATGAACCACATTCGTGGTCGAATAATAATAATAATAATTTTATTTGCTCAAAATACAATAAAACATTGAATCGTGCAATACATTCAAATTATAGCAAATAAATAGAGTAGAAAACCCATAAAAGGTGAAACCTTGTGCATGGGTATACTACTTGATATATAAGCCCAAACTATAAAATATAATAGGATAATGTTAAGTTGTAAAACAGTAGGTCATTTTAAATTCATTGACAAATACATTCAGTATGTTTATTACAGTTCGAATAAAATAAAATAAGTGAATAAATAAATAAAATGTTTCTGCCATTTATTGTTTTGGTTTTCATCTTTGTATAAGAGCTATTGTGGTGCAGATCTGCGATAAATTTAAATAATTTCGTAACTTCATGTCTCATATGGAATACATGACTCGGTTTATAGAATATATATATATATATTTTTGCGTTATATAAGGTTTGATTTATGATTCTCCCTGAAATATTTGAAGAACCTGGTTGGGAGCTAAATTCAAGAGCCATATATTCATTTCATTTTTGAAAATGCCAGAACTATTGATGTTTTTTATTTCATTTGGGATTCTCCTGTGAATTATAAGGCTCAGGTGAAAATGAAATCTTTGGTTTTTTGTCGTTCCAACCTTTGGTATTTTTGTAGTTTGATTTTTTAGTCTAGTGTTGTATGGATGGTCAATTTGGGGGAGCTCATATTTGTGTTTATGATGGTAACATGCAAGGTTCGAAAAGTATAACTGATGGATTGTGAGCAGTTTCGATTCTTTGAAAAGTTGTTCTGTTGGGAACCTGTAATCTTTTCCAAACATTATTTTCATCAGCCATTTTTGGGTAACTTCGAGGTTTTTAATGTAATTGTTTGTTATTCCTCCCCAAACAAGTATACCATAGTTAATATGTGTTTGGGCTAGACTGGTGTACAGTATTTTCATTTGTGGTACGTTGAACAATTTTCTGTATAATTTAAATTTAGTTATTAATGATCTCAGTTTTTTGGTAACATATTCAGCGTGCTTATGCCATCTGAGATTTTGATCTATGATGAGACCTAGGTATTTTATACTCTCTTTCAATCCAATTTCAATGATGTTTTCGTTGATGTTAATCATAATTTTATCATATGTTGGTAAGTTATTATTATATATTGCGAATGGAATGAAGTGGGTTTTGGAAAAATTGATCGTCAGTGATCTATCGTTAAACCAATGTAATAGGGTTACCAAATCTCTTTGAACTCTAGTTTTCAGGTTGTACCAGTCACTGCCTCGATATAAAAGTGCTGTGTCGTCTGCAAAGCTGATGATATTCGCTTCCACACCAATATTGAAGAGATCATCTATATAAATATTAAATAGTTTCGGTCCAAGGACCGTACCTTGGGGCACTCCATACTCAATTATACGGTCTGAGCTATATGAGTTATTGATTTTCACCGTTTGTTTCCTGTTAGACAGATAACTGGTGAGAATTTTCAATGGCCCATCTCTGAAACCTATATTTTCCAATCCTATCAGTAATTTATGGTGACACACCGTGTAGAAGGCCTTCGCCAAATCAACAAAGACACATAGTGAAGTTTCTCCTTTGTCCATCGCTTCGTAGATCTCTTTTGTTGAGTGGATCATCGCATCCTGTGTTGATTTGGTTTGGCGAAATCCATACTGGTTATCTGAGAGTATATTGTATTTTTTGATATAATTATCTATTCTTATTTTGGGAATTTTTTCGAAATTTTTTGCCAGATGGCTTATTAAGGAGATAGGTCTGTAATTAGTTAGCTAGTGGAACATTTTCAAGTAAAATGGGAAGCTGCTCCTGGAGAAAATTCGTATAGGTCTCGCCAGTTAGCCTCAACGGTAGAAAATACGGCCCAGTAATATTTTCGCCGATAATTCCGACCCACACGTTAAGTGAAAATTGATATTGATACCTACCTTCTTGAATTGCATGTGGGTTATCTTCGGCCCATATATGATTGTTATGGAAAAGTCAATAATATAACGTGTTCTAAAAATTGAGCATTTTGGGTAATCATTTGAAGACTCCATTGACAAAAGTCTACTCGATCGGGAAAACTCGCGGCAAAAGTGCCTGGACTCGTTGAATATGGTAAGGATACAATTGTGAACCTTTAAAATTTCCCAGATTAGTTTATTGCCAACATTAAGTGTGTTAGCAATTTGTCTTGTACTCAATTCCGGACGATCTTCAATTATGAGAGAGAACCTCTTCTTCCAGTGCCACCGTTCTCATTACTTGTGAGCGACCGCAATCAGTTGTTCGTTTTTGAAAAGCCCCTCTTTCATAGAGACGTTGGTGAAGATGTGCAGAAATTGTATGATGGGGTATCACGCGCTGAGGATACATCACTGCATAGAGCCGTCTAGCTTCCAAAGAATTTCCATTGGCACGACCATACATAAAATGCATATCGGTCATTCCAGCGTTAGTGTAATTATTCATATTGAAAATTCAATAGACACAATTGAACTTTCAACTGCCACATAGAAATTAAAGCGTCTTCACAGACACCTACTAGATTTTTCCGATTTTAAAATACTAGGATTGAAGTCACAAGTTGTGCAAACGGAACGTGACAGCCACCTACTAGATTTTTTCGATTCCATTCATAGAATATCCGTTCATGCACAATGTTGTATTTTATGAATCGTTCTTTTCAACACATATTTTCAAATTGTGTTTCGTTAGAATGTTCTGATGAAAAATGGAATAGGGGTTGCATGTTTCACGCCTCTAAACATTCATAGGTACCTTTTTTATTGGTAGAACATGCCCATAAAATGCTATTTCTTCATTTCTCCAGCAATTTCAATAAAAAAAAACTCATTCTTGGAAGCGTGTAACTTTTCAAGGAAAGGCCTAAGAGCTTTTGTTTTCATGAAAGATCCCTTTCAATTTTCGACAAGGAATCACCTCCTTAAAACTTTCTCACTGTATGTGAACTTCTGGAAATATTATGAAGCAAAACTTCCTAACTTCTTTCGAATGTATCGATTAGTTTTGGGAATTATAGACCAGGGTCGATAATTTTTGAAACCAAAAAAAATTATAGTAGAATGAAACTCTTTGAAAAAGGAAGAGAATTTAACAAAAATGAAAGTAAAAATAATTTACGAGCGATCTGAGATCGGGAAGTGGAAGGGGGTGAGGTTTTATAGGTGAAAAACGGTTTATCACGATTTTCGGCAAAGCTACAAGTCCTATGGAAAAAAGTTGAATTGCAAAGTTGTGGGTAATAGAAAGATCTACAACTTTGGTGTCGATACTTTTTTGACATAATCTCAAAATGTATGTGAAAACTTCAAATAACCAAGTTTTTGGTTTTTTATTTTCACCTTTTACAAAAAGAAAATTCGGTGAAAACTTACTTTTTTATGTCCCAAACACACTGTAATTTTTTTTATTCAAAATATTTATTTTTCCACCTTATTTTGACTTAATATCGAAAAAGCACCCTAATTTTCAATCAGAAATTCTCCCGTCAAAATATCAGGTTTTTTAAAAAAGTCGGTGGTCTTTTTGTTCGTTGAAATCTCTTCTTTCTGATAATGGGGTAAAAAAAAATACATTACTATGGTAAATGTTCTCAGAAAATGCAAAGAAATAACAGGTTGTAAGGCCCAGAACCTCCTAGCCCCTTCCCCATTTCTCTATGAAATACCTTTTGATGGACAAAAATTTTCCGTTGGTCACTCAGGCTTATAAATTATCTCAAAATAGCAATAAATAGGCATCTACGCATATAATTTGAAGATGACAACTTTCTCAAAATATTGTAGATGTGATTTGTTGAAAATATAAACATAATACCAGATGTGGAATCATCTGCGACTGAAAGATAAACTTTAGTCACTATCTTCCATCGTCAAGATAACCTCTTTGGGGTATTCATGTTGAAAAGGAAAACATTCTCAATTGGATATTGATAGAAAATTTTTTCTGTTAATTGAAAAATCCACGATTAAAATGAAGTTATTTTTTGTGAATGTGTAACAGGAAACAACTACTTCCCCGGCTAAAGAATGTTTCCTTTTTCAAATTGTAGATGTCTTATTAAATTCGGATTCAAGTTTTTTTCGTTTTTCTGCATTCTCTGTCATAGTAATGTACTTTTTTTCATACCATCAGAAAGTAGAGATTTTAACGAACAAAGAGCCCACCGACTGATATTTTGACGGGAGAATTTTCGATTAGAAATTAGGGTGCTTTTTCGATATTAAGTCAAAATAAGGTGAAAAAATAAATATTTCAAATCAAAAAAATTACAGTGTGTTTGGAACATGAGGAAGGAGGTTTTCACCAAATTTCGAGTTTTTTTTTTTGTAAAAGGTAAAAATAAAAAACCAAAAACTTGGTTATTTGAATTTTTTACATAAATTATGAGGTTATTTGAAAAAAGTGTGCATACAAAAGTTGTAGATCTTTTCATTACCTACAACTTTGCCATAGGATTCGTAGTTTTGCCGGAAATCGAGATAAACCGTTTTTTTACCTTTAAAAACTCACCCCCTTCCACTTCCCGACCTCAGATCACCCGTAAATTATTTTTCTTTTCATTTTTGTTATATTCTCTTCCTTTTCCAATGGGTTTCATCCTACTATTTTTTTTTTCACTATTTACCATTTTCAAAGGCTTCAGCACCGGTCTATTACTGCACTGCCATATTTATGAGACATACAAAATCATCCAAAATTGATTTAAGATGTACTTGAATCAGTTTTTTGTGGCTTTCCAAAGGTTTTTGGATAATGTCTGTCCGCATTTCAACCTTTTTCCGACAATGATGTTCAGCTTCACGAAAATAAATCTATTTTTGATGTATTCATCTCATCAATATATTGGGGAAGGTAATCAACCAACAACAGGAACATCACGATGAGAGCACTGTATTAACGAATGGAAGTATCTTTCGTTGTTTCTCAAATAAACATAAAAAACCCATTATCGTTTGAGCACCACTCTACTCATCATTCTACTTCCTTAATTTGATCCCTTTTTCCGACATAAAGTTCACAAATGAAACAAACGTCTGAACATCTGACGACCCTCTACTAATACTTAATCGAATTTATCGACAGTTTGGAGTTAACATGTCTTTCTCCGGCTCCTGGATAGGATTAAAGATTTCATTCGTTACCTCCATAACAAAATTACGAGTTTGACAGTTGTTTGATCGTTGAAAAGGTGAGATTATTCGAAAATATTCGATACAGAGCCTGAGATGCATGATATATATGGTGTATCTTGTGAGAAGCTGAATAATTTTGAGTATTCAACCGACGAAACAAAGGAGGAGGTTCTCTAATGGACGCGTACTTTTTTATGTATGATCACGCATAACTTTTCTCAGAGTTGTCCGATTTCGATAATTTTTTTTTAATTGGATAGGATGTACTTCAAAATTGGTCCGGTTTGAATTTTAAGAAAGATTTCACCCCTGGAGAATGGAGAATATTGATTGTTCACCCCTGAATTTGGCCGTTAACCGATTCTATCAGGCATAACTTGGGTTATCCGATTAGATGTTTTTTTATTGTATAGGGCATACCCAAAGCTGGTCTATTTGAATTTGAAAGAGAACAATCCACCTCTGAAGGTATAAAAATAGGGGATTATTGATTTTCAACGTGTAAACCGATTCTTTTCAAATTTGGCACACATATATTGTTCGGATATCACTACAACATAATGGATATCTTAATTGTTAATTGAGTGGGTAGTAGTATATAGATTTTCTCCACCAAAAATAAAGAAATAAAAGCTTTTCAACAAAAAATGAAACAGACGAAACAAAAGCTGAAAAGCAAAAAATAATCCTTCTCAATTAGGGTAATGTTAACGAACTCAGAACTAGACTAAGTAATGTCAGATGGTTTCCAACCTTCCACGAAATGGGCGTAAGCGAAGCTTTTTGATTTTTTCTTGAATAGCTTAAGTGGTGTCTCGATGTATCCTGCCTGTCTCGATGTATCTCTTCCCTGTACCACTAGTATGAATATTGATATCATTCACCCATTTCAAAATGGACCAATTACAGAAGTCGAAATAATTGAATCACTATATATGATGAAAAATCAAAAGTCATCTGGAATAGACGAACTCTCTATAATACCTACAAAGCATTGGCACTCTAAGCTAAATATACCGCGCAGATTCATCACAACTCTCATCAGACTCAAGTTTGGTCATGCCTGTTATCCACTACATCTGTTTCGCTTAAATATCTCCCCTACTGAAAATTGTGAGCACTGTAATCAGAAAGGAGATTTAGACCACATATTTTTTGCATCCTCCAAGTATTCTGATCAGTCTAATGAATTGTTTGCTAAACTTTGTGATTTGGAAATGCCGACCCCCTTCAATGTCATGTCAATTTTAGTTTCAAACGATATGAAACTGTACGAGTGTTTGATAAATTTCCTGAATAAGGCAAATATCCAGTTGTAGTAGGGTTAGAATTGTTACCTATGTGTATCCCTATCCCTATGTTGTTTATACCTACCAATCCGTGGCCTAAATGTTGTATGTCTAAAAAGAAAAAGTCGTCCTGACGGACCCCTGGACGTGAAAAGTGTGTACCTGTAACCTCCTATTGCATTTCTTCATGTAATGTTCTTATATTATGTCTTTTTAGGTTTTTTGTTAGGGATTATTTAATTATATTCCACTTGTGTCTGGCCGAATGACGAAATGTCCAAGCCAAAAAAAAAAAAAAAAAACTCTCTGTAATTACAATCAAGAGTATAATAGATCTGATAAAGTATTCCCTTACTTACCTACTGAACCAGTCCTATTTTCCCACTGAGTTCAAAAAAGCGCTAGTAATTCCTCTGCTCAAAAAAGGAGATAATAGAGAGCTAGAAAACTACAGACAAATTTCCCTGCTCTGCTCACTCTCGAACTTATTCGAGAAAGTGGTAACTACTAGGATGATGAATTATTTGGAAACGAACAACCTACTATGTAGTCACCAGCATGGTTTCAGAAAAAAACATTATGTTGAAACAGCATTCTATCAACTTCTGAATTAGGTTTCCTCTGAAAAAATTGTGTAATTAGCCTGTTTTTTGATTTGTCAAAGGCATTTGATACGGTGTTCTCCGAGTTTCTAAGTGAAAAGTTAAAAATGCTTGCGTTTCCAAATAATATAACGACTTGGTTGATATCATACATGGATGGACGCAGTATGACTGTAAGAAATAACATATGCCGAGTGAGCGCGATGTCAGCTTAGGAGTTCCGCAAGGGTCAGTCCTAGGACCCTTACTTTTTATATTATTCGTCAACGATTTTCCCGAACATGTAACTGATTACCACATAGCTTTGTTTGCTGATGACACAACGATAACAGTTGCTAGTCGTGAACCAGATGATTTAGTAGCAAATGTCGGCAGAATCATTGATACATTCACATCATGGTGTGACAGGAATCAACTTATTTTAAATTCAAAAAAATCTGTATCAATGAAATTTTACAAAAGGAAGGATAATATTCCTCATGGAATGATTGATATTGATGAAATAACCATGTCTCAAGAGGTAAAATTATTGGAAACATTCCTAGATGAAAGGTTATATGCAAGAAACTGAATTCAGCATTCTTTGCAATTAAGCAGATGGAAACTTGTGTACCCACAGAAAGTCTGTTAAACACCTTTTATGCAATGGTATACTCACATATTTCTTTCAACATAATGTAATGTCATGGGGTTGTGGAAGAGATTCAAGTAGAGAATTTGTGGGTCAGAAACGTATCTTGAGACTGATCTTTGATATGGACTACCGAGTCAGTTGCAAATCAGTATTTATGAGAGAGAAATTGCTCACTGCCCCATCGATATATATTTTAAATAGTGTGAAATTCATTAGAAGCAACTTGAAATGCTTCTTCTCATGCTTATCACACACGCCATGGTGGTCACTTGAGAATACCTAACCACAAAATTCTTCTGTCTACAAAACACTAAGTTTCTACAACGAACTACCAACTGAAATTAAGAATTCTGGAAATGACAGAATATTTTTCAATAAAATAAAATGTCTGCTAATCAATAAATGTCGCCATTCTCATCAAGAATATTTGGATGATTCATTATAACTCATGTTAACTTTTAATATGTATCTTGTAACATACTGCCATCTCTGCTGTTAGCTTTTCCGTTTTTATATAACCATGGTTTCAACTTGTCAGTGACATAATATTCATTGATAGAACAAAATGTTAGCTGACTGAAAATTTCACTATGCTCATCAAAAATATTTAGATGCTTTCAGTGTGATTTATACTTTCAAATATGTATCTTGTGTCATGTTGTCGTCTTCTTCCGGTCTTGCTGCAACTGGTTGAAATTCTACATATACTTGCCGTAATAATGTTTTTAATATGTTCTTAATTTTACCTAATTTTTGTGGTTTATTTATGAACACTTTTGTTATATATGACTTTACCCTATGTACGTTCTGCACTATGCGATATCCATAGTTTTATCAATCCAGGAAATGGTGGTTAAATAACACACATCTTTGTGCTTCATATGACCTACCATAAATACACACTGTACCAAAAATGGTTAATGAAATCATTATTATATTATATTGATAAATGAATGAGCTCCAACCAATGTTCTCAAACGATTTATTATTTTATCGATGTGACTTATCCATACTGGCTCATAACATGAAGTGACTATCAGGGTGTTCTTTTGTGAAACCAAACTAATATATTTGATCCGGAAAATTGTTTACGAGAGTTCGGTTTCCATTCTCAGGGGAATTATTGGAACAATATTGGATTTGCGGTAAGATATTGCAGAAGAGAGGTTGAGCGAATATCGTGTTTTCTTTCATTATTAATTTTCAATAAAACCAGGAACGTGTTCCGGCTTTTATGTTGATAATAAAAACACCTCCGCAATATATTTTTGTCGTCGCAGTGGATGTGAGGAATATGTTGTTTTTGTTGAACCTGGAAATATGATTGGGGAAATGAACTTTGGAACTGAGGTTATAATATGAAGTGAGTGTTTCCTAATCATGATTTCGAAAACTAAATATTAAGGGAAGTGGAAAGTTTGATGTAACATATGACTTTCATTTTGTCCATATATCAAAAAGTCAGAACAGAAGAAGAACAAGTTTCTTCAAATTGCTTCATCTTCAGGGCTCTGAAGTATACATGACATTTAGAATAAAATTCTTGAACAATGTATATATGAAACAAAATTGAAAAAATTGCTCAAAATGGAAAATAATCATCGGAAAAAAGGTCCGAAGAAAGGGAAAAAACATGTACACAAAAAAAATGTTACTTACATATAGGTTGGTTCCTTTTGTTCACAAAAATAGAAGAGAATAAAATAGAGTTAATACATAAATACATATACAGGTCGATGAAATATGATCACCAAAGATGAACAAACCGAACTGTAAGCAATCGCCACTCGTGTTTAATATCTTTCGAGTTTTTTAATAGTTTCCCATTTGATAATATACCAGTTCACCAAATTTTAGTGATGTGGAATACATTTCAGGCAATTTAGGAGATGAGAATGAAAAAATTAAAAAGAGTAATTCGGCAATTAATGTAATTACACATTTTCCCAACAAATAAAACTTCAATTATGATAACTCTCGGAAGTAGGAATTTCTTCAAACTACCTGCCTTGGAAGTCAATGAAAATATTGTATAATGCACTAGTGGAAAGTCATCTCCTGTTGTGGGTCAGTGCTCTTCGGTTACACATAAATCCCCTTGAAGTTCTTCAAATTAATTAATCCGAAAAAACACAAGATATCCATCCAACCTGGTTTATAAACAATGCGAAGTCATGGATATCAGACAACTGATGTGAAACTGCACTCAAACGGAGTCCTAGTACGACCCACACACGACTATTACACACGCAAAAAATTACCAACAATACCACAAGTAAATAAATCGTTAAACCAAAGATCAGATGCATATATAACAGAAAAATTATATAATAGTGTTCCTGATACAAGCAGATGTGAAAAAAAACTAAAGTTTATTCAAAAGGGAATTGAAAAAATATATTCTGGAAAACCGAAGAAAAATAATAATCGATCTTATAGAAATGGAATCATGAAGAAGACAAATAAAATAAATGCATACTTACACCTCAATAATTAACCAAAGTCTTTCAATGATATCCACATTTGTTTGTGAGCCTACGTACTCGTGTTCTGTTTGTTATATTCCAAATACACACTATGTTATTCTTTATGATGATATTCTTGTTACCACTTAACTCACCATACATCTATTCCAACTTGTAAATGTTACTTTTATCGAATATTAATCTCATTTTATAACCTTATACCATTATAATGTGTCACCTTGATATGTTTCAAATTGTTTTCAATAGTACTACTCATTCCTGTAGTCCTAGTCTAATTTTTATCTGATAAGATTCATATATATATATATATATATATATATATATATATATATATATATCAGTCCATTTGATGATACAATATTTTGTTTGTAAATATCGAAATCACTTATCGATTACTACTTTTTTAAACTTTATTCATTATAATTCCATTATTATTTTTCATTTATATTGAATGAAGTTTCTCATCAATCGGAAGAACTTGGTAATCGACTTTAAAAAAACCTACAATTCTCAGAAGTAAGCCACATATAATAATAACAAGAGCTTATGAAGAAAATATAACTATAGCAATGAAAACGAACGATTATTTGAACAGAGCCATTTCACTATCACATGATCCGTCGACTCACATCATTTTGAGTACCCAATGAAACGAATTCAGGAAATAAATAAATACCATGAAAAATTTTGTAATTGAGAAATACTCAGATGAAAAAATGGACAATAACCTAATAAGATCTACCGGTGTTTTTCTGAAACTATATTTTTTGTCAAAGATACACAAAGAAAATGCATCATCACGTTCAATTATTCGTTTCATCGGGTGACCCATTTAAAACCAAATACGCATTTGTTAAGGATGACAGTTTCGTATAAAAATATTTTGAGTTTGTCGAACAAATGAAAAATAGAATATCAGATGACTTCATTTTAATATCATTGGATGGAGTATCCCTATTCACCAACATACCAATAGACCTAGTAATCAGTCTCAGTTTTCCAATTTGTCACACACGACAATTATTTCAACTTCAGTGATAGTCTTGGAATAGTAAATGGCCTATCCCCCATTTGCTCAGACTCGCAGAACAAATGTTTGAATTAATAGTACTTTTTTCAAAAGATACGTCGCCCATATTGTTCCATGCTCACAAAAAGCAAACATTGACAGGATAATTAGAATTTTTAATAATCATCATCCCAGAATTCAATTTAGATGGAGGTAGAAAAAAATAGAAAAATGGCTTTTTTGAATATTATGCTGATTGAAAAATTGATACCATAAAAATTTGAAAATTCAACAGTGTGACAGAGCACATGAAATGTCCAAATACAAAAAGTTAATTGAAACGATGTTACTACAGAACAGTTACCTCCAAAAACACCCCATGTTTTTCGGCATAGTCTTGAATATCAAAATAATTTTTAAATTTTAAGTGCGTTAAAATCATGTTCTTCAGTTTTTTCAAATATATATTTTTTATATTTTCAACTTGAATTAAAAGGGATCAAATATCAAAATTAGAAAGAATATTGTGTGAAACACGTTGGAAAACCCTATTTTTCGTAACTCGATTCGCTCGTTCCGCAGAAATTCGCTAATTACGAAAAATAGTGCTTTTCCCAACTGGTTGCACAAATAACTTTTTCCTAATTGGATACCACTTAGCTAGTCGCCATTTATAGGACAAACACAACATAGCGAAACACAACAAAAAAACACCAATGGAAATGTCTAACATAAATATAAACAGAAAAAAAAAATGGCACATGGCACTTATCTCTCATAAATATAAACATCACCCCAAAGCTCAACAATTGGTAAAACTAAGGAACGTTAACATAAGGTTCTTTATTATTTTTCCACACCTAACTCAACTTTGAACTGTATCTATATGTGTGCTTTGCATTTGCTCCAAAAAAGTTATTTTTTGTGGAAGAAAGGCTATGTAGCACATATTCCATTATATTTGTTTGAAGGTTGTAGACGATGTGGTAACTTGATTACTATCGTTTCGGACGTCCATCGTCTTAATGTATTTAAAAGGTTTTCACGACATTTCGATCTGCAATCGTCTTCAGGTGAATACTGACAAGCTAAGGTGCTACTCACCAATTTATATGACTGTCGGCGTAATGATGCGTGCAATTCCGCCATGTGCAGCGGTGTGGTGGTGCGTGAAATTTTACAAGAGGATTCATCCATAAATATTCTTCCAGCCGATAAAGGAAACGCCACAGTTATCATGGACACCACAACATATGATGACAAGATAGAGTCGTTACTCCACAAAGGGAACTATAAACTCTTGAAGAAGGATCCGACACCCACTATAGAAAGGAAGATCTACAACACCCTGAGGAAATTCAAACACTCCATTCCAGACAACGAACGATCACATCTAACGCCACACTACAGCAAACCACCGCATCTCTACGAGTTTCCGAAAATCCACAAACCAGACATGCCACTGAGACCGATCACCAGCTCACGGAACTCACCAACCTACAAGTTATTGAAATACCTCCTACCGATACTACAACCCTTACAAGGAAACAGCAATTCATACGTCGAAAATTCCAAGCACTTCGTTGACACCATCACAGATGTTGAACTTGGACCAGAAAATCGTTTCATCAGCTTCGACGTGGAGAGCCTTTACACCAATGTCCCTATAGAGGAATCTCTCAGTATCATCAAAAGGAAACTCGAAGAGGATGACCAGCTGCACGAGAGGACTGACCTTCCTACCCACGCAATATTGGAATTCTGCAGTGCGCCTACAGAACTCATATTTACAGGAAAAGGACCGATTCTTTTCTCAAGTCGACGGACTCCCGATGGGATCTTTCCTTTCTCCAATCATCGCCAACATATACATGGAGTGGTTCGAGGAATTGGCTATACGGAAGGCAGAATACAAACCAAAGCTGTGGTTGAGATACGTGGATGACACCTTCATTGTATGGAATCACGGAGACGAACATCTCCAGGATTCCTTCTCAGGAATTAACAGAATCAGGGATTCGATCAAGTTCACGATGGAGATGGAAACCAACAGTGCCTTACCCTTCCTCGATGTGAACGTTGAGAGAATAGGCAATGAAATTCGCACCTCCGTCTACAGAAAAAAGACACATACGGGGCAGTACCTCAGTTACAGATCCAACCATCCGAGTTCGACGAAAAGAGGGATCGTGAGAACATTGGTAGAGAGAGCAACGCACATATGCAACGAGGTGGAGTCACTAGATGCCGAATTAAACCACATCAGAGAGGACCTCCACCGGAATGGATGTCCCAAGAAACTCCTAGATGAAGTATTGAAACAACTCCGGAGAACGAAGACATCTGAAGAGCAACAACAAAGCACAGTAATCTGCCTTCCGTACATCAGAGGTGTCTCCGAGAAGATCAGAAGGATCGGAAACAAGAGCTGCTTCCAATCCGGTAGTACTTTACGGAGTTTCCTGACCAAGACCAAACCTGACAACAAAAATGAAATCAGTAAGAATTGCATTTATGAAGTTCCATGTGAATGCGGAGATTCCTACATTGAAGAGACAAAGAGACCGTTATCGGTAAGATTGGATGAGCACAAGAAATGGACTCAACGTGGAGAAACATCAAAATCGGGAATCGCTGACCACGCCTGGACTGAGCACCATCGAGTTCTATGGGACGATGCAAGTGTTCTACATAGAGAGGAGCATTGGTTCAAACGATAGTTCAAAGAGGCCGCCCACATCGAGGCCAATAACGCATTCAGTCAACCAAGCGTTGAGATCAAGAACATATGGAAACCCCTGATTGCTCTTTCTGGCGGGCTGCAGAGGCGCGAAACTTCACGCACCACCACACCGCTGTACATGGCGGAATTGCACGCATCATTGCGCCGACAGTCATATAAATTGGTGAGTAGCACCTAAACTTGTCAGTATTCACCTGAAGACGATTGCTGATACAAGCATTCGAAACGTCGTGAAAATCTTTTGAATACATTAAGACGATGGACGTCCGAAACGATAGTAATTCCATTATATTATCATAATATATGAATTGAACCAGATATGCACAATTCTTTCATCGGCTGTGTAAACAACTCTTCATATCCGCTCTTTCATGCATCATTATTCGTGGGATCTACTTTCCCGAAGTGACTTCGCAAATTTTCAATTTCACAAAATCGTTCTCCGCATCACAATAGAACAATCAACCAGTATTCGAGGTATGCTGTGGAATCACATTCGAGATATATACCAATAGAAATTTCCAATTCAAGTTCTGATGGGGATACAAAAGCTCCGTCAGCATGTACAAATTCATTTTCAAACCAATTTCTGAATGTTAAGCTTGGATCACGGTCTGGCAACTAATGTCATTACATATTTGAATGGAAGCAATCGCGAATCGGGAAATATATGGAATTGTTAAGTGGGATATGAGAGGACCCGTGAAAGGCACTTCATCGGCTTCTTACACATGTTCAAGGTATGATTTCAATACGAGGAACTTCAGCCTTCTACTGTTCACCAACGGAACAATTTGTGCTCAGTATATGAGGTAGAGCTCATCCAGTATTGAAACGACCTTTTGATAGGTAGAGAGGGGGAAAACACGAGTGGACACGATTTGCTGTGCTAAGGCGAATCTTCACCAGTGTCTTGGCATGCAGCGTTTGAAAGGATAGGTTTGTTCAATTAATAAATAGGTAGTGCAGTTATTTATTCAACTTTGCGATAGTTTACTCGTTACTTTGCCAAAATGCCCAGTGTTAAGTACTATTCAGTAGCGAAAAAAAAGGAGTGTTAGGAAAGTTATAGGAGTGTAAGTTCTCTACGTCTCGTGAATCGCCTATACCAAATAATTTGGTACGCCTATGGAATTTCTATTAATAGCCATAGTTAGACAATGGTTCGGGTATCTTCGATAAAAATTGGTTGTAAGGTGGGGTAAGGCCAAAGTGGTCGTTTCAATACTGGATGAGCTCTAGCTGCGTTGATGGTAAAATTGTTTAGGAGTGGGGTATTTTTTTTGACTAATGGTACTGCCATCTAAGACACCACATCGAAGAATAAAGCATGTCTATCACAATAATTAGACGATACTGCAACCAGTGTTTATGTGTGCATCTAAGAGAAAAATTTAAAAGAATGAAAGTTGTAGAGCTCATAAAACTCCAATATGCCAATTGGCAATATTGGTATGAAAATGAAAGTATGAGATTTTTTTATTATTTCAACAGCCGCCATTTTGATACTACTGGACCAATTTGGAGCATCTTTGAACTTATTCGAGGAATGGACAGAAAATATTTTTGGGCCAAATTTCATTCCATTTGGTTGAAAAATGTGGCCTCAACTTTGTTGACAAATTTCGTTATATCCCAGATATACCTATAAATACACTTCATGGATATATATATATATATATATATATATATATATATATATATATATATATATATATATATATATATATATATATTTTTTCTTCAGTTTCTTGACCACATATATATTTTCTCAAATTCTGAATAAAGGTCTGATTCAGTCAATTCATATAATTTTCTAACGACGTTTCGACATGGTATTTGTCATCATCAGGTTAAAACACTAAATTAAATATGGAGTTTGAGACATTTAACTTAACACAATATTGAAATGTATGCACAAAATATTCTTGAAAACATATGGTTCGAAATATAACACGTTATTTAACTCAATATAAATATTTGTAACATTTATGAGTATTCACTTACAAATTATTTTATTTGAGTTTTGCGTTCGCATCGTCGAAGGTTATTGTGGAGGTGACTCGTCAAGTGATCGGGAATGGTTTTTGTTTCATGCATTTTACCTCTTCATAGAGGTTATGGGAATTTTATATTGATTCTAATATGGGCTGGACTGTTTTTGGCAGCATAAAGATCGTTTTCATTGATCTTTGAACAAAGTTAAAGAGGTTGTTATAAATCTGGCTTAAGTTTGATATCATTTCATTGTTAATGCTATTGGGTTTAATATGTATCATTTCAAGGAATGTTCTTACTTGATTCCTTCTTTGGTCAAATTAACGTTGTTGGTGTTAAACTATGTTGATTTTCTTTCGTGTTTTGATAAGCAATGTCGGTTTTGAATATTGTGGCTTGTATGTTTCGCAAATATGTTTGTTTGACCTATATAGGACTGACATTCACATGGTATTCTATATACGATGAGTTTGTTTGTTTTGGTATTTCGGTTTTAATTTTGAATAAATGGTTTTGTTCGTATTTTTCAGTCGAGGTCAATAGTTATGTTGTGTTTTTCCATTGTTTATTAATTTTATTCGATAGTTTGTCTATGATGGTAAAGGTATTATGTTGTTGTTTTCACTTATTATAATTTTATTAGATCGCATGTATTGTTTTTTATTGTTTTTCCTGCAAAGTGGCTGGGGTAATTATTTTCTTTCAATATATTCTTGATTATTTCTACAGAGCTTTAAAGCTTGCTCACCCAAAATCCAGGAAAAATAATATAGAAATGATCAAGAATATATTGAAAGAAAATAATTACCCCAGCCACTTTGCAGAAAAAACAATAAAAAAACGAATACATGCGATCAACAATAAAAATTATAATGAAGTAAAGAAAACAACAACATACATACCTTTACCATACATAGACAAACTATCGAATAAAATTAATAAAACAATGGAAAACACAACATAACTATTGCAATCGACTGAAAATACGAACAGAACCATTTATTCAAAATTAAAACCAGAAATACAAAACAAACAAACTCATACAGTATATAGAATACCATGTAAAGACTGTCAAAGTACCTATATAGGTCAAACAAAACAATATTTGCAGAAACGAGTACAAGCCCACAAATATTCAAAAACCGACATTACAGCCTTATCAAAACACGAAAAAAGAAAAATCAACATAAGTTTAACACCAACAACGTTGAAATTTTGACCAAAGAAAGGAATCCAAGAGTAAGAACATTCCTTGAAATGATACATATTAAAAGAGACCCCAATAGCATTAACAATAGAAATGATATCAAAAACTTAAGCCAGATTTATAACAACCTCTTTCAACTTTGTTTAAAGTAATCATAATGAAAACTGATCTTTACATGCTGCCAAAAAAATACAGTCCGGCCCATATATTAGAACTCAATATAAACATTCCCATGTACCTACTTATGAAGAGGGTAAAAATGCATGAAAAATAAACAAACCATTCCCGATCACTTCGACGCAGGTCACACTCCCACAATAACCTTCGTACGATGCGAACGCAAAACTCAAATAAAATAATTTGTCAGTGAATACTCATAAATGTTACAAATATTTATATTGAGTTAAATAACATGTTATATTTCGAACCATATGTTTTTCAAGAATTATTTTAGTGCATACATTTCAATATTGTGTTAAGTTAAATGTCTCAAACTCCATATTTTTTATTTTAGTGTTTTAACCTGATGATGACAAATACCATGTCGAAACGTCGTTAAGAAAAATTATATGAATTGACTGAATCAGACCTTTATTCCGAGAATTTTAAGAATATATATATATATATATATATATATATATATATATATATATATATATATACATATATATATATATATACTTAAGAGGGATTTCTTGGGTTATGGTTCTTCAGACAATTTATAAAAACTTATTTAAAATTTATTGTTTAAAATTTTTAAAATACGTTTCGCCTGGAGGCCCCTAGGCTTCATCAGATTTCTACAAAAAAATATTTTTCCTTATGGGACATTGGCTATTTTGTGCATTATATTCTTACCTACAACACATATTCCGTTTCAAATGGTTCATTGTTTAGCACATCGTGCTGTTTGGAGGTGTTTTCTTTCGTTTTTACCATTCTAGTGAGCAATAACAATGTCTCGAAACAAAATTGGTATCTTTTGTTCTTGAGTTAATCGTATTGTTTAGAGTGAACTGAAACTGACACATGTCAGTCTTCAAGATTATTGATGGTTTGTTCTATCGATGTTTGGGTGTGGGTATATGTGGTTGTTCGTTTGGAAAAGATGTGGCAGAAAGTGTAACATTGGCATATTGTTCTTGTTTTTTTTTTTAGTTGGGAGGGTCAAACAAGGGAAACTTTTGTTCAGTCTTATTCTTTCAAACATTTTGGAGAATGTCTGTTGTTAAATTAACAAAAATTCTAAAACCATACAACATAAACATAGGTAATAAAGGCCACAACACTTTTAACAAAATAATTTTTTCCAAATTAAAAACTAAAAATCTAAAAGATAAAAACACACATGTTGTTTACGAAATCCCATGTGATGACTGTACTGGAGTATACATCGGTCAGACCATGCAACATTTAGAAAACAGAATCAAATCACACAAATTCTCAAAAAACTGCTCCACAGGATTGAACAAACACAAGAAGGAGACAAATCACGAGTTTGATTATGAAAATACCAAAATTTTTGCTACAGAAAAAAATACCAAAAAACGGGAATTTTTAGAAATGGTTCATATAAAAAAAAAAACAAAACGCATTGAATGACGGAACAGATATCAAACAACTCAGCAGAATATACCACAACATAATTTAACAACAGCCATTCTCCAAAATGTTTAAAAGAATAAGACTAAACAAAAGTTTTCCTTGTTTGACCCTACCAACCAAAAAAAAAACAAGAACAATATGCCAATGTTACACTTTCTGCCACATCTTTTCCAAACGAACAACCACATTACTCAAACATCAAACAAACACAAACGAACAAACCATCAATAATCTTGAAGACGTCGAAAAACTGACATGTCAATTTCAGTTCACTCCAAACAATACGATTAACTCATAAAGAACAAAAGATACCAATTTTGTTTCGAGACATTGTTATTGCTCACTAGAATGGTAAAAACGAAAGAAAACACCTCCAAACAGCACAATGTGCTGAACAATAAACCATTTGAAACGGAATATGTGTTGTAGGTAAGAATATAATGCACAAAATAGCCAATGTCCCATAGAGAAAAATATTTTTTTTGTAGAAATCTGATGAAGCCTAGGGGCCTCCAGGCGAAATGTATTCTAAAAATTTTAAACAATTAATTTTAAATAAGTTTTCATAAATTGTCTGAAGAACCATAACCCAAGAAATCCCTTTTAAGTATAAAATAAATGATTCAAGAATATATATATATATATATATATATATATATATATATATATATATGGTTAAGAAATATATATATATATATATATATATATATTTATATATATATATATATATATTGTAATAGTATGATGAATTTGGGAAATATATATTTTTTATTATTATTATAATTAATATATTTTTGACCGCGTTGGGCGACAATTTTTTTAAATTTAAATATTTTATATTTTTGCCCCATTTTTGGGTGCCTTTTGTTATGTTATGAGAATTTGGAAATAAATAAATTGTTTTTATATAATGAATGAAGCTAATAGTTTTTGCTATTCTTTGTGAACCAAATTGATATGATATAGATAGATATTTTTGCCCTGTACAATAATTTGTATGTGGTAATAATAATTGCCAACGAACGTCACTGTTCTCTCGTCACGTAGCTGACAATTGTTATTCCTTTTCTCACCACAGCTAGCACAGTTGGTACGCCCTCATCTTAGGGTGGCCGGTTCAAAGCAATAGAGCCACTTGCCACTGCTGGCTAACTTCAGTTTATTGAATGATCTTCGGTATGTTATTGATCACTGTGAGAAAACAAACAACAAAATATCATAAAACAATTATCTCCTTTATTCAGGAAGACTTAAAATACCTGGCCTACGAGAAATAACTTATACTAGGGTGAATCAAACAAATATTCACGAATAAAATAATAAATCAGATCATGGATAGATAAACAGAACCTCACTTTTTCGGTGAGAGTGACGTTTTCTGTTATTGTTCTAAATAGTGTGACATAAAGTTCTACGAATGTGAAATATGTCATTGGTGAAATAGTTCAGGACCGGAAGAGCACTATTAAAGTTTTATACCTGCTGGAGATGTCGGTGTTTCAAGATATGCCCTGAAGCTGGATACCTTGTCACTACAAGCGCTATCAGGAACTTCAATACCATTAATCAGGAACCATACAGATGCGGAAATCAGTTTTGGAGACGTGGAAATGATATATAATTGAGGTAATACTGGTTTTGCTCTTCAAATGTTGGAATTCTTTCAATTTTTGTTCTCTCAAAATGTTGCGTCAATTCCCTTCTAATTTTATTTTCAATCTCCTCGTTGGCTTTGTTTGTTGTTGCCTCGATACAAGTTTCCCTTCCTGTT
The DNA here is from genome assembly GCA_018342105.1 of Gonioctena quinquepunctata. Taxonomy (NCBI): domain Eukaryota; kingdom Metazoa; phylum Arthropoda; class Insecta; order Coleoptera; family Chrysomelidae; genus Gonioctena; species Gonioctena quinquepunctata. Next base: position 334,229 of record JAFIRS010001532.1, read on the forward strand.
TTCCCATTTGAATTTTTGAATTCGCGCACTAAATTGTCACATTTCACTGTTTAGGTTTATCTTACTCAATTTATATATCCAACTATTTTTCCATACTTATTACTATTTACAAATTCTAATAATAATTGCTTATGATATCAACCAATTGCTATTCCCTCACAATTTCCAATTTTTACCTATGACCATCTATTCTCTGATTGGCTATTATCATGAAGACGTTTGCTGTTCTACCATTGGTTACTTTTAGTTATCTCCAATTTCATATACTGTATGTTTAAATTTACAAATGTGTTGATACCTTTTATTCATGAAAATTTTGTAAATTTAGACTTTTTGTTGGCTTTTTTCCAATTATGGTTTATGATCATTATGACAGTGTATGAAATTGATTGTGTTATATTATTTTGACATTTTTATCTATCCATATTATACAAAGGCTTATAAATAAATAGAACTTCAAAAGTTATTAAAAAAAAAATCTCTTGGAACTAATAACTATTTGGTAATTATTATTTTTTTGGTTTTTTCCTTTTAAACCTTAACTGGCATAACATAACATAACAATATATATAAATATATATATATATATATAAATATATATATATATATATATATATATATATATATATAAACATTTCAACTGATGGTATTTTTGGGTTCTGGGGACCACGATCGGCAAAGATATATCTTCCAAGGCATTTTTGGGCGCAAATTGGAAACCAGCACGGTTTTTCTAGGATTTACATTTAGTCCCTCATTTGCACACCAGCTTCTGAATATATTTAGGGCTGTTTGCATGGGATTGGATATCATCCCGTCATGTTTGCCCCTAATAGTGACGACTAGGTCATCGGCGTAACCTTTGTGACGTAATTCCAGATTCATGTAGCTTCACTATCAGATTAACCACGGTCAGTGACTTCAGCACAAGCGATAGAACCCGGCCTTGGGGACAACCTTTTTCCGCAGTCGTTTCCTGCCCGAGAACAGCTACAATGATTCTTTTCAGCATTGCATCTGATCAGTGAAGTGTTTATATTCCTTTCCTGTAGCGATTTGATGATGGAGTCATGTGAGGTGTTATCGGAAAAACCCTCTACATATATATATATATATATATATATATATATATATATATATATATATATATATATATATATGAATATATATTTATATATGAATGCACATAGAGCCATTTCTTTGGACAAGTATATTTTTTCAATGCTTCCAACCAAGCATTAATCGTTGATTTTTCTGCTTGATAGGCGAACTGTTTTTTGTGAAGCGGTCTGCCTAAAAGAATTCAACTTCTTATATAACAGTCTATAATGTTCTCCATTGTTTTCAGGAGGGAAGACTGATGGAACGATAAGTCTTTGGTTCGTCTGCTGGACGTCTCCCAGTCTTTGGTATGCATATTATGAACACCCCAGGCCTTTGGTATGTGACAGAAAATGAAACTGGCCTTGAATAGCCTTTTGAAGAAAGGCTCTATTTTACCAATGCCATTTTGTAATAAGGTATTCCGTCCTTTCCGACCGATTCGAAAGGTTTGAAGCTCTCAATGGCCCATTTGATCTTTTGGATGCTGAACATTTTCACCGCTAGGCTCCTGCTGGATCTGTTGGGGTTGTTGATAACCCCTTCCAGCTGAGCACTCTGCAGTTCGTCTGGGTGAGAACACTTATGCATTCCTTCTGGTTTTGTGCATATCCACCGTTCGGCTTATCAGACCGATCCCGTTGCAATGTTTTTCAGAAAGAACTTTCTGGAGGCGTTGGGCTGGGGCTAATTCCGTAATCCTTTCACACATTTGCCTCCATCTTATTCTTTTGGATTTCTCAGTTCCTTGTTGTACTCAGGAAGAGCCACTTTGTAATTTTCCCAATGTTCAAGACTTTCAGCTCTATTGAAGAGTTTCTTATTTTTTTTCCTGAGTTTGGCTTGCTCTTCATTCCACCAAGGCACGTCTCTATTGACTGCCTTCTGTTTTTCTGGGCAACTGATTTCATATGCTTTCATTATAGCATTTTGAAACTGCCTTGAGGCTGTATTTAGTTCCTCGGCTGAATCGATGGATATATGTTGGTCCTCCAACTGCCTCTCAAGATGGATGAATGCATGAATATTTATTCTCATAAGTTAAGTTAACAATAACTTTACAATCACATATAGAATAAATATTGGAATCCCACAGAAGGGTAAACCTGTGCGTGTGATTGAGTATTGCATGAATGGAATATTAAAAGAATAATTCATATAAATAAATGAAATTGATAAAATTGAGGTAGGATTGAGAAAGTTGAAGAGTCTGTTGGAGGCGTGGCCTGTGTGCAGATATCATCTACTTTTCCATTACAGTAGTGTAAAAGATCGTATTCTACATCATTAATCGCTCCTGTATCTTGATGAGTATTTCACTTTTCTATATATAAATCTGGTTTCGTGTGTGTGCTTGTTTATAAATGGAACATTTTTATTGTTAGTGACTTTGATCGTTAATAATAATAATAGTGCTGATAGCAATTATGACATATTTTAAATTTTAATTGAGATAGTAATAGTAATCATGTATTTTTCATATATTTGTTTATCTGTTAATCAGTTTAAGAAGTTTTGTTCGGGGTTTCGAAAGGATCCATTTACTCAGAGATGCTCATTATAAGCATCCCAATTGGTCTGTTTGGGTATCATTTATACCTCAAAGTGTGTTTCCGATGACTCCAAGTCGAATCGTATCTACTGAAGTTTAGTGTACACTCATTCATGTTATAGTTCAATCTAATGGGGAAATTCCGTAGATGCCAATAGAATATTTGTAACACAGAAAAAATTATACGAAAACTGTTCAGCCTATACTTCAGACAAACTTGTAAGCCCACATTTATCAAATATAAAATCATGCCTTTCTCCAGCATAAACATCTACCAATTTATCTTGTATGTGAGAAAAATCATTGATGAATTTCAACAAGGATATTTTTCAAATCGTCTACTACATCTACTAGGATATTCTTCAAATCATTATTATGATACCAGGAATTCTGATCATCTATGTGTTCCCAGACACAAAACTACAAAACTAGAGTATAGTTTTAGATATATGGGAATGAAAATTTTTCAATAAACTTCCACCAATCCTCAGAAGTATAGATCCCTCAGTAATTAAAAAAAAAACATTAAAAATTTTTATGATGAAAAAATGGGACTATAGTGTAAAAGAATACCTCCATGATAGCTTGTAGGAATCTCACTCTTTTTATCTGTGTCGCCTGAATTTTGTATAGTATGCCTGTATAATGTAAAATAATACTTTCATGCTAGCTTGTAGGAACTTCACTGTTTTTATTTGTTCCGCCTTATCTTGTTATATAATATTTTTCTTGTGTCGTTATTTTGAGATGATCTCAAACAGACTCCTTAGTGTGAGTGATTTACTTGTGCTATACATCTTTGTAATGTCACAAAGAATAAATAAATATTTCTATATCTATTTCTTTATTCAAGTCCAAGTACAATTTTGTAATTTTGTAAAAATAAAAAAAAATCACTTCTAAAAGTGGTCTCAATATATTCCCCTCGATAGAAATTTCACATCTCATTGATAGAAAGTAAAAATATATTTCCTCAAGTTGAATCCTTGAAAAATCAGCTCATATCGTCTTCCCAATATATCGAGAATAGCCTTGAACTACTTCTCGAAATGACATTTTTCGTGACTACCGGATATATAAAATTCAACGGTTTCAATTTACCAATTTATATCACTCATTTTTATGAAGATATTCATGAGTTTTTTTATGTGTCACGCAATTTTTTCAGTCAGATACGCACTACAGAAAATTGGTATTTTTAGTGGATGATAAATTTCATTTCGACCTTGAATATTATCCTTTCTCTTTCGGGATTCCAGAGGTTTTCAGATTTATTCGTTATACGGTTCGAATATTCAATGCGGTGTTGTAAAAAGTTATTATACGGACTGGAATAAACGGTGGGGCTGATTTATTCAGATTAATATCAATGTTTGGCATATGCAAAAACTTGTTTGCATATGCAAAAACGTTTTTAGAATGTTAGCAGTCACAGCGGCCATAAAAAATCATTTATTGTCGGCAGAATTTGTTCACAAGTTCGTACTGCAACCATACTAATGGAGTAACAGCTTGGAATTACTCTTAAAATTCAGAGAGTTAAAAAAGAATTCTTTTTTTTTTGTTCATCACTATACCTATCAAGTAACAGCTTCAAACTGCAACCAAATTGAAGTTCAAACATTAATTATAGTTAATAGATGATAGAAAATTGTATTTCGTGCATAAAATAATTTATTAAAATCGTAGCAAAGCGCTTTCGGCTGTTAGGTCATCATCAGTGCGTACCTGAAAGTGAGTAATATTGATAGAGAACAAGTTACTGAAAAGTTTTTTTGAGAAAGAAAATTGACATATTTCAAATGTGAGGTGACTTACTCGTCAGGTGTACAAGAAGCCAAAAAGACCATAAAATATCTCATGATCAATGGAAGTTGTATAGGTTTGAGTGACACACATATTAAAATACCTATTCTAGGCCAGGATGAAAATTGAGATCACAATTTTTCCTTTATCTTTCAAAAAGTCATTGGTTCAGTGTGATAGCTGGACCCAAGTGACAAGATTGGCAATTGACAAGTGAACGATGAAGTAGATCGACATGGAACACAAAACCATGGAGATATCAGAATCAAGAAAGGAATATCCCTGTCATACTAAAACACACTAGAAGATGATCAATCTAATGAAGACTGTCATCTGTCAAATATATGTTCCAGTATTCCAAGGAAAACCAGACAAGACTCTTCAATTCTCACATTTAAGTCATCGTAATTGAATATAAGTTCAAGAAAGAAGTCTAATTGGAACTGTCCTGATAAAAACAAACAATTGAATAATTCTGGTAGTGTCCATGGACAATGTTTTTTTTTTTCAATAAAGATGAGAATCCTTGTCCACCATGGCTCAGTTGAACCGCAACTGGGGGATAAAAAGTGTGATACAAGTCTAATGGGAACTAGACCCAACTTCACAACTCCCACAGCTGGAGTTAAACAGAGTCTAAAAAGTGATGATCCAGAACATGACTTGTGTTCTCAGTATGGAGAGAACTGAAAAATAGGCTGGCAAATTGCAAAGAGATACAAGTAAAATCATCATAGAAAATGGAAATCGAAAATTATTAGCATGATTAACAAAAAAACTAAAATGTGAATTAGAGTAAAAAAGCTAAGGAAGTTAAATATTCTTCAATTCAGACTGTCAGTTCCAAAAATTATAATAGATTAGATTTTCTTGAAGATTTATACAAAAAAAATACTCAACCATAACCTTTGTCTCAACACGCAAGTCAATTTAAATAAATCCTATATTCCACTCCACACGTCTAAATTGAATAATATTCAACTTCCTCAGCTTTTTTACTCTAATTCACATTTCAGTTTTCTTGTTAATCATGCTAATGATTTTCGATTTCCATTCTCTATGATGATTTTACTTGTATCTCTTTGCGATTTGCCAGCCTCTTCTTCAGTTTTCTCCATACTGAGAACACAAGTCATGTTCTGGATTATCACCTTTTAGACTCTGTTTTACTTCAGCTGTGGGAGTTGTGAAGGTGGGTCTAGTTTCCATTAGACTTGTATCACACTTCTCATCCTCCAGTTGCAGTTCAACTGAGCCATGGTAGACAAGGATTTTTATTTTTATTATTGAAAATTCAAATTCATTGTCCATGGACACTACCAGAATCATTCAATTGTTTGTTTTGATCAGGAAAGGTCGAATTAGACTTCTCCCTTGAACTTATATTCAATAACGATGACTTTAATGTGAGAATT